>CM076572.1:914703868-915067008 GCA_034641835.2 Pinus albicaulis | reverse complement strand
TCATTCCAGGGGGAGAACAACCAGCAAGGAAAGCATGAATCAGGTCCTCAGGATCAAAGGATTAAGGAAAAATAACACCAAGCTATTATCCTAGAGTTGTCTGCATTATTCAAGCATCAAAAGGTCAATTACAGAGAAAAAGGATCAGTATTGTGTTCTGAAACACTATATTAAGAATCTGAAACATAAAAGACGAGTAGTGATTATCATTTGAAGCCTCTCAGCATTTTATTTGCTGAATCCAATCATACATCTTTGACTAGATAAAGCTGATATAATGTATTCTATAAAGTATCATTATTCTCACTTTTAGCTCTATACAAGTGAAAGAACTGTATCAATTTACAGTGTATATTCAAATTCGATAATCCTCAAATTGTTCTCTCAACAAGTCTTATACATCACTATGGAGCAGCATGGTACAAAGTCAGCAGAAGAGGGCCTAAACATAACTCAGAGAGAAGAAATGCAAAAATCAACCCTTTGCCATTGATGTCAAAGGGGGAGGAAAAGCAAAAGGAGAGGTTTTGCCATCAATGACAAAGGGGGAGACTGTTGGAAATGTTGTCATTGATGGCAAAAGAGATGGCAAAGGAGGAACACCTGAGGCAGCAACAAGGCAAAGAAAGCAGCAAAGCAGTAAGATGTAGAGAGGGTCGAGCAGTAGAGACAGGTTCATTTAAAGAAGCAGAGGCAGCAAAAGGAGAATTAAGGAGTAGCATCAGTTAAGGAGCAGATGAAATAAAAGAGAGAGTGTAAGACAAATAGCTACAGAGATAGAGCTGTTATCATGGCAATAAAGACATCAAAGAAGCAAATGAAGGAAATAAAGGAGACATGCAGAGGCAGAGGAAGCGAATATAATAAGAGACAGAACCGTTATCAAAGGTAGAGGCAGAGGCAGAACGACAGAAGCAGCAGAGGCAGTGCCAGGGCAGAGCCATTATAAAATTCCAAGCCGGGCGTTATTTATATATATATAAACAAAGTCTGTGAACTGTGTTGATGGTGGCGATAATACAGTGAAGTTATCCATAACACTAACAGAGCACAAACACGACGATGTTAAACTAAATAGAGGTGGAACCAAAATTATATGTGCAGTGGTAATGGAGCTGTGTGTTATACATATCGTAGGGCCACTTATAAAAGACCGGAACCCGAAGTAAAAGTGTTGGACCAGAACCTGGAGTAGAGAACGGAACCACGACCAGATGAACAGTGAACGTGGATTGCCGAAAACCACCCTGCCATTTCGCACCGCTTTTCCGGAGCAGGTGGTATTTTCTGAATTGGAGCGATTCCATACAGGAATCGACACGTGGCAAGGGACCCGTTTCAAAACCGCCCTTTAAAGTGCGCCTTCGCGCGTTATACATCGACTGAAGACATCGAGCGAAATCGATACACACCGTTGATCTGGAGGCTCGATATCCGATGGCGATCATTCGCGGAACTTGCTCGAAGTTTAACTAAGGTGTGCGGAGGTTAAGCCAGGTACGGATGCGTTCGTTTGATTGAATTGCGGGCCCTGGCAGAGTCATATATATATGAATTTGGTTTATTAATGTTATTCGACGCTTTATTAGGTCCGAGGGAATATATACGAAAATATTTCATATAATGTTTAAATTTGCCAAGTGGGTACCATATGAATTAAGATTTATATGCGTAGTTAAAAGACCGAAGGTTTAATACGCATAGCGTGGAAGCCCTATTATTTGGGTTTACTACATGTGTTTACAGGGGGTTATAATTATACAAGAGTATGGAATTAATATCTAAATCCTTTGAATTTAGATAAACCAGACTTGTTTATTTAATTGAATTTGCCAGCGTGGAATTAAAGAGAAGTGGGAGATTGCCCGGATTGGGAAAATTATTGGGCAATGAAATTTTGGGATGCATTTACACACAATTAAGTGAAATATTGAAAAATGAAAAAGAGAATAAGGTTGGATGAACTGAAAATGTAATGTGAGTTTCAAACCATTATGTTTAACTCATATATGAACAGAGAATGTAGACAGGCAGCCCGAGAACATGAATAAGCACAGAAAACAGGGAATATGCAGATGAAAGTGAAAAAATAGCATGCAGAACAGGTTCTTAACAGCAGCAGGAAAAGACAAATCTAGTAAAGCCAAAATCCAGGAAAGGAGCTAAGTGATATTGAAATATGTGATTAAAAATGTGAATGTAAATGATGTAATTTAATTTTTTTGTTGTTTGTGATGCAAAGGAAAGTATCCTAAGGAAAAGACAAAATCCCACTGTAGCATGGAAATTTGTACATATTGTAGTAATTCTAAAAATGAGTTGGAAAAAGGAATAAGAAGACAGAAGCCAAAGAGTCATGACTGTTCACTCCAAATCCCTTGTGAAATACAAACAGTCATGTGAGAATTTCTATATATAATATCAATTTGATAAGCTCAAGAGTGAGATAGAGAAAATATAGAGAATGCAGAGTATAGTAGAATAAAGCAGAGAAGATTAAGAGAAGAAGAGCAGAAAGAGAAGCTACAGAACAGAGCTGATATCTGAAGTAAATCAGCAAACATTCAATTTGATAAATTGAGGAAGTTGGAGCTTCCCTATCAAGTTGCAGCTTGATAGCTGTCAGTTGTAGCTGACTGAGGTTGGAGCCTCCTGTAGGTTGGTGCCTGCAGAAAATTGAAGGGAGTTGGTGCTTCCTTGCAAGTTGTAGCTTGCGGAATTGAGGTAGGAGCCTCCTGTAGGTTGGTGCCTGCAGAAAAACAGTGGTGAGAGGGAGTTGGAGCTTGCCTTTGCATCACAACAATAATAAGATGTGGTTTTCTCCCTTTATGGGTTTCCACTTACATCTGCTGTCTCTATGTGTGCTTCTTATGTGTTGATGTGATTATTTCAATCTGCTTAATTGCTTGCTGCTCTCAACATAAGTATGGTGTCAGATTTAATTAATATTGGCTGCAAATAAGACTGTTCACATATTAAGCTGTAAATAATTTAGGTGAAAAATTTAAAAGGCTTATGTATGTATTAAACTAATTCACCCCCCCCTCTCAGTTTAATTAAAGATTCAACAACTTTCCCCATTGGAAACTTTTTGCACACACTATTATTGCGTGGAGTGGTGCTACTATAGATTAAAATGAGGCTATGAATTTCCTTAGGTAATGTTCAGCCTCAATGAAACTCCTAGCTTTTGAAACATCATTAGGCACTGATCATTTCATGACGGACTCCATCTTGGTAGGATCTATCTTCAACTCTCCTCCACCTATCACATACCCTAAATACACCAAATATTTTTGTGGAAACTTACACTTATTGATATTTTCTAGTAGCTAGTCCTTCTTTAATGTTCCAACACCTACGTCAAATTTGATATGTACTCCTCTCAGGTAGCACTATATACAAGTCTATCATCCAAATACATAATAAAAAATGAATCTATAAAAGGGTATAATACATCATTGATTAACATCATAAATGTAGCTAGTGCATTGCATAGGCTAGATGGCATGACTAACCACTCATACAAAACTTACCTAGTTTTGAAGGCAGTCTTCTAGATATATTTTTCTCTGACTTGAACTTGGTGATATCTAGACTTTAAGGCTATCTTAGTTAAATATTTAGCTTACTACAATTGATCCAATAGATCATCTAAATGTATAGAAACCATGTGTGAGAAGATAATGATTGATTTATATTACTTCATAATTAATTGAGAATTATTGTTGGCTTCTTATTAGATTTTATGTGTTGAGATTCAACAAGATGATGAGCTTAGTGAAAAGAGTCGCCTTCACTAAGTGGGCCCGGAGGCTATTTTTGGCGCAAGTCTATTTTTAGACATGGTGATCATATTTTAGAAGTTGTAGGATGCTATTTGGGGATGGTTGGTCAAGTTGGGAAAATAGATGAAATTCTATTTTTAGAATATTGGGCGAAGTCTATTTATAGATCGTCGATCTAAAAATAGATGCATGTCGATTATTATTAGCTCTTAATAATAATCAGACTCTAAACAACAACTTATTATCTTGGAGCACTTAATTTCAGTATACAGATTTGTAAAATCAACGGGCTGAAGGAATTACGCAATTCCTAAGGGTTTAGTGGAGTTCATGCATGGAGGACTCAGTTAGAACTGAAGTGGAAAAGTTATGACAGAGTTGGAAGAGTAGTTCATGGAGTTGTATTCAGTTTAACTCAGTTAGACTGAGTTGAGCTATTTGTATCTAGTATAACTGAATGATACACTAGTGAGAGTGGAGTGAATTAATTAGTTAATTAATTCAAAAACAATAAATCATTAATCAACTGAACAATACAGCAGTTAACTACAGTGCATGCCAAATCTAGTGGAGACCCAGTGCAGAGATAGGTGAAAGGGTGAGATAGATTATCTATTGTGACCATAGTGATGCATGGATTACATCTACATATACGTTGGAGTTTCCAATGATAATAATGCATTCAAGGAGAGTGGGATTGCATCAAATTGGTCTTTGTAATCATCTTGGATTGCGCAGTGGAGGTAGGCTAGCAGGAGGGTAAATATTGGTGCATGGATTTTCATATTTCTTCTATGTTTGTGTGTGACGATTGATTGTACTGAGAGATTGATGTACTAAGATTTGTATGATATTGTTACATGATCTCCATCATGCATAATATATGATAGTTGGGGTTTTCAGCTTCAGGCTTTCCCATTAAACAACTGTGTTATGTGCAATTGTTTTTATCCTTCACATGTGTGTGCAATTAATTTTCCGCAAAAGATTAACAGTGGAATGATTCTGTATTTTGCAAGAAGTTAAATATTGTGATATCAGGGGAGTCTAAGACATATGCATGATTAATGTATACTAATTTCTACATGGTATCAGAGCAGTGTTAATTATTGAAGATTGCAATTGTGAAGAATTGCTGAGTTTGTGCTGGTGGACAATTCAAATTTGCTGCAGAAAATTTTTGGTGCGACAGTTGAGTATACATTGAAATTTCTTTCAATGGGTTGTGATTGGAGTATGCCCTTGATGGGAGCTCGAATTAAATATCCTATAAGGATAGGATGGAGGCAGTGCTGGAGGATAATGGACTAAAGGAGTTCATCGATAGCGATGTTCCTAAGCCGTGATCTAGCGATGTTGCATTACTTGACGCATGGCAAAAGAAGACAACAAAGACAAGAAGAATTTTGTTGGAAGGTGTGAAGGACCATATTGTTTCCATCATTCATGAGAAAGCCACTCCATTCTTAATGTGGAAGGCTTGGACAGATTTGTTCCAAAGCAAAAGTGACCAGAGGAAGTTGGCGCTTAAAGACAAGCTCAGAAAAATAAAAATGGAGAAGGGCGACAGTATTCCAAAATACCTCACGAAGTTTGTCCATTGCAAGGATGAACTGGGAAGTGTGGGGGTTACTGTTGATGAAGAAGAATTGGTGAGCTTGGCTCTCCTTGGGCTTCCGAAGAGTTGGCATAGCTACGAAGACTCTGTCAATGGACGGGAGAAACTGCCGAGATGGGAGCGACTTTGGTCGGATCTTGTGCAGGAGGAGATAAGGCGGGGTACCAGGGATGGATCTTCATTGAAGAATGAAGATGAAGATAATTCTGCTTTGGCTACCAAAGCAAGGAAAGGGAAGGGGAATAAATTTCCTTCAAAATCTGAAGCTAAAGGTAAGAAGCAAGATTTGTCCAAGGTGAAGTGTTTTCACTGTCACGAACATGGGCATTTCGCCACTAACTGCTCATAGAAGAAGAAGAACAAGAAGGTTTTTGGAGTTGCAGCTGGAGAGGCCTTAGCCTCAAAATTTGAATTTGATTTCTCTTTGATCGCATGCTTGGTTTCAAGCCATATGGGATCGGTGTGGTATCTTGATAGTGGTGCGTCTTTCCATATGACGGGAGACAAGGAGTTGTTTAGTGACTTGGAGGAGAAGGACCTCCAGATGCATATAGAGATGGGTGACGATGGTCAGTACAATGCGACTAGCATTGGGACCATTACCTTTGAGAGGGAGTCTGGTAATCCATTCTTGTTGAAGGATGTTATGCATGTTCCAGGTCTGAAGAAGAACTTAGTCTCGGTCGCAATACTGGAAGACAAAGGTTATGATGTTGTTTTTAGTGAGGGAAAAGCCTTCCTTCGACATAAAACAATGGGTCAAACCAAGAAGATATGGGTTCGAATTAAGAATATCTACAAGCTGGAGGTAGATGGTTGTGCTGCAATGGTGGGAAAAGTAGAAGGAAGTGGTGAGCCAGGATGATGGCGAATTATGGCATAGGAGATTAGGCCATCTTCACCATGGCGCTTTGAAGATTTTGTAGGAGATTTATACTAGACTTCCCAAGGGTACTCTTGCACATTTAGATCAGTGCAAGGGATGTAATATGGGTAAGTATGTGAATACCACCTTTCATGAGAAGGAGAACTGTGATTCGGTGATCCTGGAGAGAATTCACACAGACGTGTGTGGACCTTTCTCGGTTGCTTCAACAACAAAACACAGGTATTATGTTATATTTGTTGATGAACATTCTCGTAGATGCTGGATATTCTTGATGCAGAAGAAGAGCGAAACTTTCTCAAAGTTCTGTGAGTTTAAATCATCGGTGGATAAGGAGTCTGGGAAGCAGGTGAAAGCTCTACGAAGCAATAATGGTGGTGAATATATCTCGGGCGAATTCAAAGACTTATGTAGCAAAGAAGGAATTTGAAGAGAACTCATAGCGCCTCATAACCCACAACAAAATGGGGTCGTGGAGAGGAAGAACAGAACGATCATGGGTGCTGCACAAGCTATGATTGAGAGGGAGCTAGACTTGCATGCAGTGAAGGAACTGCTTGTTCTGAAAGATGAGCCTCCGGATGTGGATCAGCCATAAGAGGAGACTCATGGAGTGGAGGAGTCCACTCATGTAGAACCAAACATTAGACAAGGCAGAAAGTGTACCACAGAAGCTGAGAGACTGAAGGTTGATGCGACACAGAATGTAGGAGTCCCTACATCAAAGTGAAGACAGAGATAGTCACCTGACCGTTATACTGGATACATGGCTCTTATGGGCAAGTGTATCGTGACAGAGCCATCTTCTTTGGAAGAAGCAATGCAAGAGCCCACATGGGTAGATGCCATGGTGGAGGAGTATGACTCCATTGTCAGAAACAGTGCTTGGGAGATTGTTCCAAGTCCGGTGGATATATCAGTTGTAGGATCAAGATGAATCTACAAGGTAAAGCAAGCTGCTAATGGGAGTGTCGAGAAGTATAAGGCAAGATTTTTTTCCCGGGGCTTCTCACAGATCGAGGGGATTGACTATGAAGAAATATTTGCACCTGTTGCATGGTATTCTTCCATACGAACCATCCTTGCTCTCTCAGTGCAGATGGGTTGGCACATTCATTAGATGGATATGAAGACTATGTTCCTTAATGGGATCATTGAGGAAGAGGTGTACATTGAGAAGCCTGAAGGATTTGATATCTTCAGTAGTGAGTTGCATGTGTGCAGGCTCAAAAGAGCGTTGTATGGGCTGAAGCAAGCACCACGTGCTTGGTACACTCAGATTGACATCTATTTCACTGGACTTGGCTTCACCAAGAGTGAGGCAGATGCAAACCTGTACCAAATTGTGGTGGAGGGTAAGATTTTAATCATTATTCTTTATGTTGATGATTTAATACTAACGAGTGATGAGCAGTTGATACACTCATGCAAGGAAGATCTTGCAAAGGATTTTGAGATGAAGGATTTGGGCGTCCTTCATTATTTCCTTGGATTGGAAATATGGAAACGGGAAGGTGAACTGTTTGTATCTCAAGGCAAGTATCCCGGGAGATACTAGAGAAGTTTCACGTGCAAGGCTGCAAGCTTGTCGACACTCCTCTTCTGGGAAATTGGAGGAAAGAGGATGCTACATCGACAGAGGTAGTGGATGCCACTGTTTATTGACATTTGGTGGGTTCGATCATGTATTTAGTCAATACAAGACTAGACATATGCTATGCAGTGAACCAGCTTTCACAAGCGATGGTTAAGCCTACCAAGCTCTTTTGGAAGGCATGAAAGCATGTCCTGAGGTATCTTAGGAGCACATATGAGTATGGTTTATGGTATAGACAGACGGATGAGGTGAAGTTGCATGGCTTCACTGATGCAGACTGGGCAGGTAGCTCAACAGACAGAAAGAGCATATCAGGAGGGATTTTCAGTATTAGATCTACGACAGTTTCTTGGTACAATAGGAAACAAAGATCTGTGACACTCAGTTCAGCGGAAGAAGAATACATGGCAGCAAGTCAAGCTACATGCGAGGCTATCTGGATGAGGAAGATCCTGGTTGGTTTGTTCGGTTCACATTTAGATCCTACAGTGATACATTGTGATAATCAGAGTTGCATTAAAGTCTCGGTTAATCCTGTGTTTCATGATAGATCTAAACATATTGATATCCGGTATCATCATATCAGAGATTGTGTGCAATGGAAGATCATGTTGCTTCAGTACATTCCTACGAAGGATCAGGATGCAGATATTCTGACGAAGGAGCTCACTAGGAGAAAATTCGAATACCATAGAGGCAGGATCGGGGTGAAAGATAATCCCTATCTTGTTGAGAGGGAGTGTTGAGATTCAACAAGATGATGAGCTTAGTGAAAAGAGTCGCCTTCACTAAGTGGGCCCACAGGCTATTTTTGGCGCAAGTCTATTTTTAGACTAAGTCTATTTTTAGACATGGTGATCATATTTCAGAAGTTACAGGATGCTATTTGTTAGGTCCCTATATTACTAGTATAGTCCCTTATTGTTGTTAGTGTAACCCCCTTATTGTTATTATTGTACCCTTTTGACCCCCATTTTGTTATTATTGTGCCCTTAAATTATTGTTGTTAAGTCGGCTAGGATTACATTGTGGCCCACTAGACTACACTCATGGCCCTACGGACTTACATAGAAAGGAGGTTTTGTAAATTGCGTCATCCAAGAATTGTTCATTTATGTAATGTATTGGAGGTTCCCCCCTGAATTGGATAATTTTTAAGGCGTTGAGTATCTCTTTCTTGGAGCCTGTTACACAACATTTGGTATCAGAGGTTTGGATTCTAGGGTTTTGCTGCTCCAAATAGGTCATCGTGGAATTTTCGTTATAACTTTTTTTCTATGACGTTTCAGAAGCTGAAAGTCTTAAGGTATGAAGCCGAAATCCTGAGGAATATTGTCTAAACATTTCAGAGCTTGTTTCACAATATTTTAGGAGATATGATTTGTGGAAGTTAGGTCTTTTTTCAGGCTCCTAAACAGGTCATCGTGGAATTTGTGCTATAAATTTTTTTATACGAAGGTTCAGAATCTGAAATTCCTACTATGGCGGTTGAAATCCCGAAGAAATTTGTCTAAAAATTTCAGAGCTTGGTTCGCAATATTTTTGGAGATATGATCTGTGGAAGGTAGTGCTTTTTCAAGCTCCTGAATTTCATCTCAAAGAGGTGAGCGTGGGAAAAGTTCACTAACTCTCTCTCTGGGCATCAGATTGGAGTGCCATAAAAAGTGGTCGCAAGTACACAGACTGTAGTGTCTTGGATATAAATTCCAGAGACGAAGGATGAAACAGTGACACGTGGCAAGTCGTACAAGTTCACTCTACTGAACCAGTCCATAATTAGGTCATTGTGGGAGATTGGACACAACTTTCTCTTGGAGAATCCAAATCAGGTCAGACCTGTGGCATTCGAAAGATCATTCAGAGAGCTAATTTGGTACCAAAAATAAAATATTGAAGTGTTGCAATCACGAATATAATCCAATTTCAATATCGAGATCCTCAAAAGCAAGAAAAAGGTGTGTATTTTTTTTTCCGAATTGCATAAGTCTTGTTAGAAGAATCATTTGAATTGATTCCAAGGGCATATTGTAGAATAGATATCAGTATTGGGTTCTAAAATATGCCCCGTAAAAATAATTCAACACCCATTAAGCCTTCAGAAGGCTCTACTATGACTCATGAAGATGAAGAATTGCAACATGATCTATCAAAATTACAAGAGCAAGTGCAACAAATTTCACTCTCGCAAAGAGCAAAAAAAAATGAAATGGAAGTTTTGAAGAAAGGTGTGGAAGTGAAGATGGATGGCATGGAAGCTGGCATGGAAGCTAAGATGGAAAACATGAAGAATGATCTAAAAACAGACATCGAAGGTTTGACAAAGTTGATACAAGAAATGTTTCCTAATGGTGAAAAGATAGTAGAAGAACCTCATGATGAGAACAAAATCAATGTTAATCATGATTTGATAAACTCTAATGTTGGCGGGAAGAACCACCATATTCCAAAAATGGATATGAGGAAGTTTGATGGAAAGGATCCTGTAACATGGATACTACAGATGGAGCATTATTTTGATCTCCATAACGTGCAAAACACACAAAAGGTACGCATTGCAACTTTACATTTAGAACAAAATACATTTGTATGGTATCGATAGCTTTGCTCCCGTAAAAAAATTGTCACTTGGTCAATTTTTACAGAGGAAATGATAGCACATTATGAGGATACAAAGAGCAACACCTTCTTTAGCCAATTGATAAATCTCAAACAAAAGGGTTTAGTGGGGCAGCACATTGAGGAATTCCAAAAAATTGAATATAAGGGTAACTGATATTCCAGAGGAACACAGGATCGATCTCTTCATAGGCACTTTAAAGGATAATATCCAACATGAAGTTCACGTTTTGGAACCAGATTCATTGGAGAAGGCATTCAGGTTGGCAAGAAAAGTTGAATGTAAAATAATGGTGACAAGGAAGCCTACCACTCAATTCTATAAAGAAGGAAGTGTTGCTACGCCTAGATTTCCACAACCTACAAGGTTGACACCACAAAAATTGGAAGAAAAAAGAACAAAAGGGCTTTGCTACAGTTGTGATAGCAAATACACTAAAGGTCATAAGTGTGCTGAGAAGAAATTATTTTACATAGATTGTGAAGAGGAAGAAGAAAATGAACAAGAAGAGGATATACACCAGAAACCAACTCTAGAAGAGGAAGAAATGAATCCGACCATATCGTGTAATGCACTGGCAGGAATTACCACTCCTCAAACTCTCAAGATACAAGGACAAATCAAGAAGAAAAGGTAATAGTGTTGATTGATTCAGGTAGCACCCATAATTTTATTAATTGTAAGGTAGCCAAGGAATTAAATTGTTTCCTATACCCAGCACCAGAATGTCAAGTGATGGTTGCAAATGGAGGAACTATAAATTGCTCTGGAAAATGCCATAATATCAAGCTAACCATGGGGGAATATGTATCGACTAGTCCAATGCTTGCCATTCCTATGGGAGGTGCTGATGTTGTACTAGGAGTACAATGGTTACAATCTTTGGGGACGGTAGCTTTTAATTTTCAAGAACTTTTCTTGAAATTTTTTTCAGAAGGAAAGGAAGTTTAATTACGGGGTATTGCGGGGAAGCCAGGAAGGATAATAAGCTCTAATGTCATGACAAAGCTTCTAAAGAAAGAACAGCGAGGCGTAATTGCACAATTATGCTCACTAGAAGTTCCAACATCAAAATCATCTATTTCTGCAGATCTCCAACAAGTCTTGGACAATCATTCCAATGTGTTTGAAACTCCCAAAGGACTCCCACCTATTCGTGATCATGATCATGCTATTCATTTGATTCCAGGAAGTGTTCCTCCAAACATCAGGCCTTATAGATATCCTTACTTCCAAAAGAGCGAAATTGAACGTATGATTGCAGAAATGTTAGAGGCGGGTATAATTCAACCTAGTCAAAGTTCTTTCTCTGCTCCTGTAGTATTGGTCCACAAGAAGGATGGATCATGGCGAATGTGTCCGGATTATAGGGAGCTCAATAAGCTCACCATTAAAGATAAATTTCCCATTCCTGTGATTGATGAATTATTGGACGAATTACATGGAGCAATTTATTTTACCAAGTTGGATCTTCGTTCAGGATATCATCAAATTAGAATGAAGACTGAAGATATTCCAAAAACAGCATTTCCAACTCATGAGGGTCATTATGAATTTTTGGTCATGCCTTTTGGCCTTACCAATGCACCTTCTACATTTCAAGGGTTGATGAATTCCATTTTCAAACCCTTCCTTAGAAAATTTGTGCTAGCATTTTTTGATGATATACTAATCTATAGCAGGTCTTGGAAGGATCATGTTGAACATGTTGACAGGGTGCTCAAACTATTGCAGGAGAAACAATTATATGCAAAAACATCCAAATGTTTCTTTGGAGTACAAGAGGTGTAATATCTGGGTCATATTATATCTCACGAGGGTGTTAAAGTAGACCCTAACAAAATTAAAGCCATTAAGGAATGGAAAGTCCCCACGACCATAAAGTAGTTGCGAGGATTTCTTGGGTTAACAGGGTATTATCGCAAGTTTGTTAAGAATTATGGGAGAATAGCAGCACCTCTAACAACATTATTGAAGAAAGATGCATTTTCATGGACTCCTGAAGCAACTAAGGCCCTTGAACATCTTAAAGAGGCAATGTGCCTAGCACCGGTCTTAGCTACGCCAGACTTCACAAAAACCTTTATTGTGGAATGTGATGCCTCAGGAAATGGAATTGGTGTTGTTTTAATGCAGGAAGGAAGACCCATTTCTTTTGAAAGTCGTCCAATCAAAGGAAAGTATTTACGTAAACCTATTTATGATAAGTAAATGTTAGCAATACTGCATGCACTAAGGAAATGGAGAACTTACCTAATGGGAAGACACTTCAAGGTAAAAACTGATCATGATAGTCTTAAACACTTTTTGGAACAAAGACTATCTTCAGAAGAGCAACAAAAGTGGGTCACAAAGATGTTGGGTTATGACTTTGAAATAATCTACAAAAAAGGGAAGCTTAATGTTGTTGCAAATGCACTCTCAAGAAAGAATGAAGAGGTGGAAGCATTGCTTTGTGCCATTTCTATTATCCAACCAGATTGGATAACCAAAGCAAGAGATGAATGGAAGAAGGACAAAGATGTATGGACACTCATTCAAAAGTTGCAGCAAGATCCTAGTACATCCGATACATTTAGTTGGAAAAATGATTCCTTATGGTACAAAGATCGCTTATATCTTTGTAAGAATTCCCAACTAAAACAAAAGATTCTTCTGGAATTGCACATTTCTCCTTTAGGAGGACACTCAGGATTTTTAAAAACTTACCACAGGGTGAAGAAAGAATTTTTTTGGGATGGCCTTAAATCTGATATTCAAAAGTTTGTGGCGAAATGTTTGGTTTGCCAGCAAAATAAAGTGGAGACAATTAAGACCCCGGGACTTCTACAACCTTTATCCATTCCAAGTCAACGTTGGGAGGAGATTTCAATGGATTTTATCACAGGTTTACCTAAGTCCGAGGGAAAGAATGTCATCATGGTGGTAGTTGATAGACTTACCAAGTATGCACACTTTTGTGCATTATCTCATCCATTTAAAGCAAGTACAGTTGCTACTACATTTGTGGACAGAATTCAAAAGCTACATGGAAGCCCAAGGGTTATTGTGAGCGACAGAGATCCCATTTTTACGGGAAATTTTTGGACAAAGTTATTTTCTTCTTTGGGTACTAAATTAGCTCATAGCTCATCTTATCATCCTCAATCTGATGGTCAAACTGAGATAGTAAATAAATGTTTGGAAGGATATCTTCGTTGTTTTGTATCTGATAAACAAACACAATGGGTCAAGTGGTTACCTCTCGCTGAATGGTGGTATAACACTTCCTTCTATACTGCAGCAAAAATGACCCCATTTATGGCACTTATGGATATCATCCACCATCGATCACATCATCTTTAAGGGAAAATTTGAAGGTTCAAGCAGTGGAAGATCACATCGAGCATCAGCAAGAAGTTCTCCAACTCTTAAAGGATAACCCGAATTTGGCACAAAATCGAATGAAACAACAGGCAGATCAACATCGCAGCGAGAGAAGTTTTGATGTAGGAGATTGGGTATTTTTACGGCTACAACCATACAAACAAATGTCCCTCAAGCAAGCTAAGAAGGATAACAAATTATCGCCAAAGTACTATGGTCCTTACAAGGTGTTGCAAAAGATTGGTACTATGGCATACAAATTGGAGCTTCCTGCTTCTTCGCGAGTACATCGAGTTTTCCATGTTTCATGCTTAAAGAAGGTTATAGGTGAAAATCTTCCAGTTCAAACAATATTGCCAGAACTTGATGAGGAAGGAAAAATCATATTGGAACCCGAAGCGATCATGGAAACAAGAACTCGACAGCTACGGAACCGATCAATTTCAGAGTATCTCATCAAGTGGAAGAACTTACCCACTGAAGATTCTACATGGGAGGATGAGAATTTTATACAGAAGCACCCAGAGCTACTCAAGCGTTGAGGACAACACTTTTTTGAAGGAGAGGGCATGTTAGGTCCCTATATTACTAGTATAGTCCCTTATTGTTGTTAGTGTAACCCCCTTATTGTTATTATTGTACCCCTGTAACCCCCATATTGTTATTATTGTGCCCTTAAATTATTATTGTTAAGTCGGCTAGGATTACATTGTGGCCCCACTAGGATTACATTATGGCCCCATGGACTCCTATATATAGAAAGGAGGTTTTGTAAATTGTATCATCCAAGAATTGTTCATTTATGTAATGTATTGGAGGTTTCCCCCTCGAAGTGGCTCATTTCTAAGGCGTTTATATCTCTTTTATTCTCTTTTTGGAGCTGGTTACACAACAATATTTGTGGATGGTTGGTGAAGTTGAAAAAATAGATGAAATTCTATTTTTAGAATATTGGGCAAAGTCTATTTATAGATCGTTGATCTAAAATAGATGCATGTCGATTATTATTAGCTCTTAATAATAATCAGACTCTAAACAACAACTTATTCTCTTGGAGCACTTAATTTCAATATATAGATTTTTCAAATCAGTGGGCTAAAGGAATTATGCAATTACTAAGGGTTTAATGGAGTTCATGCATGGAGGAATCAGTTAGAACTAAAGTGGCAAAGTTATAACAGAGTTGGAAGAGTATTTCATGGAGTTGTATTCAGTTTAACTCAGTTAGACTCAGTTGAACTAGTTGTATCTAGTATAACTGAATGATACACTATTGAGAGTGGAGTGAATTAATTAGTTAATTAATTCAAAAATAATAACTCATTAATCAACTGAACAATACAACAGCTAACTACAGTTCATGTCAAATCCAGTGGAGACCCAGTGCAAAGATAGGTGAAAGGGTGAGATAGACTATCTGTTGTGACCATAGTGATGCATGGATTGCATCTACATATACATTGGAGTTGCCAATGATAATCAAGCAGCCAAGGAGAGTGGGATTTCATCGAATTGGTCTTTGTAATCATCTTGGATTGCGTGGTGGAGTCAAGCTAGCAGGAGGGTAAAGATAGGTGCATGGATTTGCAAATTTCTTCTACGTTAGTGTGTGACGATTGATTGTACTAAGAGCTTGATGTACTAAGATTTGTATGAGATTATTACATGATCTCCATCATACATAATATATGATAGTTGTGTTTTTCAGCTTCAGGCTTTCCCATTAAACAACTGTGTTATGTGCGATTGTTTTTATGCTTCACATGTGTGTGCAATTAATTTTCTGCAAAAGATTAATAGTGGAATGATTCCGTATTTTGCAAGAATTTAAATATTGTGAGATCAGGGGAATCTAGGACATATGCATGCTTAATTTATACTAATTTCTACATTATGTTCTCTTCATCAAGAAATTACCAAAACATAAAGATCACAAAGAGACAAATAACATAATAGAATATGCTCCAAGCGAGGGAAAAACCAAAAAATGGGGAAAACCCAAACAATCCTCTTCTTATAGAATAAAATAAAAATGATATATCCAAGACCAAGACCAAGAATGTCACAATGAACCCAATTCAACCCTCCTCCAAGTCCCATCCAACAAATTCAAAGTCACCAAAGTCAACACTGGTCAAATCTTTGAAATATAGTCAAACCACAAATAATCTTGGTCCTACAATGAAGGCTAAAATTCCACCCTGTAAAAACCTATCAAAAACCAAAAAAATTATGGTTTTAAGGCTTCTGTGGTTATCATTCATTGTAAAATTCTCTGGATTATTGCATGTGTGGGTAAAATAAGGGCAGAAACAACTTATTCTTCTATGTCCTTTGACTATTGTCTCTCTCTCCCTCTCTTTTGACTTTCACTGATTTTTCTTCCTTTTCTTGTACATAATTCGATGTGTTGTGTTGTTTTTTTATTGGTCTCCAAAGTGGTTGAGTTGAATCTATATATACATTTCGAGGAGGTTCGGATAATTTCCCTTAGGGCTAACTTGTACATGGAGGGTCAACTTGGTCTCATGGTTGACATTTTGAATTTTTGACTCAAGACAAAAATTCTGTTTCTTTTTCTTGCAAAAGTCCAAATGGGTCTTGACTCAAATACATTTATTTTGATGCACAATAAATTCTCTTGACTCTAAAAGCATGAAGAAAATTCTTTGACCAATAAATAAAATAATAATGAATATAAAAATGACATTCTATTACATTATGAACCAACACTAGTTATATTTTTCAACACTCCATCTTAACTAGTGAGGTATTCATAATGAATCAATAGGAAAATATCAAGTTGAAATATTCATATAAGAAAGGATTTCTATTTATAAGCATCAATGGTGATTTGTATCATCATAGCCAACATTTTCAAAATAGTAAGGCCTTCACTAACAAGCTTTGTCTCTCCACTAGATTAGAGTACAAACCTAGGTGGCATAAATTTGGACACCACCACCTCTCAAGAACATACCCCATCTGGATGTTCACTAGGTACGTCCTCATAAGAATATTTCCTAATACATTGTCACAATATTTTTTGACACTAGGAAAACATTGGTCCTTAGGACTATTCTTATCATGGATTAAATCCTCAAAGAATATTAGTCCCAGATACATATCCAATCCACCATTCTCCTTACAAATGACTTTAATAGGCTTACGAATATTAGTCCTGGCTATAGTACATGACACATGGAGAATAATGTGTCCACTATCACGCCCTCTCAACTAGGGAGAAGATCCTCACTCCCTCTCAAAGAGGGAGAAATAACCACAAGCCTAAGCTTGTCTAAAAAATAATCATTAATGCATCAACTATCGGTTCTTTCACAGATATCTACTTGCAGCTTCTCAACTTCTATTTGCATCATATCATAATGAGCTTCGACCTTCCCATTTTTTTGACAATATTCATATTTAATTCAATGTGTCATCAAGTATTTCATCTTTACAACTGATTGTACCGACTGACACAACTTCTGCCTCTCTAGTGCTCTATATTTTTATATGTATTATTCTAGGATCCCATACCATGTCAATTGTATCTCATTGACAAATCAATATATGTTATACCAAATTCCAAGTTGTAAGATCCTTCACGTCAGTTTTTTTTTAGTTACCTCTGAAGTCTTTCTTCTCATTAGCTGGCTTCACATTCTTTAATGAACAATAGAATTTTCAACATAAATTCTCTTAATAATGTACTCAAAGTTTGAATTAATTAGCTATTGGAACAAGGCTAATGATGTTTGACACATATCCATGAACTATCAACCAAATAGGAGACTTTTAATGACTTGACTTTCCTTCCAACTTTTTATAAGTAATATATCTTGACCAAAATGTATCAAGCTATGTTTTTCACTTTATTCCCAACTGTATTTCTAATCTACATGTATCATGTCCTTCATTCAACTCCCTATGAATATATGATTCCTTTTCAAATATATGATTGCAAGGTATTCATGAAGAACTCCTTCTAAGTAAGTGTACATTTTCCATCCATGCTGCCATCAAATTCCTTCTTTAATTTTCTTTGAATATGGTGTCTATGAATAAGATGATTATATTCATCCTTTGTGATAAGAGTAACCTCATTTATGCTTCCATGTTTCTTCTTGACTGAATTTAATGCATACTGATAAGTTGTATCCTCGTCTTGTAGAATGGACTTCTAATATGTCCCTTTGATTCAAATGCTAAACTTAGGTAGTATCACTATATTGGTACTTGAAAAAAATATTATGTTGGAGATACTTCTATAATTTTGCATAATGAACTTGATTCTACTATTGTATTTATTGTATTCATTTCTAGCTAAATGATATGATGCATGCTTCCAAATATTTTTGATGAGATGTAATTGTAGGCTCTATTTTTTCCAATGTTATATGATTCCATGATGAGATCGACAAATTTTTATGATTTGATCAAAACTACATGCTTCTTCTAGACCTTCATAACTTCATAACTTGTGAATTCCAAAATTATTATATACTTGAAATGTAACTGTAACTGTAACTGCTACTCTAATTTCCATATTCTAATGAAAAAAAAAATTCTTGTAGACCTGGTACATCCTTTAAACTTCAGTAGTGGAGGTCCTTGGTGTCTTTAGTCTTAGGTTTCAATTCAGCTTCTTCATATTTTGCTACATGGGATTCATTCCTTTCCTTACCATTATTCTTCTTATGATTCTTAGGATCCTTGGGACACTCCATTTTATAATTTCCCTATTCATTGCGAACAAAAAATTTCACTTTAGACATGTCTCAGTTTCCACATGGCTTTTTGTTTTTGTTGTTTCTTTGACGAGGTCCAAATATTAAAAATCTTCCAAAATTATTCTTAGATTTCATAACAAATTATTTTCAAGGTGTTGTTCAATATCATATTCCTTGGACTTTAAATTTGTTTCTTCTAGAACACATAGAGCCCAAAGTTTTTCAAATGTTGGAGTATCTTAACTTGCATAGATTTTACTTGCAAAACCACTCCAAGCTGGAGGTAGAGCATTGGGTACGAAAGTAATTAGTTCATAATCATATAAGACTTCTCCACATCCTTGTAGTTATCCTTTATTTTTGATATCTTCACAAAGTATGAGGCCACATCTTCGTCTTTAGATATTCTAGTTTCATAGAGTTGATTTCTAAGACATGTTTTTTGACCGATAGTATTGACAAAATATAGTTTGACCAATTTTTCATAAACTTATTTGGATATGGATAGATCTTAAAATATATATATATATATATATATATAATATGTTCTTTAATATATTCAAAGATAAAACTTTGAGTTTTTATTTCTCCTTTATTGTATTTGGCCACTTCTTGAGCATTATTTTTGTCTGGTGCTGGAACTTTACCCTCAACAAATTGCATAACTTCATTTTCCTTAAGAACTAGATCATTTACCTTCTTCCAAGCTTTTTAATTAGAATATCCCTCAAACTTGTTTCTTTCTATGGGGGCTCAATGAACTGCTGACATATCATGTGCATTCATGGCATACTAAACAATAACCTAATTTGACTAAATATTGAAAAATACCTCTAAAAATCACATTATTTAACCTCCTACCAATACAAACCCAATACACCTTTCCAATTTAAAAAACTGTAATATTCCCAAATTTTCACATCACATTTGGAATATTAGAGTCCTTGATTTTCTTAATGAATTAAGTAAATAAAAGGGTGGAGGGACCCACAATCCTCAATAAGAATAAATATCCACTTTATGTGTGTGAATGTGGATTAATTTAGCCTAGATCTGAAAAAAGAGGTAGTTAAGCAACTACTAATGTGAATGAGATTGGAGATCATGTCTCATTTAATGAGAAAGATCATGGAGGGTTGATTTAGTCAACTAAGATCTTGAAGATGTCAAACAAAGGATCATTGAGCATTCATGATAAAGTGATCGAGGATCATGTGCAAATGAAGCACACATGATGCAGGAGGTGTACATTGCACCTAGACTGTTTGGTTGATTTGGTCAAACAATACAGTCCCACTTGGAGGATCTTGTCCACATGAGACTGCACAGTTGAGATTAGGGCCAAGGCTTAAGGAGGCTCAAACATTATAAAGGAGATGAAGGCAAAGGTGAAAGGCATCTTGGATTATTTTATGTATGATCTTTTAGATTTGGAATTTTCAAGTGACATTTTACTGCATTCTTGGGCTGTTTAGAAAATATTGCAGGTGTTGTTTAGCATAGGGTGTTCCCGGGCGGGAATCCCACCTCTTTCTTAGAGTAGCTCTAGTAAGAGGATTGTAATTCATTATAAATCAGGATTTAAGTGCCATTTACTTTTTCTACTTTCTGCATAATATTCATATTCAGAAATATGCAGATTTTTGAAGATCAGTTTGGAAGGTGGAAGTTGTCTTCAGTCCTTCAGCTGGAGAACAAGGTGAGGGATTATTCCCATCACTTGGGCTTATAGATCAGCACTCCCAGAGCCACATTTCAGATCTAACATCAGGCCAAAATTTATTGACCTCCTAGCAACAGTATTCTCCCTAAGAATACCGCTATCCATATTGTAGATATGAAAGGAGGAAGGAAGTTTCTAGTATTTCAGCTAGCAATCCTGTGAGGGATCATCCCCTCACATTGCCATTAGTCTCACCATCAGCCTGGAGTTTATTGCAGCATATTTCAGTAGGTAGGAGGCCTCTCTTTCCCTCACAGCGCAGTTTTTGGAGGCAGTTGTGTTGCAGCAGCTGCAATCATCATTGGAGGATTTAGAAGCTAGATCTAGAGCTTCTATCTCATAGATCTGAGGAAGGGACCAGCCATTCAATCATAGATCTAATATGAGCACACATTTCAGCCATCTAGATTCAGATCTATATTTCCCAGCAGATCAAGGATCAAACCCTGGGGAGGTGATTTTTCCAAAGCTGCAGATCTGGAAAATCCTTTCTGGGTTATCTTGGGAATCCATCACATTGGCCGGATCTTGAATCTTGGCATCATCTGAGCTCCAGTTTTGAGTATATTTGCATTTCTCTTTTCAGCCTGCAACTACATGTTTATATTCTGCTAAAGAGATATCACAGTATTTGCTGCAGAGCCTCTCCAGTTACGTTGTACCTGTTTCATACTTGTTTCAGGGTGATCCTAGCTCATCTCTTTGGCTAGATCTACCTATATTCTGTACTTGTGTAACTGAATCATATCCAATATAATAAAATGGCTTATCTCTTTCTGCATATTCTGATTTGTACTTAGATTTATTGTTTATATTGCTGTAAGTTTTTATATTGTGTGAAGTATTACTGCATTCTCCCTTTTTGGGATATTACCGTGGTATCATAGCATGATATTTGGCTCAGCTTGTGGACACTTCATCTTGTGCATTGAAAGAAGAACAAATAGATGAGATCTATCATGGAGGATGAAAAATATATCACTCCTTTCTTTAGATCCATGCAATATCTCTCCAAGGAGGTCAATCAAATGAAGGAGGAAGGACAGAGGGAAGATCCAAGAAGAAGATGTGATGAGGGAAGTACTTCCTATTAGCAACAAAGAAGACTGGAGAATCCTAGATCTCCTCATAGATCCACCATGCCCACTTTCTTTGAATAAGGTGAGAGGTATAGAATTAAAGAAAGGAATGAACCTAAGACTCATGAGACTCTCAGTCTATATCTTGAAGAGTACAAAGCACAGTCTAGAGCTTTGAAGGAGAAGCTAACTCTCCAACAATTCTTCCAGATTAGAGAAGAAAGAGGATCCTATAGCAGCAATAGAAGAAAGAAGCATAATAGATTCTATTTGCCTACATTTGATGGATCTTCCTCAAGCAATGTCAAGGCTTGGAGGAGGGAGTTAGATTCATTTTTCAAGCTACATCTTGTGGCTAAAGAGGAGGCTGTTCAAATTGCAGTACTTCATATCTTAGATGAAGCAGAAGATTGGTGGTTTTGGCACCTAGAGCATGCAAAGGTGACCAATTATTCATATTTATTTCACAAGGTGAGGAAGAAGTTTGATGTGTGCTACAAAGAGACATCTCCCAAGAAAACCAAGGAGAATGTCAATATTGTCACTTTGGACAAGAGGTCACTACTTTCACCACCTGCTGCAGAAGTACTTACATCTGGAGAAGAGGCACTTGCATATTTGCAAGATAGTCTTGAGCTCTTGACATATGGAGTCCCATGCATGGATCAGGAGATGCATGAGGAGGAGGAGGAAGATACTAGCGCTGGTACACTTGAAGAAAAGAGGCCATCACTCTTACCAGAAGTTGGAGACATTATTATCCCGGTTGGAGGAACTCTTGTGTTATGTCAAGAGGTTCCCACATATCAGTTGATCCAAGGTATGCATAAAATTTCAGCACATATTGTTTCAAGATCCATGCATAACCAAGGG
Organism: Pinus albicaulis; assembly: GCA_034641835.2. Taxonomy (NCBI): domain Eukaryota; kingdom Viridiplantae; phylum Streptophyta; class Pinopsida; order Pinales; family Pinaceae; genus Pinus; species Pinus albicaulis. Next base: position 915,044,728 of record CM076572.1, on the reverse strand, counting down.
TTAGAACAAAATGCTGATTTGAAGCAAAGACATTTCAGAGCACAGAGGACCCTTGATCCAATCAAGGAGGAGACTAAAAACTATCCCTGTTCATCATTGTTGAGCTACATTCAACCCTTTGAGTTGAGTTGTAGATTTTTAGACAATGGGATTAGCATTATCCTATGTACAATGGTTGATCATGAGATCCGTATTGTGCCTTACTTTGAGACCACATATGTGTTACCCTGAAGATCTACAGCGCTGTCACTTAATAGTTGTGACAAAGAAAGGGCTTCATCATTCTTGGAGCATTCTGGAGGTAGCTTCACTCATGAATCAATGGAAGCAAAGATGACAAATGGTAGACATCTTGAAATGAGAAACCTTTTCTCCCTTCTAGATGACCCTTTCTCAATGAGCCTGACACTGCTCAAAGAGAAACTTCTACTTGCAGCAAATCCAAAACTTCTTTGGTTTTAGAGGGCCTTTGATGGAGAGAGAATCTCATTAAGAGATCTCATTAGAGATGCATTTCAACATTTCATGAAATGCAAATTTCTTCAACAATTTGGGAAGGATGGCATTCTTCAAAGGGAGGATGCCATGATTATGCAATACCTCATTCATCATCCACATGGGAGTGAATGGGAAAGGATGATAAGAAAGGGGTTGCAAAACCACTTGCATGTTTGTATGGGCTAGCATGCTTGGTTACGTTGGTTGCAAATGGGAGATTTATGTCACTTTCCAAAGGCACCTATTTTTCTGATCCATGCCTTGAAAAACACATATGAAATGAAGGAGGAGGCATGGCTGCGTTGGCTGCTCTTGGGTGAGTATGGATACCACCCAATAGCTCATCATTTTCTGAATCATGCCTTTTTTGTCAATGATAAATTGAAGCAAAGGAAGGCATGTTCATTTTGGTTTCACTTGAGAGAGGTTGGCCACCACATGACATCTCCTATGTCTATGTGTTTTGTATTGTGTAAAATTTGGCATAATGATCTCATGATGTGCATTGATGATGTTTCTTTGTATTGGGTTGATGTGACATCTCATATGTCTATTAGTATGCTTTTGATTCATGATTCACATAAGGAGGAGAGGAAGCAACATGATCCCTTGTTGCTTTGGTTTCTTTTGGGGGAGTTTGGCTTGACCATATTACATGGAGGAGATGGAGGATGGCAGCACAGGGCCTTACTCTGGTGGTTATTGTTAGGAGAATATGGTTTGACATCTTTGTCTACCCATTTTACTTCTTCCCTTCTTCTTTTGCGTAACTTTGGAATGATGAATTTTGGATCCAATAAGGCCAACAGGGCTAAGAATGAGAGCACAACAATGCTCAATCAAGTTCATGAAACATGGGATGAAGGAGTGTGTTGTATGATGAAGCTTTTTATTTGTGGAGAGAGCTACTTTATTTTATGTCTCTCATGTATTGTGATGATGTTGTACATCAAATGGTTGTCACTTGGTACTTCATGATGGAAGGAGGACATCTAACCAAATAGTTGGAGGACATCCTTTATGATTTTAAAAGACAACTTTGGAACCAAACATGCATAACCTATTGCAGCAAATGGAGGAAGCCTTCCTTATGTGGATGCCATTTGGAGGGGAATAGATGGCTTTGCATCTACTTTTGGAGTTTCTTGAGGACAAGCAACATTTTGTCGGGGGGGCGACTGTAATATTCCCAAATTTTCACATCACATTTGGAATATTAGAGTCTGTGATTTTCTTAATGAATTAAGTAAAAAAAAGGGTGGAGGGACCCACAATCCTCAATAAGAATAAATATCCACTTTATGTGTGTGAATGTGGATTAATTTAGCCTATATCTACAAAAAGAGGTAGTTGAGAAACTACTAATGTGAATGAGATTGGAGATCATGTCTCATTTAATGAGAAAGATCATGGAGGGTTGATTCAGTCAACTAAGGTCTTGAAGATGTCAAACAAGATCATTTAGCATTCATGACAAAGTGATGGAGGATCATGTGCAAATGAAGCACACATGATGGAGGAGGTGTACATTGCTGGAGCTGCTGCAGTTGGTGGGGCTGAAGAAGGTCAGCATCGCGGTCCACTTGGAGGATCTTGTCCACATGAGGCTGCCTGATTGAGATTAGTGGCAGAAGCACGAGGAGGCTCCAAACATTATAAAGGAGATGAATGCAAAGGTGAAAGACGCCTTGTATTATTTGATGTATGATCTTTTAGATGCGGAATTGTCCCAGATGACATTCTGCACATTCTTGGGCTATTTATGTGAGGTCAGTGCGCACGTTTAGCATAGGGTGTTCCCAGGTGGGAATCCCACCTCTTTCTTAGAGTAGCTCTAGTAAGAGGATTGTACTTCATTATACATCATAATTTAAGTGCCATTTCCTTTTCTACTTTCTATAGAACATTCATATTCTGAAATATGCAAATTTCTGAAGATCAGTTTGGAAGGTGGAAGTTGTCTTCAGTACTTCAGTTGGAGAACAAGGTGAGGGATTATTCCCATCACTTGGGCTTATAGATCTACACTCCCAGAGCCACATTGCAGATATGGCATCAGGCCAAAAGTTATTGACCTCCTAGCAGCAGTATTCTCCCCAAGAATAACGTTGTCCATATTGCAGATCTGAAAGGAGGAAGGAAGTTGCTAGTATTTCAGCTAGCAATCCTGTGAGGGATCATCCCCTCACATTACCATTAGTCTCACCATCAACTTGGAGTTTATTGTAGCATATTTCAGCAGGCAATAGGCCTCTCTTTCCCTCACAGCATAGTTTTGGGAGGTAGTTGTGTTGTAGCAACTGCAATCATCATTGGAGGATTGAGAAGCTAGATCTAGAGCTTCTAGCTCATAGATCTGAGGAAGGGACCAAACCTTCAAGCATAGATCTGATATGAGCACACATTTCATCTATCTATTCTTCAGATCTAGCTTCAAATCTGTATTTCCCAGCAGATTAAGGATCAAACCCTGGGGAGGTGATTTTTCCAAAGTTGCAAATCTGGAAAATCCTTTCTGGGTTATCTTGGGAATCCATCACATTGGCTGGATCTTGAATCTTGGCATCATCTGAGCTCTAGTTTTGAGTAGATCTGCATTTCTCTTTTCAGCCTGCAACTACATGTTTATATTCTGCTGAAGAGACAACGTAGTATTTGCTGTAGAGCCTCTCCGATTACGCTTTACCTATTGCATACATGTTTTTAGGGTGATCCTAGCTCATCTCTTTGGCTAGATCTACCTATATTCTGTACTTGTGTAATTGAATCATCTCCAATATAATAAAATGGCTCAACTCTTTCTGCATATTCTGATTTGTACTTAGATTTATTGTTTATCTTGCTATAAGTTCTTATATTGTGTGAAGTATTACTGCATTCTCCCTTTTTGGGATATTACAAAAACCCTTACTTTCACTGGACATTTTAGGTATCCATTTTTTCATTAACATTTTTTATATCCTTTTATATTTTTCCATTAACTTTGAGCTCCATTTTTTATACTTACCAGTATAAAAACCCTTTATCCCCTATTATATGCTCAACATATTATGTCATTTTTTCCTCAATATATATCCCCCAATATCGATGCTCATGGTATGGTATTGCTCCCCCAGTGAAGCCCTCGAGTTTTTTTATTTGTAAATAGATGTCATTTGGCTAGTAGCATTAGAAATGAATTATGGTAGAGTACTTACTTGTCAAAGAAGAAGAGGTTGTTATAAGAGAGTCTTCAAGAGTTCTGATGATGCTTCCAAGAGTCTTCAAAAAATATCTTTGAGTGGTGGATTTTATAGTGATGTATTTAAGAATGATTGCTACAATAAAGTATTCAAGCTATTATACTACTAAAGCTTTTTATCTTCAATACCCACTTCTTTTTATTTGTGAGAGGGAGATATATGCTACAATAAATCCTTCAAGATGCCAACAATTTGTGATCTTCAAACTGCCTTTCTTCCACCTTAAGCTTTGATACCATGTTGAGAAACCAAAAGCTATAATATAATTATTGCTTTATCTTACTTGATAATTAATTGTGAATGTCTTTTCATTCTTTTTATATTTTATGTTCTCTTCATCAAGAAATTACCAAAACATAAATATCAAAAAGAGACAAAAAACACAAGAAATTAGGCTCCAAGTTAGGACAAAACCCCATAAGGGGGGAAACCCAAAAAATACTCTTCTTATAGAACTAGATTAAAGTGATATATCCAATACCTAAGACTAAGGCCAATATTTCCAAAATGAACCCAAGTCTGCCTTCCTCCAAGTCTCCTCCAACAAATTCAAGGTCAATAAATTCAACATTTGTCAAATCTTTGAAATATGGTCAAACCACAAAGAATCTCGGTCCTACAATGAAGGTTGAATTAAATATCTATAAAAACCTTTGAAAAACCATAGAAATCTCACACGCGTGAATATAATAAGGTTATAAATAACCCATCTTCTCTCTCCTTTGACTAATTTATCTCTCTTTTTACTTTCACTAAATTTTCTTCCTTTTCTTGTACAAACATTGATGTGCTATGTTATTTCTTGATTGGTCTCCAAAGTGGTCGAGTTTAATCTATATATGCATCTCCAGGAGGGTCAAATAACTACCCTTAGGGCTGACTTGGTATTGTGATTGAAATTTTGACTTTTTGATTCAAGATAAAAATTATTTTCCTTTTTGTTTCAAATTTGCAGATGGGACTTGACTCAAAGACATTTATTTTGACTCATAATAAATTATATTTTGAATCTTTTGACTCTAAAACTGTGAAGAGCATGATTTTACCAATAAACAAAATAATGAATATTAAAATAACATTTGATGACATTATGAAGACTGACACTAGTTACATTTTTCAACACTATCTTAGGCATGGGGTACCTCTCCTTGAGCGTGATTTTGTGTAACGACCTATAATATATACACATTTTCCAAGTCCCATCCTTCTTTGGGACAATGATGTTGGGTGACTGGCATGGTGTTGTGCTTAATCAAATGAAAACTTATTTTAGTAATTATTGCAATTGTTTCTTTACCTCACTTGTTTTTATGATAAACTGCTTGTACAACCCAATGCTTGGCTATTGGGAGTCAAAAAATAGTTGGATCACTTGATCCACTCCCTTCCTAGTTGGTAACCCTTTAGTATCTTTGAAAAATTCCCTATACACCCACAATAATTCTTCTAGTTGTTATTTCTGTCTCTTAGTACACCACTCTAGGGATGCCTTGCCTATTACTGACTCTTCTACACACTAATTTTATCTTAAAAATAATAAGACATACTTATTGATAGAACCACTCAATTTCTTATCTTGGTTGGCACTTACTAGAAAAAATGTTCAACTTTCCTTTATGTGTGTTGATGGTGAAATATTTTCCATCCTTGACGAGTTGGTACTAGTCATATCTCCACATGAATATCGCATATCACATGTACATGTAGGGACTTCCAAACACCACTCTGCATATATCAAGGGGAACCACATCTAAATATACTTCATTAATAAAATCAACACTAATAGAAAATATATTTTTACATTGTTTTACCTCTAACTCGACATCATTATTTACTCATCCCAATGGATATGGGCTTGTATGATCATGAAATTCCAATCCCAATTTTTTGACTAGATCTTGGTGAAAGATACTTACCTTGGTAGCAGATGGTTTTCTTGTCCTAGTGATAGATTCCTATAAATGATATACCTATTTTGGTGACAAATTTGTTCCTAGGTGGTAAATGATATTCCTATATTGGCGATAGATGCATTTATTGGTGGACATATGAACTCTTATCTTGGTGATAGATGCCTGTCTTGGTGGAATATTCCTACATTGTTGTCAAATGATATTATTGAATCATTTTAAGTTCATGATTAAGTTAACTTTAGGACAAAATTCATTGAATTGGGGAAGTTTTTCATCCCCCAAATTAATTAAATTAACAAATTTCATGAAAAAAATACACAAGGAAAGACAAATAAGACATAGGGAAAGTGAGATAAAGATAAAAGATAATTAAGGCAAGTGGAGTCTTGGTATAAAGTCTTTATGATGGAAGTAATCTATATAATAAAGGGTAAAGGAAGAAGAGGGGCATATTTTTGATGTCAGAGGAAGTAATTTGTAATTCTTGAAATAATAGATTGAGTCTCGAAGGTGGTCAAATGTTGAGATGGGTTTACACTCGGGAGGAGATTTGTTTCCCATACCATCATTAAAGCATTGTTGAATCAGTAGGAAGGAGCAAAATGAATTCCATGTATTTGGATAAGTGGTCCAAAACTTAGCTTGTATTACATGCAACATCATGACCTTGGCTTGTTGTTTTCATATTAACAGGACCAAAAGGTACAACAAGCACCTAAACACTTTAGTCTAATGCCTTGTGGTGAAGGGTTAGGACATAAAATATACTGCTTCTCCATTGTCGCTTGATTTCTAAATAACTTTGTTATTTCATTTGGGCATCATCGTAGTCCTTCTTGAACCATGAACCTTTGGTAACATTTCCTTAAACTTCCAAACTTTAGCCTTAGTTTTCTCTCTATTAATTTGGAGTTAAAAGAAAGTGCCATGAGCCATTGGAAAGGTATCTATGATGACTCTCTAATCAAGCACTTGATTTCTTCATTAAAGCTGAGGAATTGAACAAAAATTTCCTACAATGATATAACCTTCATCTTTGACCTTAGGCTAATCAGCAACACATTAATGATAACAAATTTACCAGACTCCCCCTAAACCTGACACAAAAACATGCAAATGTCAACATGTTCAACAATATCACTTCAACAAGTTCCCCCTAAAGTTGACATAGATAGACATCAATGACCAAGAATTAAAAACAATGACAAGAACTGATAGTAATGAGTAAATGTTGGTCACATCACACTAGTACATAATGAGAGATTAGTGACTACACAACTAAAAATGTTACTCACTACAACTATTTCAAGTGAATTACTACTAAATTTGAACAATTTTAAGTGATCCAACTAAAAATGAATAACTTAAACAACTAATTTAGTCTAGGGATAAAATAAACGACTAGATAATAAGTTATCCAAATAAAAACAAATAACTTAAATGACTAATTTAGTCGACGATTAAAATATATGACTGGATAATAAGTGACAAAACTAAAATTGATTAACGTAAATGACCACTGTAGTCCAAGAAAAAAAATATGACCAACTAAAAAGTACAACAAGTATATGATTTAGTCATTTATGTTAGTCAATTTTGATTGTGTTACTCTAAAAATGGAACATTGCAATTTTGATATTGAAGAGTTACATTTCACTAAATTTTGACACTACATATGGATTTAGAGATAAAGGGGGTCTCTGAATCCATCTGTAGTGTTAAAATTTAGAGACAAAGGGGTTTCTTCCCTACATTTATTGATGACATCCACAATAAACTTGTTAATGTGGACTGACGCACCTTACTCAAGAGATTTGATCTAGGCATTTGATATTGTAAAACTAGCCAAATACCCATCAACACTAGTAATTTTTTTTTTAGCTAGCCCTTATTTTTCATGCGAGAATACATAAGAGATAATTTTCCACATTTGTGAATACATATTAAAAAGAAGTATAACCAACTTAATCACAAATTAATTATAAATTATTGCTACATGTTCTTATGCTTTGATATAAAAGTGCATATTTAAAAATATCTTCAATGAAATGAATGTTTAAAAATGTAATAAAAAAGAGAATATGTAAAATACATTATTCAATTAAAATAAAGGTGAAAAGTTTCACAACAATATTATAAATCTTAAAAATAGCCTAAAAGATGAATTAATTTATTTTTCCATTTTCTTATTTTACCAATGAATAATTTTTGTTTTTCTAATTTTCCAAAAAAATAAAATAATTTCATCAAATTTAAAGCTTAAAAAACTAAAAAGTTGTGATATCTTAACACAAATCAACGTGGTGAAGGGAAAAAAACAAAAAAGAGGCTTAAAAAATAAAAAGGAAAAGTAGTATCTTAGACTTGCAACATTTTCAAATTCCTTATTCAATTATTGAAAACTAACATTGGAAAGAAACCAAACAGGCCATCAAAATTCCCCGCCCGTTCACAAGCATTCAGGGTGATTTGGAGCCATTTTCTCTGTGTATTTGGTTTTTAAGTAAAATGCAATTGAATTTGTTGGGTTTTTTATATTTTGGGCTGTTCTTTCATGGTTATATTGTAAGTTTAGTAGCAGAGTCTTGTATCCGTGATTGGGTTAGAAAAAACCCGGCTCTTCGGGGAGGATGGCACTCTGTCTGTCCTGCACATGTTCCAGTATTTTTGCAATGGCCAGGGGTATATGAGCTAAAGACAATTTCCTCGTAAGCGTTTGTAAAAATTCTTTCTATTTATGGTTATGAATACCTCTTTCACGCCATTTTTGGGTGTGTTTTTTACTGCTTATTGAGGACGGCTCATGGTTTTTATAGGAACATTCCATTCTCTTGTTTAGAATTGCTCTTTCTAGCTGGGAATGGTTTTGTTTTCCACTCTCGGGCCATGTTTTTTTTGGCGGGTCTGGACTTGGATGCAGTGCTATTTATTCACGGGATCATTATTTTTTTAGCTGCTTGCGACAAAGATTTATGATCCTACAATTTCTACTGTTTTGAGGTGGTTTTATTATGTATTTATTCGGGCTGCCAAGTCTGGGGGACTGTTTTGAAATGGTAGTGCTGCTTATTATGTTGGTGATTGCTTTGATTATTCTTAGATCATCCTATCACGTCCACTTCTCAGATGGGCGGAGTAGTCGGTGAAAGCTCCATATCTCCTCCTGTATCGCAACCTTCCCCTTCTGATTCATATCAAACTCAAAATGGTCTCATAGAGATTTGGAACATCTTTTGGGACAATCTGATCTCTCTATTCACTATTACTAGACCATGCAAAAGCTACAGCATCAGAATTCGTAAACAATGGTGGACAATGCCAGGTTGCTGGTGCTGTTGCTGTTGCCTCCCATAATTTGGGACCCTATGCTCTGGTATTTCCGGCTGATCGCTCTGATTTGCCGATGTCTCCATCACCGGAAAATTTGAATTTTGAACCGTTTTTCTATAGGCCATTAATGCCTTATCCTCTCCTACCTAAATCTAAGTCCTTGCAGGATGATTCCATCTATCCCTATTAGTTTAATAGGTTCATTTAAGGAAGCTTATGACTAACCAGATTTGATCAGTCCTCGGTTTCTTTATATATCTTTATTTGGCAGAAAGTATTAATATCCGATTCATTGGGATGATTAAAGAATGTGTATTGGAGGCGGGAATTTTCACACTTATCTGCCCTTTTCATTTTTCGAGTCAATTCTGCTGACATTCCTTTAATCTAAGCATCTTTCTCCTGACAAAATATGCTGATCCGATCCTATGAAACGTGATGACATCAATCCTATCACTCTTCCGGGCTTTCTTTCTCCCATCTGGCCATCCAAAGGCATTATTCTAAGTACAAGTTATCTTTTCTGCACGAGTCTTGGATACCGCCGGTTCTTATTCTCTGCTATTTTCTGATTGCTTGTTTTCGACGGCTGAGTCTCCCGATGATCTCATGAAATGCCAGCTATTTTCGTACATTACGAGCTCCCGCCACCTTACTTGCATGTGAGGTAACAAGCTATTTGAAACATATGGTGTGGAAAATTGGCGCTACTGATCACAATTTTTCGTCTCAAAGGTCTAGTGTGCGATTTCTGAGGGATGAGGTAGATGAGAACATTATCAGACAAGCTCTACATGGGACTGTTCCGGGGGTGCATATGCCAATAGGTGGATCCTTTCAGAAGCGGGGTGGTCGGCGAAGGAAACGCAAAACCTGCTTCAAACATACTATGGATATCAAGGAGGTCAAACTGGACTTCGACGATCTCTGCAAGAGGGTGACAAGTTTACAGAAGAGGGAAGTGATTGGTCGGTGGTTATTTCCAGAGAATTGTGAATTTGACACGGCCTCATGGATCAAAAAACATTGGAAGTCTTTACTTGGATACATGCCTATTGTTTCTGTCCTTATCAATGGATGGTTTAGTGTACATCTCATGGATGCCAAGGATGTTCATAAAATTACCAGTCGCACTTGGGTTCGGGGCCGTAGTTTCTTACAGCTTATTCCATGGTATGTGGGTTTCAATCCGGTACTGGAAGCTCCCCGAAATCGTATCATATGGATGAAACTGCCGGGATTACCATTGGAATTTTGGACTATGAAGGCGCTCCAGGCAATTGGTGACTCTGTTGGAGTCACGAAGTACATTGATCCAAGTATTGTCGGGTCTTGTGACAAGCGTATCGCGTGGATCCTGGTCGAGCTAGAGTATACAGGTGGTCTGCCTGGTGACATCGACTTGGTATGGGGGAACAGAAAGCATCGTCAACGCATCGACTTCTGGGGTATCCCCTTTCGATGCCTTATATGTCATCGTACGGGCCATCACAGGGAAAACTGTCCCTATCGCTTTCGTATGCAAAGAGCTGATGCTGGTTCACATGCCAGACGGGCTGATAAAATCAAAATCCCCGATCCTGCGAGTGATCAAGATGGTTGTACAGGTAACCCTTGTCCTCATGTCTTTGAAGATGATGATTTTTATTTTGCTCAAGATAACTCGGATGGTTTGCAATACAATGATCGTATCCTGCCCCCAGAATCAAATCTTTCTCCTGTAGCGGAAGCCCCGTTGCCGGAAAAATCCTCTCTTCTGGGTGATAATATTTCACCATCCCCTATCCCATCAGAAACTATCAACTATAAATATGATTCTGGCCCTGTAGCCCCGACTTTCTCTTATGTTGATGACTTTATCAGAGGCATCAGTACAGCCCCCCAGCGTCCTCCTGCGAGTGATCCTCCACTGTACCCATCCTCACATTTCCAGGTTGGTGAGTCTTCAAACTCACAACCATCTCTTTCCTATCATCCCCACACCGTCCTCGATATGCCTCCTGAATCTTCTGACACCATTAACATACAAGACTCCCCCAAGAATACCTTTGAAACAGATCTTGAAGCCATATTAGCTGACCCTAATATTGACATTGCCGCACTCACGGTCTTTGACAGACCGCCCTCCTCTGTTAACAGAAGCTCCTCGGATAGAGTTTTGCCAAAAGGAACCAGTAGATTGGCTAAAGGTAAATTTAAAGCCATTTCTCTTTTCACTGAGAAGGATGATAACCTCACTGAGATCCCAATATCGATTTGTGAGGGTCCTCTGGATGATTCTCAGGCACTTAGAGCATGCAACCCGGAACCAGAATCAAGATGAATCACATCATCTCTATGAATATTCGGGGGATGGGTGGTGCCCCCAAGTCTCACTGCCTACGAGAGATTCTGCTTTCGGGTGATCCTATCATTTTTCTTGCACAGGAGACCCTATGTTCTAGGGAAAAGGCCATTAATATGTTCCTCGGTATCAAACCAGGATGGAGGGCTGCTGCAGTGGATGCCGTTGGACACTCGGGTGGTCTTATAGCTGTATGGAATCCTGCGATGGCATCCTTTGTGGCATACAGGTTTATTGGAGGCATTATGTTGGCAGGGAACATTAGGGGATATAAAGAGACAGTCTATATTATCAACCTATACACCCCCTATCGCAACAGGCGCTCTTTCTGGCAGGTTATGGCGGGGTCGGGTATCTTGGCTCTTCACAATTTGATTCTGATGGGTGATTTTAACGCTACTTTGCGTTCAGATGAAGTATGGGGTTTAAATGGCAGGCCAGATCCTCTATCACCTTTTTTATGCGATCTGTTCTATAGTTTTAATTTGACCGACATTTCTCCTCTCCCTTTGACACCTACATGGACAAATAAGCGCGCAAATGAACAGTTCATTGCAAAAAGATTGGACAGGGCCATGGTACATGTTGATATTGTGGATCGTTGGTGCCAGATTCGTTCGGAGGTCATCATCTCGGCCGTATCTGATCATTTGCCTATTCGACTCTCATGGAAGTCCAATGCTGAGGTATGTGGTCGACCTTTTAAATTTAATAGGGTCTGGCTTGAAGATATGGACTATTCAAATTTGGTGCATAGGGTCTGGTCTCAAAGCATCGATGAAGTTGGCCTCTCGGGGTGGGACCGCTTCTTCTTCAAGCTTCAGAATGTTAAGAAAGCTACAAAGGCATGGGAGATTCAGAAGAAAACGCGCCTTAAAAAGGAATTGTCTGAAATAGATGCCAAAATGGAAGATTTATTTTCTTCATTCGTTGTTCACTCTCTAGATGATGATTCCCTAAGGCTTTTGCATAATCTCGGCCTGAGAAAACATGAGATCCTCCGTATTGAAGAGATCTCTTGGCGCTTAAAAAGCAGAATGCTTTCGCTGAAGGAAGGTGATCTTAACACCCGTTTTTTTCACAAGGCGGCCAATGCTCGTCGCAATCAAAATGCAATATGGCACATTAGGAAAGATAATGGTGACTTTGTTTTCTCTACATCAGATATACAAGAAGAGGCATTCTCATATTTCTCCAATTTCTTCTCAGCAGATATGGCTATGAATGACGCGAATCGTGCCTGGGTTCTTGAACAATTTCCTAGTTTTTTTTCTGAGGATGACATTGCAGCGCTGGATTGTGTCATCACAAGGGATGAAGCCTATAAGGTCCTGAAGTCTTTCAAACATGATAAGTGTCCGGGCCCGGATGGTTGGCCCTCTGAGTTCTTTGTGCATTTTTTTGATCTCATGGGAAATGAGATTGTTGATATCTTGGAAAAATTCCGATGCAAAGGATATATGCCAGCAAATCTTAATTCTACCTTTATTGCTCTAATTCCAAAAGTCTCGGACCCGCAATCCTTTGCTGATTTTCGACCCATTTCTTTGTGCAATTTATTGTACAAGCTCGCTTCCAAAATTATAGCTGACCGCATCAAGAATGTTCTCTCCACCAATATTTCAAGAGAACAATATGGTTTCTTAAGTGGCAGATCCATCCATGACGCGATAGCTATTGCCCAGGAGGTTGCTCACTCTATGCATTCTGCCAGGGTTGAAGCTTTAATCATGAAAGTCGACTTACATAAAGCTTATGATTCTGTGGACTGGGCTTTTATAAGGTTATTGCTTCTCAAGATTGGGGTCCCTATCCGGTTCATGCGATGGATTTTATCCTGTATCTCGAATGTCAGATATTCAATTATTATAAATGGCTATCCATCGCGCTTCTTCAAGGCAGGACGGGGGCTTCGGCAGGGGTGCGCCCTTTCTCCTCTGATTTTTATTCTGGTGATGGATGGATTCAGTAGACTAATGCATTTCGCGGAGCGGAGAGGGTATATAAAGGGTTTCTCTTTTTCAAACACAGTCTCTACCTCTCACTCCATTTTTGTGGATGATCTGTTGCTCTTTGGATATCTGCGACGGAATCACTGGTTCTACATACACATTATGTTCCAACGCTTCAAAAGTGCCACAGGGCTCAACATCAATTGTGGCAAATCTTTCTTATTGTATGATTTTGGTGATGTGCAGGAGATTAATTTTATTGCAGAATTCATGGGGATCTCTACGCGCCATACATCAGAAGGATTTAGATACCTGGGCTTCTTTATAAAACCATGTGGTTACAAAAACAGAGATTGGTTATGGATCATCGACAGGTTTAGGGACAGGATTCAACGATGGAGTCATCGATGGTTAACGATGGGTGGCAGGTATATCCTTATTCAATCTATGCTTTCTCAATTGATTGTCTATTGGGCACATCTTCTTTATATTCCTGCAGGTATTATCTCAAGGATTAATGGTATCATCTCAAATTTTCTATGGGGTGGGGCAAATCTCGATAAGAAATACCATCTATGCAGCTTGAAGGATATCTGCAAACCAAAGGGTCTAGACGGGTGGGGGATTCTCGATCCCAGGATTTTTAACTGTGCGCTCTTAATTAAATCATTTTGGCGCGCTATCACTTGTCAGGGTACGTGGAATGATATTATAAGAGTCAAATATCTGCTGGAGAACACATTACAACTGATCATATGCAACACTTTGCATTTTCCTCGTCTTATGTCATGTATATGGCGAAGCTTCAGTAAGATCATTCCTCTTGTTGCCCCTCGGCTCGTTTGGAGTTTTAGAGATGGCAGTTATATCCCTATTGGATCGGCCTCCATCCTACAGATGCCACCTGAATGCGGTCCATCTCTGCACCTTATTCACGCTCTCGCTCACCGGGGTTATCATTTTTTCTCGCAGATTATTCAGTGTTGGTACCACTCTGCTCCTGTCATAAAGACAGCGGAACAAATTGGTTTGGATGGCGCAATGTCAGATGAATGGAATTCCTTCCGGGATTCTATCCGCAGAGCGGGATTTAGCTACGCCCCTGGAGGTGATCAAATTGTATGGGGTGGTCCGATTAGAAATGGCTCTCCCATTGTTAGAGGCATATACCAATCCATCAATGCTTCGATCCACATAATGCAGAACTCTAGCATGTTCAGAGTTTTTTGGAAAAGGAAAATTCCAAACAAAATCATTATATTTGGATGGTTGTCTTGGAAAAACCGCATACTCACGTGGGACAATTTGAGGAGGCGGGGACTTCATGGTCCTGGGTGGTGTGTTTTTTGTTTGATGGCAGATGAATCGGCATCTCATATCTTTTATTCATGTCCCTTTGTTTTGCACATATGGTGTTTTTTCAGATTTCTTTTCCCGGATCCCACATGGCGACCTATGGACTTCATGACTACGGCTATCACATGGGACAAATTGGGTGGACCATTTCGTTCTCTGCCTTTTTTCTTCATCTGGGAGATATGGCTGGCTAGAAATAGACGGATTTTTGAGCATGTCCCCATCCAGAACCATAAAATCTTTTCAGCCATCATGTCATGGGTGGATGACTCCACAAGTAAATCACAGGAAATCATCGATGGCTCCCGTCGAATAAGACCTCACGATATCTCCATTCCTGCTATTTACTTTGACAGTGCTGCTGTTAATAATCTCACCGGTTGTGGGGCTTGGATAAAGATCTCTGAATATGAACGTTTTAACATCCACTGGAATGGGGGTCCAGGTACCAACAACAAGGCCGAGATTATGGCATTGTGGGGTGGTCTTCTTATCGCACTTGACCTTCAGATTCAGGTTGATGGTATATATGGAGATTCTAAACTGGTGATCAGCTGGGTAGCAAATGAGGCTCATATGGATTCTCCGTTGCTGAAAGGGTGGTTTGATAGAACAAAAGCGTTATGGTGTCGTTTAAATTGTCCACCTATTCACCATATCTACCGTGAGAACAATACCAGAGCCGACTGCCTTTCCAAAAGGGGTCTTCAGGAGGAATTTGGTTCCTTGAAGGTTGCTCACATCCGAAATGGTCAACAGATGGATTTCCGAGACATCCCCCTTCCTTAAGATTATATCTTTATCCTTTTTTTTCTGTTTGCGGTTGGTTTTTGACATATTGGCTCTACAGGTATCGGCACCAGCACTCCTCATCTTCGCTCCTTATCATTCGTGCTCATACCAGTTTTATCTCGCAATTTTTCATCTCCACAACAGGCGAGCGTGACTCTACAGATCCGAAAGTTTTCTACAACTGCTCCCGTGCTATTTATTGGGTCCTGGACATCCTTTTTTTGACATTTTTAATCTTCATCCATTCTACATCCACAGCATTCAACAGTGGCAGGCGAGCGGGCTTTATATCAAGCGAGCGTGGGTACACAGGCGAGCGTGTTACCATTTTTCATACAGGCGAGCGTGATTATATTCAGGCGAGCGTGATCCCATTTAGTGGACAGCTTTTTGAAGCAGTTTCTGTATCTTTATCAAATTCCTAATCACTTTCTGAGAAGGGCTGATCTCATCTTACCATAATCTCTAATCTGCTATCACAGAAGCATTTCCCTTTTTAACATATTATCATTCTATTGCCTACTCCAGTTATATTTCCTTTCTTGATTTGTATCAGGCAGATGGAATGTTTTTGATCCATTTTGATATTCATGGTTCCCACATGTCTGTATATGTATCCGGGTCGGATCATGACCCGTTTCATGAGGCTGCCCACTCATTTGATTCTGCTTAATATCAGCAATATTTTATGGGGCAATTGATGTCTGCTTTCTCGCTGTATCTACACAGCTGAGATTATATGATCATATGAACATGTACTGTATATATTTCATCAATATATTCAGCGTTTTTTTCTTTCTGAAAAAAAAGGAATCTACTTCTAATGAATTTTCCCAAGAGTGCGAAAAGAAGGAAGTCTCCCGCTCTAGCAGTATGATGCATGACACAATATGATTTCACATACTGGCCTATCACAATACATAAGAATGGGATCGGGTCACGTCTTTCCGTAGTGGTTATAGAATGTGATTTGGATCTAAACCTTAAACTGCTATGGCTTATTGGTAAACAAAGTCAAATGCAATTATTGTAGGGGCAAAGACAAAGGTAACTAATGAATTTTCTAAATTGCAGAAAAGAAGGAAGTCTCCCGCTCTAGCAGTATGATGCATGACACAATATGATTTCACATAAAGACAATTCGAGAGCCAAAGTAAGGAGTTTCACTACTGACAATAAAGGAAGGAGTAAGGGGCAGGCGAAATTAATGACATTGAGTGAGATCTTTGTGGAATCTACAGAACGATGGATTGCCTGATCTGTCCCTACGACTTCATGAAGCTCTGGTGAAGGAGGGTTTCAAGGGCTTGGCCCAACTTCTGGCAGAGGGCATCAAAGAGGCCGACCAAGGGACGAGGGGCTTGTAGCATTGGAGAAATTCACAAATTTGAATGGTTTTGTCTGTTATGCAGGCATTGTCGCAACTTTCTACTCTCTTAGAGGTAAGTTTTGCTACCAAAAAAACAAACACAAAATTTCATCCAAATGGGAAGATGATAAACTATAAGAACATCTAGATCTATAATCACAAATCTGCAAAACAAATATGTTATACACCATGTGCATTAAATTAAATCTCAGTAAAATATTGTCTATGGACTCCAAGGCTAGAGACAAGCAGAAGAGCTACACCCTGAAGGAAATTGGGTGGATGATTGGAGGAATTACAATTAACTCTTATAAAAAACAAACATTTTCATCCAAATGAAATATCATAAACTATAATATTTTCATCCAAATGAAATATCATAAACTATAAGAACATTTAGATCGATAACTAAAAATATACTCCAAATATGTTATACACAATGTGCATTAAATTAAATCTCAGTCATAAATCTGGTCGATGGACACCAAGGCTAGAGATAAGAAGAAGAGCTACACCTTGAAAGAAATTGGGTGGATGATTGGAGGAATTATATAAACAGATTGGTGCAATCCCTATTAAAAATATATGAGAATGAGGATATCTTAATTCGATCTCCAAATCCTTTGGGCAATTACTATCCAAAAGCAGGATATCACTAGATGAAGTTCTCTAGGACCTTGGAAAACCCCTGGTGGGGAAAAACTATGGAAATTTAAATTCCCTCAAAAGTCCAAGGTTCTCATGTGGCTCATCCTAAACAACAAAGTTCCTATATGGGACATTCTTTAGAAAATATCTTTCAATGGACCAAGCAAATGCCCTCTTTTCTTGGAAAACTTGGAATCCATTGACCACGTATTTTTAAATTGTCCATTCACATTGGAAGTATGGAAGGAAATAAAATTATGAGGGGCTAGCTTGAAGTTGGCAAGGGGATATATGGAAGAATTTAAAGACTTAGATTCAAACTAAACACTCATTAAATTAAAATCTCTCCCTTTGATCATAGCACATGAAATTTCGTTGGAATGGAACCATGTTCTCTTCAAAAAACAGACCCTCTTACCTCCATGTAGTCATGCAAATTGTTGCTCTATAGGACTACCTCTCTTCATAATCTGTTTCCAACATTGTAAATTTATCCTCCCCGAACTTGTATCTTTTCATTTTTCTACCTCTATTCTCACTAAAATAAGTTTGTTAGTATGTATAATCTTAAATAGAGAGGATGGGAGGTGAATAATTTTCTTTACTGACCATACAATGGAGCCTTGAAACCATTAAGGGTTGTTTGATAAGTTGTTTTTCTTATCTCCAACCTATTTGGTGCATGCTTTAGAAAGATGTGAGAAGGTTTGGTTGCTCGATATATTTTCATATTTGTACACTCCTTATTGATGTACCAATCGCCAATCTAGTCTAGGACTTGGAAAAATTCCTCAAACAACCTTGGAAATGGTTTGCGGAAAATTAATTTATACAAAGGAGAAACAAAACGATCATATATCCTTGACTAGATTATTTTTGTATTTTTATTCCCAAATGTCCCGGTAGTACACTTGAACATGTAGCTAATTGACTTTCCATCACCACTACATCTCATGTAATGTGTTTGCACCACACATAATGTTTAAAAGGTAAGACATGTGGAACTTTATCTATGTGCATGGTCTGGGATACTTAACCTCGACAATTAAATTAGTTAGAGTATTGAATAGGATAGGAGCTTAATTGAAATCATTTCCTTCCTCTAGACTGGTGTGCAAAAGAGGATCATGAGCCTTTGTGGGATGTGTTGATCCATTCTCACCATAGATTTTTCTTATTAAAGAAACAACATACATGGAGGGTTCTCTTAGAGTGGTGTTGGGGTATATTTTCTTATCCCTAGCTATGAATTGTTTGCACCATGCATAATGTTCAAAGTTATGAGGACATGTGGAACTTTGTTTGTATCTGGTCTAGGATACTTAACCCCAACAATTGCATCAGTTAGTGTATTGGATAATATGGGACATCAATTGAAATTTTTTCCTTCCCTTAGTTTGGTGTGAAAAAGGAGGAACATGAGCCGTTATGGGATGTGTTGATCCATTCTCACCTTAAAGTGCATTTAATATTTATTAAGGAAATTGCATACATGGAGGGTGTTCTTAGAGTGGTATTGGGTTATATTATTTTATCCCTAGAAATGAATTGTTTATCCTCATCATATCATTTATTGGTTGTTTTATTATATTCCTTGTCTTGTGGGGATTCCCCCACACATTCATCACTCATGTGAAGTTCTACACTATGGAACTTGGAATATGTTTCGAGATTACCTACTTGGAGAGAGGCTATGCATTTTCCTTCATTCTTGATTCTTTTTTTTGTTTCATTGATTTCATTCTAAATGATCTATTATATCATTTTCGTGCAAGGCACTACTATTGCCCAAGTGGCCACATTATGTAATTACAATCTTTTAAGACTTTCCATGACAATTGCATCATTTTCTTGTTCTTGAGTTGGATCATAGGGTTTTGGAACTCTTGTCTTATCCTTAACCAAATGGAAAAGTAACCCATATTGATGTGCTCCTTGAATACCTGTAAGAATGGAAGTGCCTGATCAAATATATCACACATGTTTTCTTCACAACAAATTTCCCCTCATAAATCTAACTGTTGGATTGGTTGTTCAGTGCATCATTTGATATTGATAATTCGTGAGTACCTTAGCCATATGGGTACCTTGTTGTAGAGATTTATTCCAACCTTACCTTTTCTAAATTTTTATTATATCAGTCAGAGAGTAGTTAGAGATTAGTGTGAGGAGGATGACACAACATTTTCTAGTATTAATAGAATTTTCAATTCTGGCTTCCAACATTATATTTAAAGAAGTTTTTCCTCATGCATTAAATTCACATGTAGATTGAGGAACATGAATGTGGGATGTAGGATAATTAAATGGGCACTTTCAGATTCCAAATTTAGTATATTTTTGTAGATTCTATTTTTTTATAAACTTGTTTTTTTTTGGCAGTAGTCTATAGACGATGGCATATTTGGATACCCAATAGTGAGATAGGATTATGGTCCAATTTTGGTATGAATTGGAGGAATTGAAAATTTTGAAGAAATTGTAGTCTTAGAAGATTTTTTTTTTCTAAGTAAGCGTAATCTATTTATCAACAAAAAGTATGTACATCAGGTATCATCCAGAACCAGGCCTGAGTTAGAGGCATGTTTGAACAAAAAATCAGAGTTGAGCACTGCCCTCCCCGAGGGAAACCAGTGCTGAGAGTTTTCCAACAAAATCCCACGCAGGGGAGGCTAATAGTTCGAATTATATAAAGCATGCTTAACAGAACCGAGAACAGTATAACAAACATGAACATTTTCATAATGACAGACAGAGCCAGAGCAAAAAAACCAGGAAAGAAGGGAGGCGCTACTCGTCAGTTGCCTCTTCAACGACCCTGCACCAGAGTTCATTCGGCTCGCCATCAGTCGTGTACAGGTCCTCAGTTGAATGAATTACCTTCCCAGCAGCAGGGGGCCTCTTCACCTCGCTCGCTTGATTTTTTTGCTGCTCGCTCTCATTCCCATGATCCGGTTTTTCATTGTGCTGCCCTTTCTGATCATAACCAATGTCAATATTCATCTCATGCGGCTCCGAGCTAGGCAGAACAGCCTCGCCTTGGCTGGCGCCATCCAGGTTGACATTCATCTCCACATCCTGCACGTTCACACCACCCGCACTATGCCTCAGAGCATGCGCTTCCGTGTTACTCCCTGCCTGCCAGCCAGAATTAGGAATCACCTCCTGAGGAGTTTCCCAAAAGACAATCGTGACGGAGGCGGTGACTCTTGAGCAGTTTAGCGAGCTGTTGAAAGAGAAATGCCTCGTTTGGGAGTGAGCGAAAGACTGCGGGGGTGTAGGGGAGCGAAAGCTATGCCCAGAACGAAGAATTCGACCCCTGGTAGCTCTGGAAGTGCTGTCAGAAGTAGGAGAAGCCTCAGCAGAGGTGTTGGAGGAGGTGGGGGAGCGTCTTATCTGCCGCCGAGAAGAGTCTCTTCTGCACCTCATCCGGTGTCTGAGATGCGGCATGCTCTCAGTCAAATCAGAAGAGTGGGGGAGCGGGTGCAGGACAGAAGCACTGGCCAAATGCGCGGTCCAATTCACCGAGGCAAGCATACAATTCCCAGCGATAGAGTAATGGAAAGTCTCACTGAGCTCTAAACAACAATGGAGCTTGGTGCGTTTACCTGTCACAGTGCGCTCTGAAGAGAGCCGAATGTCAGGGGAGCAACAAATCGTGACAGGCCGGGGAAGACTGCTGGAGTTATGCTCGCTCTCCATCCTGTAAACAAATAAACCAGTTCTACTGAAGACCTTCAGCATTAAACCCTCATAAATTATAATGGCCCGCCATGTCCGAGTCACCGGTGTGTGGAATGATCTCGATTCCGGAGGCGGGGTTGTGATGCGCGCCGGGCGCAAATGCCATAAATCTTGCTCTCGCCCTGTGGATGCGGCGAAGGACACTTGCAAGTCTGGTTGACATATGACACCCATAATGCTGCCGGAGCCACGTCTAATCACCTTAAACCCCCTCCTAACCACCCGCATCACAAATTGTAGTCTTAGAAGATAGTTAGAGTGATGTGAAAATTTTATTTTTTAGGACCCACTTTCGAGATTATCCCATGGTTCAAATTTCTGTCATATCCAAGACAATAATTTTTGGATCTATTTTTGGGCAATCTATTTTTTTTATGTAGATGGTACTTTAGGCAAGGTGATTATCTTTTCAAGTACCTGGAATGACATAGAGAATTACTGTAAAATTTTAGTCCATTCTAAGAACTTATATTTTTTAGGGGCTGATTACATTTTGACACTTAATATTTTTGGAGGTTTATGGTTGTAGTGAGATTTGGACTCTCTTTTATTTCTACTTTCACTGGGATATGGGGTGCTACATGAGGGGGTTTCTCATGAATTGTTGGAGGCTTTACCTTTATGTTTTTTTCCCCAATAAGAGAGTTCCCACCTTCATGGCATGACATTATTGAGTTTTGAGCGATGTTTACTTTTTTTTTTCAAGGAAGAGAATGCATGAGCTATATATGTCCATTCTTGCCATTTTTCGATATTAACAGATTTTCATGATATCAATATATCTATCTAGCCTAGGTAATTTGGATATAACAATAGGAATATAGTAGAAGTTGTTTTTAGTTACTTTTCTATATCATTTCTTCTCCGCATTCCACTTGTGGAATGTCGAATTTGGAGAGACTTGTTGCTTAGTATTTCCTATGGAATGTGGAATTTAGAGAGACTTGTTGCTCTATATCTCCTGTGGAATGAAGAAATTAGAGAGGCTTGTTGCTTTGTCTCCCCATTCCTAAGTCCCCTCATTCTAGCATTTTTATATATGGTGTTGATTGTGGCACCCATTTTTTGAGTTACTTTTCCCTTATCTGCATTTTGACATTCAACATGTGAAATGAAAAATGCAGTCTTGTTACACAATATCCCTATGGCAGAGTCCCTATATCCTTGCATCTAGTGCAAAGTGCAAAGTGATGAGTTGATTTTCCTATTTATTCTTCCACTATATGTATTTCCACATTGCCAAATGCGAAAATGTGAAGAGTCTTGTTATTTTTTCTCCCCATGGTCGAATCCATGTATTCTTTAATCTGGTGTGGATTGCAAAGTTGATTTTCTGATTTATTCCTCCATTATATATGTTTCCAATTTTTTTCATTCCCCATGCAGAATGCAGAATATGATATTTTTGATCTTGTTCTTCATGGTTAAGTGTTTGCATTCCCATATTTCCGCATTTGGTGTGGAGTGTGGAGCTAAGTTCCCAATTTGTTCTTTACTTTTGATAGTTATGGTATACAAAATTGCATTAAACTCCCTAATTGCTTCCCTCGAGTGCAATATTTGATTTATAAATTTTCATATAGTCTTGCTTTATATTTTTTCAAGTCATGCTCGCCTAACCAACATCTAGGTCACAAGGCTTAGATTTTTATCTTTCACTGGGGAGGGATAATTACTAGAATTTGATTAATTTAAAGGAATGAAGACTAGAATTCCTAATGTCAGCATGTAGGTGCTTATAATTTTTTCTATTCTGGTTCCATTTAATAGGTTCTTAAGAGTGTTCACTTAAATGAGTGAGTTTCCTTCCAAATTAAACTACTTACATATTTCTTTAGTAGAAATATCATCTCCTGCTTCAAGTACCTCTAATTTAACTACATTGTTGGTATTAGTCCCAAGAAACCTTATGTACACTCTTAGAATATTACTGGAGGTATCTATAAATTATCCTCCTACTCTTTCTGTTATCAGGTCTCCTTTTGAAGCTCTATCAAAATTTATTTGGATAAAGCTCTATGGAGGTGGAGGCCAAGCTTCTAGGATTAGGCTTGATGAGAGGAAGAGGAGGATTTTTTTCAATGGCTCTTAGATCTACGTCTCGTACAACAGAATTATATTCTCCTAAGACTTACATTTGTTTCTTTCCTTCAACCAAGCTAGGGGCTAGACTATTTATTTTAGGTGTTGACTTAGTTCATTCCATATATTCTCCACTTATCTTTTACTGTGCTAGAAAATACATCTATTGCTTTCTTTCCAAATTCCCTATAGGATAAATCATGGGAGTAGGCACTAAACTCTTTTTAGGATTGGGTTCCCAAAGGGGGAGGGTCTCCATTCTATGATTATATCTAAAATGTCAATCCTATTACAATTTTTTTTGTGTAAGTCTATTGTCGCCTTATCCCACAATCTCAAACTTATCGCATTAACAAAAAATGTTTTCTACTTATTCATATTCTTGGTTATACGTTTTGCATATCGAAGTCCCCTCAAACCCTCATTTTTGGATTTTTCCCACATCAATACCTTTCTTTTGGATATAAGCCGCATAAATGAGGATATTTCTGGATAGAGCCTAAGGTTCCAAATTTTTTGTTGAATCTAATCCCTTTCTAGAGATTGATGCCTTATTTCTAAGGCATAGGCTTCTTTGATTGATAATTTTCCTCCTCCTTTTTGCACAAATATGATGATTTATTCTCCATGATTGAAGAAGATTATTTTCTAATTATTTATCTAATATAGATCAAGGTTCTGTGGAAGTGAAGGTTAGCTACCTATCTTGTGCCTTCCAAATATGCCATATTTTTGGGTTTTCCATTGGATTATTTTCCAAGTAATGGTTAAATAGGTTTCAATATAAGGAATGGAAGTGGTCCCAAGGTTTTGAGAGGATATTGTTGCTACTAAATTTAGCTAGATTTTTTCATGATTCATCCCATAGTAGTGCAAAATTCCCCTCTTGAGTTTCCTAGAAGCAATGATCTTGGACTATATTTTTGTTCTTTTGAGAATTGTTGTACATCAAAGAACTTGGTTGAATACCATCTATTCTAATGAGGTCTTATTCTTCTACCTCCCCTACATATTTGGTTCTCTATATTTGACTCCATAGTTCTCCCTAGCTATTCAACCATTTCCATCTTAGCTTCCCTGCTAAGACAATGTTGAGAATATGAAGGTTCCTGGTTACTAAACTCCAACTTCTTTAGGAAGGTTGACTTTGTACTAGCTACCAAGGATAATTTCTTGTGTTTTTGAGGGCCTCCTCAAAGAAAAGAGAATTAACAGTGAAGATACTTGATGGCTTTGAGGATCTTAGTAGGAAGTGCCAATTGTAAGAAAATATATAAACACGTGGATTTAAAAGTAGGTTTATGTTGGGTATTTTTTCTTGGAAGATTAAGAGATCAAAAAGTAAAAGAGTTAAGCTTAAGGTCAAATTTTGGCTAGTTGATCCTCCCATGAGATGTTTCTTGAGACATTTAGAATGATTGGAGCTCTTATGTACTTAGAGGGAAGGGAGATCTGTTGGAAGCTAAGGATTCTATCAATTTTGCATTGAGTGATTAAACGAGTGTTGAAATGGATATTCATTGATTTATAATAGTAATAAAGGCCCAAATAATGGTATCGATGATGGATCTGATAGTGGAGTCTTCCAAGATAGAGGGGTGTGCCAAAATAATCTTAGGAAATATGGGAATTCCCCTGCAACCAGCTGTGTTTTTATATGAAAACATAGAAATGTGGCTGAAACACACTTGAAATGTGCTTCTGTTGGGCTGAAAAGCATTTCTAGAACTGTACCCCACATTTTAGTGTCTATACATAATGTTTTAGCATCTATATTATGTGTGGGGTGGTACATGCTTATGTGGCATATGTGGACTTAATAAATTATTTTAGGAAAACGATCAATTGTGAGTGGG
Organism: Pinus albicaulis; assembly: GCA_034641835.2. Lineage (NCBI taxonomy): Eukaryota > Viridiplantae > Streptophyta > Pinopsida > Pinales > Pinaceae > Pinus > Pinus albicaulis. The sequence goes on along the minus strand of CM076572.1, from coordinate 915,019,602 downwards.
TAGCCTAATATTCCACACTAGGGCCCTACTAATTCTATGTAATTAATGGTAATGTTAAGAATAGTCGATGTGATTATTGGTAATGTTTACGAATTAATAGTAATGGTAAATAAAAGTGACATTCTCATTTATCTTTCATTTTCATCTTTTTTACTTAAATTTTTAACATTATCATTAATTGTTACAAGATGTTTGAGAGTGGTTCCAACCTAAATGGAGTTATAATGGAGAATGTAGAATTTTATAACCTTCTCAAAATCCAGCAGACTTAACAGAATTTAGGAATTCAGGATTGGGAGGGTTACAATGTTTTCATTGTATTTTATTCTGTACGAGGGTATGGAACTAGCATTTAATTACAAGCGCCAAGCCAACTATGTACCTTGATGTTAGTAACGTTGATTATTAAACTCCTATATCATGATGCTACTAATGGTGTACACATCGCTCAAACAAAACCTGGATTTGACATGTTAAGCTTTTTTACCTTATTTTAATGCTTAGAGGGTGATATTGATGATGAGGATCCCAATATAGGTAATAACTTAGATGATATGTAGGTATTTTTTGTAGTATATTTTCTTGGGCCTTGGGCCTTGGAGTTTCTTCATTTAATCATGAATTTGTATCTATATTCTAAATTATAATGTTAAAACTTATGCTTTCTTTCAAAGTTTCAATATAATTTTCTGATACATATCATCTTTCCCTGCTTAATTTTTTTTGGGGCTACATTTCCAACGTGATCTTGTTTTAGATATGCATTTCCATTTCCCCATACCCTGTAACTCAGATCATAAGAGTTTCATCCACAAGTTACAAAACTAAAAGGGGATCCAATTGGTTAATTTTGTGGGGACCTTTCAAATTTCCAACAATGATTGCTTGACATAGTCTTCTTCCTAGCCCTTTAGCCATTATGATGTTTGGGAAAGGAAATGAAGGGTATTATTCTTTTATTCCTCAAGAGGGGTTGAACGGGGAGGAGAGAGATCCATTATTTAAGAAATTAAAGAGATTTAAGGATAGTAAGAGTCTAACCCATTAAATCGAATATTGACATAATCATAAGGCTTCAAGCATCTTCCCAGCTAATAGGATCGAAATATTTTGACATATTAAGCTTAATTAACATACCTGGTTTCTTTACTCATTTTAAGAAGTGCATAGTTTCATGTGCCACTATGATATTGTAAGAATGTTTTTCCCTTCAATATAATTTCCTTACTCACTCAAAGTGATGTGGTTCATGATGGGCTAAAGTATATTACCTTTGGAATGATTTAATATGTCACCTTATATAGTGAGATACAATTGAATTTGTTCAAATTGTTAGTTCTTTCTTCCTTAGGAATTAGTGTGAAGAAGGTTGAGTTAAGGGCTTTTAAAATTCCTTGGATTTCTCTAGCTTTCTCAACTATCCTTCATTCATTAGTGGCAACCACTGAACAACAATTTTGAAAGAAGTCTCTTGTGATACCATTTGGCCTTGGTGATTTTCGTGATGCCATCTCGGCTATCGTTGTCTCAAATTCCTCTTATGTGATTTTTCTCATCATTTGCAATTTGATTTGGAGTCTCCAACTAGGGGGTGTGTTTTAGGACATATATTATGGTCTCTTGTCCTTTTATGTCCGGTTTTGAGAGGAGCTCATGGTAGTGTATTTTAAGTTCTTTCTCCATGTCCCCACAAGTCTCCAATTTAATCCCTTGAGCATTTTTTGAAGAGGTGATTCTATTTATATGCCTTATGTTGATCATAGATTTATGAAAGGATCCAAAGTTTGTATCTTCCTATTTTATCCATCTCATTCTTTAATTTTGTTTGTAGAGTATATCTTCTTGTTTCGGTCTAGTATCTTTTTTATCTTTGGATTTATTCCTTCTATGTGAAGTCTTCATCTCTTCCTTGATAAGTGTGCATTGTGCTTTTTCCATTTGTTTTCATCACTCCTTTTTGGCTTGAAATATGTTCCCACATATTTCTATATTCCAAGTTTGAGCTTGGTCTTTAGGTTCTTTAGTCTTTGTTAGAATCAATACATTAATGTTCCTTTTGTTGGCTTGCTATCCATCCATGAATATTTAAAACCGGGGTTATCCTATCAAAATTTATCAAATCTAAAGGGTGTGAATCTAGGAAAGTTCATGTTATCACGTGAGAGACAAATTGGCTAGTGATTTGAACATGTGCCAAGTAAAAATTGGATTACAGTGATGAATGTCAAACTACAATTTTGATAGCCCTTACGTAGAAATAAATTTCAGAGTAATATGCATTTTTCTCCTTTAGAATCAAGCCTAGTCCATTTTACAGTTAATCCCAATAGAAAACTACCCATATCATCCACTATGATCTTTAGATGAATGGAAGTAATTTTATGGTTGTTCAATTCCCCATCTATTTTCTGAACTCATAATTTCACAAATAACAATATATTCTTGTTCTAAGAAGTTGTCGGCACCCAAAATTATTGTATGTATTCATTAAGGAACTAACCTAATATTTGTAATCTTGATTTTGGTTGTTTATAGGTCAATTGAGTAGTTGGAATAGTTTACTTACTCTCCCATACTCAATTGACCAATGTATCAAGAGAACTATGAACCCAACATGTTATTTGACAAGTCTTGGGTATAAATTGATTTAGTAAACAAGAGGAACAACTAGGGCATTGGTTTATATTCCTGGTAAGTTGTGATGCCAAGAGTTGGCTACCCCTAGGCTTTAGCCGCTCCCTGTGTCAATTCAGCTATTTCAGTCCTTTCCTTATATGAAATACTTATCTAAATGTGAAATCGACCTAAAGAATGTTACTTAAGGCCAAGAGTGTTTACAAGGCACGATGACTGCATATATGGAGTTATTTCCTTTGCACTTACAACTAACAATTAAGTTGTTTTGGTCTTGTATCACCTAAAAATTAACATTTGATAGATTTTTTTATAAAGTGGTTTGCATATCAGAAAGGAATGTTTGTGATGGGTGGTCATGTTTTGAATGAAATTGAATATCCATTAAAGGGTGAAGGGGACATAGTTCCATGTGAAACTTATTTCCTTTAGAATCTCCTATGAAATTTTTCAATAAGTTGTGCCTTATGTTACTCGATGCACATCTAGTTTGTTATTGTAGTCACTTTTTTAACATTATTAAAATTATACTCTCTCTTTTTATTTAGTTCATTGGATAATAGGATATATTATAATTTCTTATTTATTTTCTATATAGGAGAGTTTCCTCTAATTGTTTTTGACAAATTTTATTATCATCATGTTCAATTTGTCTTTCCATATTTTCTTTGACATGCTCATACTGATAAAAAAAAAAAAAAAATTATATGTGCAAATATTGATAGTAGGTTGAGTTGAGTGTATAATTTTTTGTATACTACCCTTCAGAAAAAATTTAGAAATAACAACCCCTCTAGAATATGAATAGGAACAAAAATAACAAAAATACATAATTGGAATCCATAGAAATGTTAACCTGCTCAGAAATGGGGAAGAGAAGAAGAGATGGGAACTGGAACAGGTTATGATAAAAAGTGTCCTGAATGGCTAATTAATTACTAAAAAGTAGAGCAAGAATTTAATTATTGTTTTCTAAGAAAATCTAGGAAGGTTCACACCTCTTTGGCTAAAAGCGGAGAAGGCATGCTTTTATTTCCCCTAGACTATATTAACTAGACAATTTTTAATGTTAAAGATCAAAGAGATTTATAAATTATTGATCAATTATGTTGATTTATTAAGAGGAATGGAAACATAATTACTTAAAATATGGCCCCTATGTAAAACTTGAGGAAGGTGTGGCCATATATACCACTGCAATGCATTCATTGGAATTTAGAAAAAATTTCTCCCATTCCTTTTCCAACCTTGTCATATAAACATGATACAAAACTCCTGTCTACACAACATCGAATGATTAAAATAATATTATATTGTTGTTTTCCGATTAAATCAATGATAGAGGGAAGAGCTGTGATCTGAATGGAATGTATTAGTTTTTTTGTGCTAAGTATCCAAACAATAATTAAAATGTGTGCATAAGGTTCTCTGAAGTTTGCAGGTGAAACAAATGGTTTTAATTTAGTTAAACAGATTTCTTTGTGAGGTTAAAGCATGTAAATTTCTTATAAAACACTGTATAGTAGTAAATAATAGAGAATTAAATATCACATGTAACAATACTTAGCAAATTTGATGAAGCAGTTCACCCCTCCTGGGCTACATCTGCTAGTCCAGCTCCCAATGGCATGTCCCTCATATCTTATTACTCAAAAATGGTAAGTACATGTGAAATAAATCCTAAAATGGTTGCACTTTCTGTAAAAACATCTTAAGAATGCTTGAATTAGCCAGGAATGACTATTATTTTGTAGAAAACGGTGAATGGATGCTTAATACACTCAAAACACCCTAGTGGCCCTCGTGGCTCCTTCACCTTTCCTGAAGCTAAACCTGCATAAGATGAACTCTGATGGCTTTGAAACCTATGCCAATGTGCTTGAAATGTCGAGAATACCGAAAATTGAGTATCCGTGCATCCAAAATGGTCGAAAATCCAAAGAGTTATGACCAATACAAGATTTTCCCCAATGTCCCTTAAAAAACTCCACTAAATGTGGAGACACTTCAGTTAAGGCTGCCAATTTAGAAATCCTGCCGCATTTGAGGGCTCCACTAGTAGAACCACTAGAGGCATTGGAGGTTAAATTAAATTTTAGTGGGTGTGGTCACATGTGACACCTCCGTCGGAACCATCGGCCTTATCTGCGTGGATTAACCGTTGACGAAACCTCCGCAATAAATGTTAAATGTGTGCTGGCCACATGGCCTAAAACCATCGGAAAATTAACCGTTAACACCACGGAGTTAAGGCCTTAAGGCCATGGTTCTTGAACTGGTCATGTGCTGTCAGGGCTAGCCCTTTTCTTTTTCCTCCATATACAATTTTAACCTTCAATTTGGATACACCGCCCATGGTTTATAAGAACCACCGTGCAGCCCAGTTGGTAGAACGTGGGCACGCTAGCTCGGAGGTCGGAGGTTTGACCCCCTGGACCTCGTAATAAAATTTTTCCATTAAATTTGACTTTGGCCTGGGGCCACGTGTCAGCCTCTGGGTAGGCCACGTGGCACCCACTGATAGGCCTAAAAACCATATAATAAAATAAAATTTTCCAAGTAATTTTTTTTTGAAAAATTTTAGACAAAGTCCAAAATGGGTCAAAATGTCATTTTTGGAGTTTATTGGGATTTTTCAAACCTTAATAACTTCTGCATACAACCTTTGTTTTGCGAATCATTCATGACGCCATAATCGTAGCGACGAGACCTTTCCAGTTGCTCAGGTTGCAAACATTTTTGGGCACTTTCATTTTTTAACATTTTTGAACTATGGACATGATCTCCTGATCACACCTCCCCACTGGGAAGATTTTGGACCCAAAAGATATCTGGACTACTGAACTTGAAGATGAGGAGACTGTGTCCCCACTATTCCAATCTTAATCCACTAAAATTTCCCTTATTTCATTAATTGGAGCTTTTCTTGAAACAACAAATTTTTCCTTGATTCCATTGACCACTGTTGTTGACTTTGAAATTGTCATGCTGCACATTTTAGAAACTTGCAGAACAAAAACTTAACCTTGCATTAAACATATTATTTCTACATTGGTCTATAATCAAAGGAAACTGAAAATTACTTTCACCTTGCATCCTATCCTTATGGTGATTTTTTGTTGAATTAGCCTTGTACTTGTGTCGATTCCTGACCAAGTTTCCTTGCCATTGTACCATGCCTTTCTGAAACTAGCAATGATCATTGGTGAACTTTGTGCCATCTTTGCTATGTTACTTTTCCCTCTCTTGGAACTTTGCACCTTCTTGAATTGACACTTTGTTTTCTGCACCGATCGACACCAAATATGATTGCTGCAACTTCTTTTCATATTCTTTCAAAGACAACCTGCTTTCAGGCTAAAAAAATTCATTATTTACATCAGAATTTACATGAAAAGGATTATGTAAAACTTCTCTTTATTTAATCATCATCAATGTCAAGTTTTGACTTGAATTGATGAGCCTCTTCATCTGCCCTGCATTCACTATAGAAGAGCCTAGTTTTTTGCGATGTGCTCTCACAATGTACTCCTTGCCATCCTTAAATAAATGGTAGTTGTTTTCATGGAGATGGAAGATAGCTCTCCTGTCATACAAGTAATAAGTGACCAACACCACACCTATAATATCAAGAATAAAAACATCTAATTCAACTATGTCAATAAAATGTGTTGTTATTGCAAAGCGCAACATGCACTTCTTTGAAACCTGTAAATTTTCATCCTTACAAATCCAACCAAGAGGATATGGTTTCAGATGTGGAATGGTTTCAAGATTTATTTTCTTGACTAAGTCTTCAGAAATAAGGTTCACTTGCGACCCACTGTCAAATAGTGTGTCAACCTTGGTATGTTTGGAAACGACCCTCACATGAAATAGTTCAATTCTCTTCTCTTCACTTGGAGCTTCTATGTGACAATTAGAAATACTAGATCTGGGTTTATTTACAATCTCTTTCCCCTTCAATTTATTTAGTGTCATAGCTATGATTTTTGTTTCATCTCTTGATTCTGACCCTAGGTCTTGTTCAGCTATTGCAACTGTCTTTCCTTTCTCCTATTAGTCACCAATATTTTTTTCATGTTTTGATGACTAAATTCCTTGGCTGAGTTTTCTAGAAACTAATCTCAATCTGTCAATTCACCATCTAGAAAACACCTCAAACAAATTTTTGTCTTCCTACCCCTCCCTTTCAACCTGTGATGGGAATGGTCTTCAGTTTTCAAGTCCTATCACAATTGAGCAAAACCTTCCCTGTTTATAGCTGTCATAATCTTTGTTTTAATGCTATCAAAGTCCCCTGTTTTCACACAACTCACTGTCAAGCATAAATCAGGTTTTCTAATCCTCTCTCACTGTTTATTTTTCCATCTGATGACCTGACTATATCTCAGAAATCCCTTACAAATTATGACAAAGTCTCTAGGTCTAAGCAGTGGTGTTTAGGGCAAATACCTTGAGAAAGCTTTCTCTAGTCAAAAACCCTGTCTTCAATATCAGTCAGCCATCATGCCTTATTATTTGTCAAAAAAAAACCCTTGTCTATCCCTAGGTCATACACCATCAAGGAGGTTGCTTTGTTTTGTTTCGAGCAAAGCTCACCAAATTTCAATTCAAGAACAAATAGTGAAAGAAGTTCCATGTCTGAAGAAAGTTATCATTTCAAGCATTATCTTCAAATACATCAAAAAGGCTCTCCAAAGATCAAAGACATCCATCAACACATCTCTGAAGGGGTGTATGGATGAATAACAGTAAGCAAAGTTTGGGCAAGAGAACACTTTAGGAAAGGACCTCAAGATGTAGCAATTCACCGTTGGAAATCAAAGAGCCTCTAGTAGACTAGGCAACAAAATGAAAGGTGTAAAAGGAACAACTTCCTTTTTATCCTACTTTAGCCTAGCCTCTAAAACATCAAAGGCGCTACCAACACTAGAGGAGCTACAGCTACTACAAAGAAGGGTTATTCCCAAGACAAACACAACAAAAATTTATCAGTTGGGAATGCATTACCTACTCATGGTTTTCACAATGAGATTTTTTGCAAGAAGACATGTCTCAAAGGAAAAGTGGACTAAAGGTAAGCTATAGTTTGCTTAAGGGCTTCCATCAGCGATAAGTCTGAAGCAACCTATTTAAAATAACAAACAGAGGTAACTACAGTTTTATTTTTACCAAGGTCTCCTTCAATCATAAGTAGAGGACCAGAAACGTTTTGTGTTTACAGTGCCTCCTTCAGTCATGAGCAGATGGCAAAAACATAGTTTTTCAAGTTCCTCCTTCGGTAATAAGCAGAGGGCACTCAGTTTATTTTAAGCACTTATTTGAAGGAAAAGAATAGTTTTTTAAAGGTCTAAACAAATTCTATTTGCCTTAACTTCTTCAGTGCTTAATAGACGCAGGGTACAGATTTCAGTCTTAAAGAATGTTTTCCTTCCAAGGATAAACAGAGCGCCTACCTCATTTTAAAGAAACCTCCTTCATCATAAGTAGAGGGCCCAACAAATGGTTTTTGAGTGACCTAGGTGAAGACAATTGCATAACCTCCTTCATAAAAAGCAGAGGGTTGAAAAATCATCAGGGAAAATACTAAGCTAAAGAGATCTTGTTGTGAAGACACCATGCAAAAAAGAGAAATCAGTTAGTAAAAAGGGACAGTTTAGTTGAAGGTCTTCAAGAGTGATAAGAAAATATCACGGTTTACTAATTATGCCTTTTTTAAATAAACAAAGGAAGACATTTTACCTATTGGAGATGAGTTTTTAATAATGTAAGATCACCTCCTTAAAATATAACTAGCATAGGGTAAATCACCTGGGTTTAATATTTTTTTTGAGAAAGTTTTCAATGGTAGACAGTGTGTTTAAAGGAGTTTATTTAAAAAAATAAACAAAGGCTAGCAAAGGGCATGACACAGACATCGTGTTTGCATTTCCTCTTTAAAAACATTACACAGAAAACAAAGACACAGTCTCAGAAGGCCCCAAAGTTGATATAGAAGCAACCTCCTTCAAACATTACACAGGGTGCAACATTACAGTTTATCAATTCGCCTCCTCCAAAGGATGAGCAGAGGGCAGGCACCATGAGTTGTATTTTATATGAACTAGCTCTTTTAAATGGTAAACAAAGATAAAAAGAAATTTTATTTGGGATGCCTCCATCAAAGGTACTTTGTACTTCGCAAAGGAGGAAATTTTGTTGTTTGAAGCCTCGGGCAGCATTGTGCAAAGAAACCAAGTCACAACGTGCCTGTAGCAAGATGCGACATGCCTGGCCGTTGGCCCATCCTACACGCAAACTTTGCCCGGCCCATAACACTGCCTGCCTGGCCCAGCATTTAGAAGGCCCCCGAGGCACCCACAACAACGTGTAGGTGCTACGCGCCTGTGTACACGAGTGTAGCACCACTCCAAAGGCCTCAAAAAGGGCCAAATTCAGATTTTTTGCACAAAATCAGTTTTTCACCACAACAAGGATATTTTAAAAGGTATTTTTCATTTCTTTACACCTTAGTTTTTTTGGGATCTTTGAGCACTTGAAAAGTCAAATTCAAGGGAGAAAACAGTGTTTTAGAAGGAGAATGCCTATTTCATTTTTGAAAAACCTGTCTGCTGAGTGGGTAAAGAAGAAAGCACAAAACCAAAAATGCCTCCAAAGAAGAAAGGGGTTAAGAGAGGAAGGCCATCATAATAGGTTTGAACCCACTACTACTCAAGAGCTCACTGCCTCCCCATCAATCTTATCATGCTTTCAAGAAGTTGGTTGCCTTGAAATTTGAAACAAAATCCAAGAAGTCACTAGTCAACCTTTCCTAACTGAGATGTTTGACCTGAGACTAAATAGGAAGCAAGCTCATATTGCAGATCTTGACTTTAACCTCACTCCTAAGGTTGTCTCTGTGACAAATGAAGATAAGGGCAGTCTTCATAAATAAGGTGAACAAACTGATGATGATAAATATTGCTCATAGAAGGATGAGAAAAGCAGTGATAGTAAAAGTGAAAAGGAAAATCATGACAAGAACAATGAATTTGGTGGCAGCCTACATGAAAAATACCAAAACAATAATAATGAAAGGGATATCCCTCAAGAGGAAAAGCACCAAAACAGTAAGGAAAACAGTGATAAGGGTGAAGGTGGCAATCTACATGAAGAAGACAAACAAAGTGAGCATGAAAATAGCCCTCAAAGACATGTGCTTATTGCTTCTCCTAGGCAAGGGGCCATGACTCTTTCCTCAAAGGTGGCAAAGCCTAAAATCACCAAGTCTAAAAAGGAGAAAACCATTCAAGCTGTGATTAGTAATGTAACTAGAGAGCTCAGGAGTAGAGGCGAATTGCCCAAGCCAAGTTCAAAACTGCCCAAAGGAGGCGCCTAGTGAAAAAAGGGGAAAAATACATATCTAGTCTTGGAATCTTGGCTTCAGATTCCTTGCATGCTTCTAGAAACTCATAAGGGGTTTTCTCACCAAAATTGAGCATTTTTTGACATGATGTTGTTTTTTGTGATTTTTAGGCCTAATTGCACGTTTTCTAGGTGTTGCCATGTTTGATAGGAGCATCCTCAACTCATAAAAGTTATTTTTTTGGACGTATTAAATTTGGGGGCATCTACTCACAAAGTTTCAAATCAGAAGAAGGTGTTTTGGTCCCCCAAAGAGGCAAAAAACAGTCAAATTTTACCTTTCTGCCTCAAATATCAGCAGGTGAAACCCTCCTGGGTTTTTTCACTCAGTCCACATTTTGAAAACTTCCAAGGATCAATTTGAGAAAAATCAAGTAGTTCCAGAAATTATACATCCAAGGCTTTCCAATGAGCCATCGCAGTCCTCGTTTCAACATCGGGAAGCCCCTCAAAAGTTATATGCAAAACAGGCTTTCTTCTAGCTCTATGCTCTTGTAGGATTTTGCTAAAAAGGCAGTTTTTTGAAGGTGGCCATCCAAATGTGCGTTAAGCTATTTTTGACTCTATGTCAGAGATTAAAAGTCAATTTTCTTACTATTTTTAGCTTAAATAGATATTTTTTGAAGATATTTGTGGCTTGGGCCTTGTGAGGCCTCAAGGACAAAATCAGATATTTGTATTAGGCCAATGAGCTTCTAGATGCTCTTGTGAGCTTATCTACTCATTTCATATATAACTTATGAAGACTCATTGTAAATTGTTGCAGGTTTTAGAAGCAGAACTTGACATTTTGAAGAGAAATGCATGGATATGAGCTTTGAAGAAGAAACTTGTTTATGAAGTCGATGATTTGCTTACTTGTCTAGATGATGGAGAGTCTTTGTGTGCAGGATTCCATGGCTTGGTGAATGGTATTGTGTTTCTTATTTGTTATGTTTTCTTAGTTTATCATATATGTTTTCATGCTTCTTGTTTGTTGTAGTTCAGTAAAGAATAAGTTTGAGATATGCCCATGGAGGCACCTCAAACTTCCTGATTCATTACAGCTTAAATGTTTTCATCTTTCTTGGTTGTGTCAAAGAATTCTTAATTACTCTTTGGTACCCTAAGAACTATTTTTCAGTTTCATTAATGGTTATTATGTATGCTGTCTAGTATGATTCACGATATGCCCTTCTTAATCATAGCTAATAAAAACTCCATTTCTGAAATCTCTCTCTCTGAATTATTGGTTTTTTAGTTAATTCAAAGAGGTCATGTTTCGATTTTGCCCTTTGTCCATGCTTTGCAGTATTATTTCAAAGTTCCCGATAGCTCAAGATATGATGTTTAGGAGTTCCCTCTTCATAGTTTGAGTTGTTATTTTATCTTATATGTTTTTTCTCAACCACTGAAGGTGATTTTCCCAAAGTTAGAGGGTCTTATACTTCTATGCATCACCTGATTGTTTATTTTCTGCATTTATTAGTTTGAGTTTCATTCATAGTGATTAATGGTTAGCCCTACCACATGAATGCTTTTCCTTTAAACTATTTTTTCCTAAAATCTCTTTGTCTTGCACAACTTGATGTTCATTTCACTTCACAAACCACCCAAAAGATCCATTGACTATACTAAATCGGCCCTGCTACACACCTTGTTTGTTTTCTAGGCATCCTTGGCTTGCATTTGACCCCATAGCCCTATTGATTTGATAAATTATCTTTCATTGATGCCTACTTAATCGATTTTCACCTCCAAACACAAAAACAAACAAACATACTTAACAACTAGCCTAAAATCAAATATACTAAGCGAACAAGCTCACATCCTTCGCTTCATAGAGAGAGCCCTCTCTGAGTCCAGGAAGGCTAGGTCCTAGGGCTCCAAAGCTTGGTCTGATGTTACCCTATCATTTGGTTTACCAATATGCCAAATCATAGGACCATAACATAATGGTGATCACGGTGGGACATACTGAGTGCATAACAGTCTAGCAAACTCTTGTAGACTCATTAGTCCTTCAAAATTAAAATTAGACAAACAGCCTATAAAATAATTTAGAGTAAAATCTTATTGTTTCACCACCTTAGCTATGTGATGAACCAAGTTTAGGACACTCTTTTAAACTAGGCTGCATATAAGAAACTTAGAAAAACCCCAAAACATCCTTAGATTGTTTTTTTGTTAGTATTGGTGGTGGACCATAGACATATATCTTCAAAACAAACTAAAATACCCACCTGGAAACTCCACAACTCTCAATAGACCTAAAGACTCGACTGGAGGAAGAACCTGAAACATGACTAGTCATCCTAGAAAGAAAAAGCACTCAGGCCTTAGTTGGATTCAAGAAATTATTGTTTTTATCTATAACTATGTTCTATCCTACTTTGAGCCTGATCAAGAATACACTGATGAGATCTACATTGATCATTGGAAAGATCTCAAACCTCGAAAAGCTAAGCCTCAAATTTCAGACCATGACCAGACTTATACACCTATGCTTACCCCAGATTCACCTATGGAAAACCTAGTGAAACATGAGCCTCATGCTACCTTTCCCAATCTGGCTGAAACCTCAAACAGTCATAAATCTATTTTTAGACTACCTATATCCAGAAAGGTCCCTAAAAGATACAAGCCTCTAGTTTTACCTCCCATCTTCCAAGCCCTCCCTACAAATCTTCAAAATAAATTACCCAGATTTGATGGAGAAAGCCCAAAAGTCACCGTTGAAGAGCACATCCAAAATATTGAGAATTTACTTGACCTTTTTTAAATAGAAGAAGATGATGTGTGTATTAGAATGTTTGCCTTATCATTACAAGGAAAAATTAAGAGTTGGTTTAAAGACCTTCCAGCTGCAAGCATTACCAATTTTCATCAGTTCACTCAAATATTCCTAGATAGGTGGGTGGTCATGGGTAATAGAGTTCTCATCATAGAGGAATAAAATCATTTAAAAAGACAACCAGGGGAGACAATACAAGACTTTTCAGCCAGGTTTAATAAAGTATACCATGCAATGCCTGCTAACATAAAGCCACCCCTCGGATGGGCTCTCTTGCACTACCCAAGTTCTTTTGACCCAGAGATGGTTTTCCGGATAAAAGAAAGAGATCCTTTGACCCTGGAAGAAATGCAAAGGATAGCAATTGATGTGGAAGTCAACATACTAAATAGGGAGGCATGACTAAGAATAATAGAGAAAGACAAAGAAAATCAAGAGAGAATAATATCTTCAGAGGAAAAGTTGGAAAATTTGATATATACATTTAGCAAACTGATGCTTCTACTTGAAAGGAAAGGTAAAAGACACGAAGTTAAGGTTAACACTGCTTATTCAAACCAACCTACACTTTTTCCTTGGGAAGAACACACTCAACCATTACAAGACAAGGGTAACAAACAAAATGGGCCTAATAAGAAAGTTTAAAATAAAAACATAGAGGAATGCTCTAAAGAATCTATCAGCCATCTTGAAATCACAGAATCTGAAATGGAAGAAAAAACAAAACCTGTAGGATCTCTACCTTTATACTTTGATTCATTTCAGATCATACAAGAAAATTGGCCTCCTAAGAATCTATCAGAGGCAACACATAAATCCCATGCTTATTGTCCCGAACATCAAGAAGAGTTGGTTGAGGATGAAATAAAATCTGAAATAGAAGAAAAATCAAAACTTGTAGGATCTCTACCTTTATGCTTTGAGTCATTTCAATTCATACAAGCAAATTGGCCTCCTAAGAATCTATCAGAGGAAACTCATGAATACCATGCTTATTATCCCAAACACCAAGAAAAGTTGGTTGAGGAGGAAACCAATCAAGAAATGAAAGAGAACCCACAGGATCTTTCTAAAGGCACAATTGATGATTCATCATCTCTCGTAGGTGAGGCCCAAAAATAAATTCATCCTCTTTATTGTAGTTATATCCAAAGAGAGATAAAAATTCCTCCCTTTTTAACTAAAGACGAGATAGATCAACTCATAAACATGAAGACAACCTCTAAAACTTCATATGATCAAAAGTTTTCTGATCATTCTCTTGCTAATCTTGCATACCATAAGTCAAAAAATAGATTTGTAAATCAATTTGAAGAGAAACAATCTGATAGTCCAATATGTATGGTTGGTGACATTAATTATATTTATGATTCTCCAAGGTTTGATCAATATGTTGATAATGATGATGATTTCCAAACAGAAGCTAACTTTGCAGAGTACTCAGCACTTGATTTTTGGGAGGAAGCTCAATTTCATCAACTTGAGGAAGGTAACCAACCAATACATAGAAGCTATGACGGTGATGAGGAAAGCTCAGAAAATTTGGAAGCAAATGAAGGCTTGGAAATTGATGATTACAAGAAAGTTGCTACTCTTATTTCTCGGAAATATTTGCCAAAGAGTATCCCTACTCATCGACATGGTGACCTTCACACAGATTTCAGTCCACTTAATCAGAACACATCAGCTTGGCAAGAAGACTACACTGCAATATATGATGAGTCTAACAGTTCAAGTGATCATGAGCAAGAGGAAGAGTTTCTTTCCCAAGAGAGTCCCAAAAATAGCCAAGTGGAAGAAAGAGTAGTCTTGAATGAAGCTTATATATCTATATCAAATCCTCTAGATCAGGTATTATTCCAAGATCCATTTCTTTTTTTCCTTGAGAAATCTGAAGGAGGAGTGTGTTCTACCATGAATAGTTTGTTGCAAAGTATGAGAAAATTTTTAAGCACTACTGTCCGAAAACAAGTGATGTGGAAGTGGCCTTTTGATTTCTTCAGCATCATGAAAGAAATGAACCAATATCACCCATGCAATCATCTACTTGACTGGTTACATTGGAAAAGAGAGTTCACCAAATAAATTTATATCATGTATGGGTTAGATTAGGGTAGAATAGATAGGCATGCAAAAAAAGCTCAGCCACATGAGCATCTTTCTTTCAGTTTGTTTTGAAAAAAATAGAAAATACAAAAACAATAGGAAAAGTAGAAAAAGAGGGCAGTTTCTAAAGCAATGGTACAGCCCCAGCAAAAAATAGTCATCTTTGAAGAAATTACTGCAAGTCTAAATGCCACTACTAGTGCTCAAAATATATCTTTATTCCGATTATCTATCCTAATCATATTTGGACATGTTTAAATTGATTAACGATAATTTAGTGGAAGAAGTGATAAGTCAAGATGTGTAGCTTGACTTATCGATAAAAAGTAGATTAAGGAAAAGATACAAGTTATAACTCAAACAAAATAAAGGAAAATAGGGATGAAAAACAAACTATGTATCCTAGCCCTGATTTTTCTAAATCTCATTTTGTGTGAAAATAATATTTGTGTGCAGCTTGTCTTTTATGCCACAAACTCATGACAAATGAGACCATCTAATCCTGATTTTGTCATTTTTGAATTTCATGCTTTAGTCTAGTGAATGAAATCTTGTCAAACAGCTTAATCTTGACAGTCGATCTAAGTGTAGATAGAGAATTAAGGAGTTCATCAGTTTAATCTGAACTCCCAGAAGATATAAGTGTAGAGATAGATAGTTTTTCTTTTTTCAAAAATATCATGTTAAGAGGTTGCAAATCCAAATTCACCTAAAGAAGAAAAAATGCTAGGAAAAGTAGCTGGGTAGGTAGAAATGAGGTTGATGCTCATCATGGTGTAAATTTTCAAAAAGCATCATTTTCAGGAATAACATCAAGAAAAAGAGAAATTTGCGCCAATGGATGAGGCACTGGTCTTCACAAGCCAGAGATCTGCAATTTTGAACACCTCCCGAAAAGGAGCTGCCCTCCTTAAATGGAGCCACTGTTAGTCATCAGTATTTTTTGCATGTTTTAATGACTATATTCCTTGGCTGAGTTTTCTAGAAGCTAATCTCAATCTTTCAATTTGTCATCTAGAAAACACCTCAAACTAATTTTTGTCTTCCTACCCCTCCCTTTCAGCCTATGATGAGAATATTCTTCATTTTCCCTACATATCACAATTTAGCAAAGCCTCCTTGTCTATAGCTATCATAAGTTTGTCTCTCTACCATCAAAATCCCTTGTTTTTCATACAACCCACTGTCAAACATTGGAAAAGTTGTCTACCCCTCTCTCACTGATTATTTTGTCATGTGATGACCTAAATATGCCTAAGAAGCTCTTCAAAAACTATGATAAAATGTCTAGGTCTAAGTGGTGGTGTTTAGGGAAAATACCTTGAGAAAAGCTTTCTCTAGTAAAAAACTCTATCTTCAATATCAGTCAGCCATCATGTCTTATTATTTGTCAAAATAAAACCCTTGTCTATCCCTAGGTCATACACCATCAAAGAGGTCGATTTTTTTTGTTTCGAGAAAAGCTCACCAAATTTCAATTCAAGAAGAAATAGTGAAAGAAGTTCCATGTCTGAAGAAAGTTATCATTTCAAGAATTATCTTCAAATGCATCAAAAAGGCTCTCCAAAGATCAAATACATCCATCAATACAGCTTTGCAGGGGTGTATGGATAAATAACAGTAAGAAAAGTGTGATCAAGAGAAACACTTCAGAAAGGACTTTAAGATTTAGCAGCTTCACTCGTTGGAAATCAAAGAGTCTCTAGCGTACTAGGCATCAAAATGAAAGGTGTAAAAGGAACAACTCGCTTTTTATCCTACTTTAGCCTAGCTCTAAAACATCAAAGGCACTACCAAATACCTCAGAGAGCCATAACTCTTAACAAAGAAGGTTATTCCCAAGACGCATACGCTACACATTTATCGTTTCTGGGGAATGCATTACCTACTCATGGTTTTCACAATGAGATTTTTTGCAAGAAGACATGTCTCAAAGGAAAAGTGGACTAAAGGTAAGCTACAGTTTGCTTAAGGGCTTCCATCAGTGATAATTCTGAAGAAGCCTCTTTCAAATAACAAACAGAGGTAACTACAATTTTATGTTTACCAAGGTCTCCTTAAATCATAAGTAGAAGACCATAAACTTTTTGTGTTTACAATGCCTCCTTCAGTCATGAGCAGATGGCAAAAAAATAGTTTTTCAAGTGCCTCCTTCAATAATAAGCAGAGGGCACTCAGTTTATTTTAAGGGCTTATTTGAAGGAAAAGAATAGTTTGTTAAAGGTCTAAACAAATTCTATCTGCCTTACCTCCTTCAGTGCTGAATAGACATAGGGTACAGATTTCAGTGTTAAATAAGGTTTTCCTTCCAAGGATAAACAGAGCGCCCACCTCATTTTAAAGAAACCTCCTTCATCATAAGCAGAGGGCCCAAAAAATGGTTTTTGAGTGACCTAGGTGAAGATAGTTGCATAACCTCCTTCATAACAAGCAGAGGGTTGAAAAATAATCAGGGCAAATACTGAACTAAAGAGATCTTGTTGTGAAGACATCGTGCAAAAAAGAGAAATCAGTTAGTAAAAAGGGATAGTTTATTTGAAGGTCTTCAAGAGTGATAAGAAAAGATCACAGTTTACTAATTATGCATTTTATAAATAAACAAAGGAAGACACTGTACCTATTGGAGATGAGTTTTTTATAATGTAAGATCACCTCCTTAAAAGATAACTAGCAGAGGGTAAATCACCTGGGTTTATTATTTTTTTGAGAAATTTTTCAATGGTAGTCAGAGATGAAAAGACAGTGTGTTTAAAGGATTTTATTTAAAAAAATAAACAAAGTCTAGCAAAGGGCATGACACTAACACTGTGTTTGCATTTCCTCTTTAAAACCATTCCACAGAAAACAAAGACACAGTCTCAGAAGGCCCCAAAGTTGATATAGAAGAAGCCTCCTTCAAACATTACATAGGGGGAAACATTACAGTTTATCAATTTTCCTCCTCCAAAGGATGAGCAGAGGGCAGGCACCATGAGTTGTATTTTATATGAACTAGCTCTTTTAGATGGTAAACAAAGATAACAAGAAAATTGTATTTGGGATGCCTCCATCAAAGGCACTTTGTACTTGGAAAAGGACAAAATTTTTCTGTTTGAAGCTCTGGGCAACATCGTGCAAAGAAACTAGGTCGTGACGTGCCTATAGCAAGACGTGACGTGCCTGTAACGTCCCTCTGAAGAAAATTGCACACGACATGATGCACCTGTAGCAAGACACGATGCGCCTAACCGTTGGCCCGTCCTGCATGCAAACTTCGCCCAACCCATAACACTGCCTGCCCGACCCGACGTTCAGAAGGTACCTGAGGCGCCCACAACAAAGTGCAGGTGCTACGCGCCTGTGTACAGGAGCATAGCACCATTCCAAAGGCCTAAAAAAGGGCCAAATTCAGATTTTTTTCACAGAATCGGTTTTTCACCATAGAAAGGATATTTTAAAAGGTATTTTTCATCTCTTTACACCTTAATTTTTTTGGGATCTTTGAGCTCTTGAAAATTCAAATTCAAGGGAGAAAACAGTGTTTTAGAAGGAGAAGGCCTATTTCATTTTTGAAAAACCTGTTTGCTGAGTGGGTAAAGAAGAAATCACAAAACAAAAAATGCCTCCAAAGAAGAAAGAGGTTAAGAGAGGAAGGCCATAATAATAGGTTTGAACCCACTACTACTCAAGAGCTCACTGCCTCCCCATCAATCTTATCATGCTTTCAAGAAGTTGGTTGCCTTGAAATTTGAAACAAAATCCAAGAAGTCACTAGTCACACTTTCCTAACTGATCTGTTTGCCCTGAGACTAAATAGGAAGCAAGCTCATATTGCAGATCTCTACTTTAACCTCACTCCTAAGGCTGTCTCCATGACAAATGAAGATAAGGGCAGTCTTCATAAATAAGGTGAGCAAACTGATGATGATAAATATAGCTCATAGAAGGATGAGAAAAGCAGTGACAGTAAATGTGAAAAGGACAGTCATGACAAGAACAATGAAGTTGGTGGCAGCCTACATGAAAAATACCAAAACAATAATAATGAAAGGGATATCCCTCAAGAGGAAAAGCACCACAACAGTAAGGAAAACAGTGATAAGGGCGAAGGTGGCAATCTACATGAGGAAGAAAAACACAGTGAGCATGAAAATAGCCCTCAAATACATGTGCTTGCTGCTTCTCCTTGGCAAGGGGCCATGAATCTTTCCTCAAAGGTGGCAAAGCTTAAAATCACCAAGTCTAGAAAGGATAAAACCATTCAAGCTATGACTAGTAATGTCACTAGAGCACTCAGGAGTAGAGGCGAATTGCCCAAGCCAAGTTCAAAACTGCCCAAAGGAGGCGCCTAGTGAAAAAAGGGGAAAAAGACATATCTAGGATTGTAATATTGGCTTCATCTTCATTGCATGCTTCTAGAAACACATAAGGGGTTTGCTCACCAAAATTGAGCAATTTTTGACATGATCTTGTTTTTCGTGATTTTTAGGCCTAATTGCACATTTTTCTAGGCGCTTCCATGTTTGATAGGAGTATCCTCAGCTCATAAAATTTATTTTTTGGATGTATTAAATTTTGGGGCATCTACTCACAAATTTACAGATCAAAATAAGGTGTTTTGGTCCCCCAAAGAGGCAAAAAACAGTCAAATTTTACCTTTCTGCCTCAAATATCAGCAAGTGAAACCCTCCTAGGTATTTTCACTCAATCCACTTTTTGACATAATTCCAGGGATCAATTTGAGAAAACTAAAGTAGTTCCAGAATTATACATCCAGGGATTTACAACAAGCCATCATGGGCCTCGTTTCGACATTGGGAAGTCCCTCAAAAGTTATCTGCAAAACATGATTTCTTCTGGCGTTACGGTCCTGTAAGATTTTGCTGAAAAGGAAGTTTTCTGAAGGTGGCAATCCAAATGTGTGTTAAGCTATTTTGGACTCTATGTCAGAGATTAAAAGTCAATTTTATTACTATTTTTAGCTTAAATAGATATTTTTTGAAGATATTTTGTGCCTTGGGCCTTGTGAGGCCTCAAGGACAGAATCAAATATTTGTATTAGGCCAATGAGCTTCTAGATGCTCTTGTGAGCTTATCTACTCATTTCCTATATAACTTATGAAGACTCATTGTAAATTGTTGGAGGTTTTAGAAGCAGAACTTGACATTTTGAAGAGCAATGCATGGATATGAGCTTTGAAGAAGAAACTTGTTTATGAAGTGGATGATTTGCTTACTTGTCTAGATGATGGAGAGGCTTTGTGTGTTGGATTCCATGGCTTGGTGAATGGTATTTTGTTTCTTATTTGTTATGTTTTCTTAGTTTCTCATATATGTTTTCATGCTTCTTGCTTGTTGTAGTTCAGTAAAGAATAAGTTTGAGATATGACCATGGAGGCACCTCGAACTTCCTGATTCATTACAACTTAAATGTTTTCATCTTTCTTGGTTATGTCAAAGAATTCTTAATTGCTCTTTGGTACCCTAAGAACTTGTTTTCAATTTCATTAATGGTTATTATGTATGTTGTCTAGTATGATTCACACTATTCCCTGCCTACTCATAGCTAATAAAAACTCCATTTCTGAAATCTCTCTCTCTGAATTATTGGTTGTTTAGTTAAGTCAAAGAGGTCTTGTTTCGATCTTACCCTTTGTCCATGCTTTGCAGTCTTATTTCAAAGTTCCCGATAGCTCAAGATATAATGTTTAGGAGTTCCCTCTTTATAGTTTGAGTTGTTAGTTTATCTGATATGTTTTTTTTCAACCACTGAAGGTGATTTTCCGAAAGTTAGAGGGTCTTATACTTCTATGCATCACCTAATTGTTTATTTTCTGCATTTATTAGTTTGAGTTTCATTCATAGTGATTAATGGTTAGCCCTACCACATGAATGCTTTTTGTTTAACTATTTCTACTTAAAATCTCTTTGTATTTCAAAAAATTAATGTCCATCTCATTTCACTTTCACCCAAATAATCCTTTCAGCTTGACCAAATCGGCCCTGCCACACATCTTTTCTGTTGTCTAGGCATATTTGGCTTTCATTTGACGCCATAGCCCTGTTGATTTGATAACTTATCTTTCATTGATTCCTACTTAATTGGTTTTAACCTCCAAACAAAAAAACAAACAAACATACTTAACAACGATCCTAAAATCAAATATACTAAGCGAACAAGCTCACATCCTTCGCATAATAGAGAGAGCCCTCTCTGAGTCCAGGAAGGCTAGGTCCTAGGGCTCCAAAGCTTGGTCTGATGTTACCCTATCATTTGGTTTACCAATCTGCAAAATCACGGGACCATAACAAGTTATTTAAAATAATATCATTGTTGAACCCAATCCATTATCACTTTTGAATCACCAAAAGCAACAAAATCCTCAATGGAGAACTAGTTGGCACATAACAATACCCACCACAAAGCTAATAGTTTGGCTCTATTATTATACCTTGAGCCACTGAACCAATTGAAATTATGATAAGATTTTCTAAGCCTCACAAATAAGTAGACCCCACAATTGCATACCATGTTAATGGAATCCTTTCTAAAAAATACAACATGATAATGAGCCCAAACCTCCTTATAAATAATGTGTCTTGGCAAAGGCTTCTCCTTCACTGGTCCAATTTCCAATAAATATGTAGAGATCTTAATGCAAGTGTCTCTCACTTACGGTATCATTTGATAAAATATTTTCTCATTCCTGTGTCTCCAAATTCCCAGAAAAATATAGGAAGGTAAAGGTAGATAAGTCCTATTCTTCTGAACCATAGAGATAAAAACCTTTCAATGGACCATGAGTTCCATTCTTCTTGAATTTTGATTATTAGAAATACCCCTCTCCAGACCTAGATGGGTCATGACATGAGGGAAAGTCAGAAAGATATGTACAACATTTTCAACATTATCATTGTATAAGGAACACCTATTTGGTCCCTGAATCCTTTTTTGAGTACATTGTCCCAAGAAAGAATCATGTTATTGGCCACCAGCCACAAAGAGCATTTTAATTTCATTGGAATATTCTATTTCCATTATTTTCATATCCAAGAGACGATATCTTTTAGACAATGTCCCTTAGTAATGTATTTATAAATCTCTTTGACCTCTATTTATTCTTTTTCATACTTCAAGCACATGACATATTGTCTTTTTTCTCTGAAAAAACAATAGTAAAATGACATAATTGTGCAATTTGTTGAGTTCATTCCATCTACAGTTTCTCAAGAATTCCAATATCAAAACATTTAAGCCATAAACCTATACCAATTGAAGAATTTTGGTCAGCACATATTTGATTCGTAATATATAAACCTTGGGAATGTAAGAATTCAGTTATTGGAACAAAAGTAGAGAATATTCCCTCCATTCTTTTTATAACATCTAAGCCTATTTCTATCCTATCCCCCCTCCCGAATTCACATATTAGGTTGTCAAGAAGCTAATGTTTTCTTCTCAGCATGCTTCTCCAAATATAAGAGGAGTTGAAAATAATGGGGAAATATTGTTTCACAATTTTGTTTGTGTCCTAGATTAGAGTTAGTTCCTAATTAATAGGATATAGTTTTGATATTCATAAATTAAATTTAAACTTATATATTTCTTATTTAATGATTAATGATGGAGAGCGGCACTGCTTGGGGAAGTCTCCAGGTGTAGCTTGCTCACCTATGAGCTGTTGGTTTCAGTTTGTAAGTTTCATTCCAATTTCATGTTTCCATTTTTTGACATGGTATCAGAGATCTCGTGAGCCTTGGTGGCTGAGTTTGGTATCTGGTGAGCTTGGGTGGTTGAGTTTGGTCTTTGGTGAGCCTTGGTGGCTGAGTTGAGTTGCAGTGTCTGAGAGTCCTTGCCACCGAGGCTGGAGAGTGTGAGAGCCTTCATGGTTGGTTCATTTGAGATCCTTGGTGCCTAGTTCGTTTGAGAGACTTGGTGGGTGACTCATTTTTTTGTCTTGATAGAGCGCTAGTGTACGGTGAAGATCCAAATCAATGCAACCTCGATAGAGGAAAATCGTGCTTATCAATCTTGTACATCGAAGGGTGTCCACAAGAAAAATCACGCTTGTTTTGAGGTTAAGCGTGGCTTTTGGAACCAAATCACATGCTGATTAGTAAAGGGAACAATGCGTATTTTTGAGGCAAATCCCATGTTTTTCAATAAAAACTTGCACAAACTTCCACCAGCATGACCCATAAGCATGGATTTGATAGAGGATACCAGCACTAGTGTACTATTTTTGGTTTTTTAAAAGTTTCCAAGATTGAAAGTATCTCTATTGGTGGTTTTGTCGAGTTTATTTTTAAGCTTGTCAAATGGAATTGGATTCATAGTATCAGGATCTGGAGCTATTGAAGGATCTAGAAATAGATCCATAGATTGACTAGTGAAGGATTTGGTGTTGGAACTGCATATCGATTGTTGGAGGATCTTGACATGGATCCGTAGATCGATCTTTTCACAATGAATAATCACATTGTAGGGGAATATTTTAATGAGAGAAATAATCTCTATGGGTAAAATTACACCAACTATAATTTCAAGTTGCAGACATTTCTCGAGGGTCTGAGTGTGTGGGAAATTGCAAATGGTGATGAAGAAAAGTCGACTACAACTAGAGGTGGAACAACTGCATCAATTCAAGATTCGGAGAAGAGGGAAAATAAAGTGAAGGTGTTGTTGAAGATGTATGTAAAAGACAACATAATCCCTCACATCTGAGAATGTAAAACCATTAATGACATCTGGGTGACACTCAAGGAGTTGTATGAAACAAAAAATACAAATCGTATCGTCTCTTATTTCTGAAGAATAAGATTCTCTACATTAGAGTGGAGGAGAAAGAATATGTTGTTGCATTCATCTCATGGATCAAAGAACTGAGAGACAAGTTGGGTGACATAGGGGAGAAAGTGTCCAACAGTGATCTTGTCATGATTACCTTAAATGGTATGACAAAGGATTATCAGATGTTCATTATAGGGCTTGCAGCGAGGGAGAAAGCTCCCACCTTTGAAGAATTGACAGGGATTTTGATGCACGAAGAAGAGAGGCGTATGAATCTGAAGCCTCAGAATGTAGATATAGCATTGGTGGTAAAGAAAAATTTCTTCAAAAGGAAACCAGGAGGAGGACATAAAAGTGATGGTCCATCTCAGAAAAATCCATTTCAAGGTATGTCATCCACTAGAAATGATTTAGGAATTACATGTTTTTTACTAAGGAAGAAATGGTCATATTTCCAGAGATTGTTATAAAAATAAAAATTATGGAACGAAACATAGACACAAGAGACATACATGGAATTCTACTGGTGAAGATCATAGTCATGATCTTAAATTATTTTTGTATGATGCTACTCTTTCTGCTGAGACTAGTGAAGCTGAAATTTGGTTTGTACATTCTGGAGCATCCACTCATGTGACAAGTAATAAACATTGGTATGAAAATTATAAGGAGACCGAAAATGTTGCTAACATCTACCTTGGAGATTGAAAAACATATCAAATTAAAGGGTATGGAGATATTGATGTGATATTGCCTAATGTAACTATAAGGTGCATCTATAATGTCATGTATGCACCTCATATTAAAAATAATTTGATCTTTGTCACCATGATGTCAAATCATAATTTAAAGGTATAACTTTCAAAACTTATTTAGTTATAAATGATTTACTAGATCATCAAAAGTTGGTTGTATCAGGAATACGAGTTGTAGGCATGTATAAGTTGAACATTACAAGCGTGCCACATCAAGCTTTAACTTCAACGACTATGACAACAAAGAATCTTTGGTATCAAGGGTTTGATCACATCAACCTTCATGAATTAATGGTGCTACATAAATATGGTATGGTTGATGGACTTCCTATTTTAATAAATGAACATATTAATTGTGAAGGATGTGAAGTTGGAAAAATTCACAGGGATGAATTTCCCTCTAGTTTAAATAGGAGAAAGAAAGATATACTCGAACTTGTTCATACTAATATATGTCAACCCATGCAAATAAGCTCCTTAGGTAGAGCTTATTATTTTTTTCTCTTTATTGATGACTACATGAAAAATACTTGGATTTACTTTCTTAGAAGGAAATGTGATGCCTTTGAATATTTTAAAGAATTCAGAAATATGGTTGAAAAGAAGACATGGAAAGTCATTAAAATTCTCCACTCAAATAAAGGGGGAGAATAAAGGCTTGGAAAATTCATCAAATATTGCTAAGATCATGGGATAGCACAATATTTTATAGTACCCCACACTCCACAACATAATGGGCTTGTAGAAAGAAAGAACAAAAATCTAGTGGAATGTGCATGCAGCAAGATGAAAGGTAAGAACCTATCTAATGGTTTTTGGGCAGAAGCTATTAGTAATGCAGTTTACTTAAAGAACATAAGTCAAACTAGGTCTCTTGATTTCAATACTCCATTTCAGGCTTTATATGGTTTTAAACCTCCGGTCCATCACTTGAGAGTATTTGGTTCTAGGGATTTTGCACAAATTCCTAAGGAAGATAGGAATAAATTGGATGCTAAACCTATTAAGTACATATTTTTTGGGGTATTATTTTGATTTCAAAGCATATAATATGTTCAATCCATATACTCACAAGGTATTTTTGAGTAGAGATTTTGTCTTCCATGAACAGGTTGATGAAGAGAATAAGGAAGAAAGTTATGAGGAGTGGCACATGTCTTTACTAATTAATGACATCAATGATGAAGTCAAAGATAGTAATTTACAATAGCAGCAACAACAAAAAGAGGAATCCAACAATGTGGATACATAAAACAGCTGAAATCCACTAGGAGGGGAGAAAGAAATCACACAGGACAGAATTGAGGCATGTCTGCTACCAAGGAGATTGGTAGGTAGACTCACTTACCTACAAGGTAAAAATATTATGCTCTTATGACTAGTATTTTAAATGTTTTTCAACCTATGAATTATAATGCCGCAAATATATATGATGAATGGAGGTCAACTCTGAAATAAGGGTATGAGTCCATAAAACTTGGGAATTATATGAACTTCCAAAAGGAAAAGAGCCCATAGGTTGTAAATGGCTTTATAAATATGAGTTCAAATAATATGGTAGTGTAAACAAATATAAATCTAGGTTGGTGGCCAAAGGGTACTCACAGAAAGAAAAAATTGATTATAAGCAGAATTTTGCTCCCGTAGCTAAGTTAAATACTATTAGGATGTTAATAACTCTAGCTACAAAATACCATTGGAGCTGTAATATCCCAAAATAGGGAAAATCTATAATGTTAGGAATATGTTATAGTATTCCTAAATTGAAGATCCAGCAATATGTAAACACAAACTGGAAATAGCAGTGAACAACATCATACCAAAATGTATGGAAACCATCGAGCCATTTTATTATACATATCAGCAGCAAATGAGTATAAATAAAAGTGTGCATAGCTCAAATAAGCAAGGCAAATGATCCTCCCATGAATACATATGCCAAAAGATGGAATGTTGCTACATAGCAGAGTGTCTATGGATCAAAATTGTGCAGTCATAGATAGAGAACTACTATAGGAAATACAAAACATCATATATCTACATACATATGGCTCATACAATAGTGGGAGAGATTATCTAAGCTCCCAAAGACTATTTCAAGTCAATACTGGAAGGATTGGCTAAAATATGCAAAACTGCAGAAATGCCGGAGTTGCAGGGTAGCAGTTGCAACTCAAGAACTGGAACTGGATGGAGATGACTGAAGATGATGCATTAGATAAATAAACCTCCTCCAATGATCTCTCAAGTGAAATGCTGATCCTATCACTAAATATCTCACCCTCCAATAATCCTACAAGCCCTCACTGCAATTGCACACTGAAAATAACGCAGTCTAGAGAAGGGACTGCAATGTAGGTGAAAGAGAATGTGTTGGCCAAGTGAAAAAATCTACAATAAGCTCCAAAATCTTCCTCACTGGTGTTCCAAAGGAAATAAATCTTTCTCCTTTGAAAAACAAGACCCGAAAGTGGTGTTGTCAACCCTCCACTGGAACACCCTACAACACAACGTTTCCCGCTACAGGAATAACATCATAGTTGAAGGAGGAAGCTTGGCCTCAATCCTGAATGTGGATAAATGACGTGCAAGCTCATTCAAGAGGCCTCTCCTGAAAGGAGAAGAAATTCCTAAATAGGAAATCCTTGTGCTAAGCAGCACTGCAACTCTGCTAAACAACAGGAGAATGCACAAAGTCTGAATAGACCAAGAAATCAATAATACATAGCATGCATAAAAATGGTTGCCTTGCCCTCCTTTAAACAAGTGAAAGCCCTCTCTCCATGGGTCCCACTCATTAGGGTTTTCCTTCACCAAATAACTCTCTTCCCATTCATACTGCATTGTCTATCAAAGTGTTCTCGACCTCCTATCCTAGCACTATTGACTTGGTCAAACTTGACCTTGTCTCTCTGCAAATTCCCTCTTTCACACTTGAGGGTGTGAAATCCTGCTCTTATGAATATCCCATTTCATACTATGATGGATTTTATTCATTCTTCTGCAATTTATGGGCCTCCTTACCAACTTATTTACCTCCTATGTGTAAACAACAAAATATAATATTCCATTTAGCAGTGTGCTAAAGTGGGAATATTACAGTCCTCCCTTCCCAAATGTTGCTTGTCCTCAAGCAACTTCAAAGATAAAACTGAGGGGCCTTCTTGAGGCACAAGGTCTAATATGAGTTGGGATCTACCATCCCCATATGAAGCTCCCATCCCCAAGCAATCATCCATACAAAATGAGTTACCTCCCAGCATGGCAACTCATACAAATCATCCTCCACCTTGAGCTCCTGCAATGTAGGTGGGCTGAAAATTTGATCTTGGTAGACAAAATAGTCTACCCCATGTTATCCTCCTCTCCACTTAAGATAAGTGTAGAGCCTTTGCTGATCTTGGCCTGCAATAATGTTGCCTTCAAGTGGCAAGAAGAAGATTGGATCCTCAAATATCTCCTCTCCAACATTATGAATCATGTTGGCCCAAATATCCCCATATATGATGAGTTGGAAATCATCATCATATGGCATCAAATCAATCATATGGCTCACCTCATAAGGAAACAAATGTTTTTCTATGTTGGCCATACCATCTCCCATGCTCCCCTTAGAACATGTAGTGCAAAAAGTGTGGGGAACTTCTCCCTCAAAGGACACATCCACCAAATGTTTCTCTCCCCCAATTATGCTTCCAAGAAAAGCAACAAAAATAGCAATAAAGGGAACCATAATGAGAATAATTCTTTCTTCCATATGTAGTAATGGAGAAGGACAATGGTCCCTCAAATGAAACTAGCGCAGCTTGACCCTCAACTGAAATAGATAATGACAAAGAGTGTGGTTTCTCAACCACTTGCTTGCTGCCCCAGTCTCCTCATGTGTTTGGAGAAAGTGAATGACTTATTGTGCAAGGTGAGTATGTTCTCCACAAGAAATCTCCTCCCCAAATCCTCCTAGGGAGCTACCATCTATAGTGGCCTTAAGTAGACCATGAAATCTAGAAGGAAGAATATTCCTCCTTTGAGAAAATTCCTGCACATATATGGTTAAGAGATGCATACATATATACAAATTACTATGAAAATCAACAATACCCTTACCATATGTCTTGCTCATACAAATGGAGTGGCTCATAGATGAGTCTCCTCTCATCCTCAAAGAGAAAATAGTTGGTTGTGCTAACTCCTCCATCTCCATATGATCCATGCATCTCTTCATATGTTGATATATCTGCTCCTCAAAACCCTTTCAAAAATACCCCTCCATGATGGTGTGGTATGCTCTCATAGAACAAGTGTGGCTGAGAAGCAAATCCTCATGAGCTACTTGTTGAAACTTCTCCTTGATCTTGGAAGCTTCAGATAAGAAGATCCTACCATGATAGTAGATGGCCCCATCTCTAACTGAATATCCGTCCTCATGCAACTGGTCATCCAATATCGTGCAAGTGAAAAGATCCTTGGAATACTCCACCAATAGCTGGGAGTCCCAATATGGATCTATCCTCCATAGTGACAGCATCTATGATCTCTCGTCAAGAACATTTGTCATATGGTCATCCTCCTCTTTGAAATCTCCCATGCCAAAGATGCAAGTTGGAAGGTTGCTATCCTTCCCCTGCTGCTTCTGCCACAACGCAGAATCTGAAATGAGAGTGGGTAAAGATGATGTTGAGAGAATGCCTCTCTCCTCCTTGAGTCTACCCAAGATTCTCGGCATTGTACAATGACCTCCCAAGGTCTCCACTCCTCTGAAATCAATGAATGGTGCCTCAAAATGTGAATCATCTCTCACCATCTGTTGATATGATGGTCTCCTTGGTGAAATGTCTCCATGCAATGAGACATCATCATCAAGAGTAGACTGCATATATGAATGGACATACTTGTCCCTGCTTTCACTGCGCAATCCACTCTCACTCTTAGGTGCATCAACCTCATGAAATAGATAGGGGTGTGTGCTCTTCATCACATGATGTTGGTCATCCTCCCTATCCCCTCCTTGTAACTCCATAGTTCCACACCTCATCATCAATGGCACATGTAAAACATGAGTTGTGCCTTGATCTCCACACATGAGATCGTGGGGACTTCCTTGTAAAGATACAAGAATCCCTCTAGTTGGAGCAAGAGCTCCTCCTTCCTCTGCATGAGGTGCTAGATCAACTCCAAATCTAACGGTTTTTTTTCCCTTAGCCTCCTCAACATGAATGGTCAACCCTCCAATTATTGGATCCTCTTTTGGAAAATGGATCTCCTTGCCTTCTTGTGCCAAAATACAAGATGAAGGTCTTGCATCCAGCAAAGTATAATGCAATATATCAGCCTCCTTTATGGTTTTCTAAAGTGATTTTGAGTCTATGGTTTCCTCCATCACATGCAAGGGTTTTGCTTGTTTAAATTTGTTTGTCTCCTCCACATGTGTTTCAAAATTCTTCCTACCAAATATTTCCACCAAAGTTTTAATGAATTTTGCATAGGAATAAGTATTTGCATTCTTTAAAGAAAAGGACTCAAATATCCACCATGCATAGGCCTTACCTCCAAAATGCAGCGCTGCTACTCTGATGGATTCATCTTCAGAAATTTGATGCTCATGCAAGAAGGTGTCTAGCTCCTCCACCCAATTCCTAGCTGAACAAGTAGGTGAACCATAAAAGATAGATAGAAGAAATCTACCCACATTATGATGCTTGCTCCTCCTCACCTTGATCTTGAAAAACTCCAGAAAAGTGATATGATCTCTAAAATTTTGAGTTTAAGATTCATACTCATGCAAGAAACCACTAAGAGTTCCCCTCTTAGGCATTCCTTCTTCTTCTCTCTCCCTCGTTGCCAAACTGGGCATGTGACTGTGCTATGCATCATAGGGTGTGGCTGCAAGCTCACACTCCCCATAATAAAATCTAGAGTTTGATTCAAATTCAAACCTTCTTGGAGATTCTTTACAAATCTCCTCCCTCATCTTATTGAGATCTACATGAATGCTCTGCAAAGTTTGAGACAAAAACCTTGGAAGATTCTCCTCCTTCCTTCCTCCAAAGAATGGAGTCTTATTTTTCTTCATCTCTTCTTCTTCTTTTCTTCTAAATAGCATAGTGGCTGAGATCCACAGGTTGTTCCAGAAAGATGCTCTAATACCACTATAATATCCCAAAATATGGAAAATCTACAATGTTAGGAATATGTTATAGTATCCTAAATTGGATATCCAGTAATATGTAAACACAAACTAGAAATAGAAGTGAAAAAAATCATACCAAAATGTATGGAAACCATGGAGACATTTCATTATACATATAAGCAGCCTTGAGTACAATATAAGTGTGAAT
Source organism: Pinus albicaulis (assembly GCA_034641835.2). Classification (NCBI taxonomy): domain Eukaryota; kingdom Viridiplantae; phylum Streptophyta; class Pinopsida; order Pinales; family Pinaceae; genus Pinus; species Pinus albicaulis. The sequence continues at coordinate 914,988,822 of CM076572.1, read as the reverse complement.
AACTCAAATAAGCAAGGAAAATGAGCCTCCCGTGAATACATATGCCAAAAGATGGAATGATGCTACATAGCAGAGTGTCTATGGATCAAAACTGCGCATTCATAGATAGAGCACTGCTACAGGAAATACAAAACATCATAGATATACATACATATGTCTCATACAATAGTGGGAGAGAATATATAAGCTCCCAAAGACTATTTCAAGTCAATCCTGGAAGGATTGGCTGAAATATGCAAAACTGCATAAATGTCGGAGTTGCAGGGTAGCAACTGCAACTCAAGAACTGGAACTAGATGCAGATGATTGAAGATTCTGCATCATATAAATAAACCTCCTCCAATGATCTCTCAAGTGAAAGGCTGATCCTATCACTGAAGATCTCACCCTCCAATAATCTTGCAAGCCCTCACTACAATTGCGCACTGAAAATAATGCAGTTTATAGAAGGGACTGTGCTATAGGTGAAAGGGAATGTGTTGGACAAGTGCCAAAATATGAAATAAGCTCCATAATCTTCCTCACTAGTGTTCCAAAGGAAAGAAATATTTCTCCTTTGAAAAACAAGACCCAGGAGTGGTGTTGTCAACCCTCCACTGCAACACCCTGCAACACAACGTTTCCTGCTATAGGAATAACGTTGTAGATAAAGGAGGAAGCTTGGCCTCAAGCCTTAATTTGGAGAAATGAGGTGCAAGCTCCTTCAATAGGCCTCTCTTGGAATGAGAATGAATTCCTAAATAGGAAATCCTTGTGCTAAGTAGCACTGCAACTCTGCTAAACAGCAGGAGAATGCACAAAGTCTGAACAGACCAAGAAATAAATAATACATAGCATGCATAACAACGGCTGCCTTTCCCTCCTTTAAACAAGTGAAAGCCCTCTCTCCATGGGTCCCACTCATTAGGTTTTTCCTTCACCAAATGACCCTCTTCCCATTCATACTGCATTGTCTATCAAAGTGTTCTCCACCTCCTATCACAGCGTTGTTGACTTGGTCAAACTTGACCTTGTCTCCGTGCAAATGCCCTCTTTCACACTTCAGGGTGTGAAATCCTGCTCTTATGAATATCCAATTTCATACTATGAGGGATTTTATTCATTCTTTTGCAATGTATGGGCCTCATTACCAATTTATTTACCTCCTATGTGTAAACAAGAAAATTTAATATTCCATTTAGCGGTGTGCTAAAGTAAGAATATTACAGGAGCTTACACCAGCTAGATGTAAAATATGCTTTTCTAAATGGAGAATTGAAAGAAGAGGTATATTCAACACAACCTGAAGGGTTCATTAAAAAGGGGCAGGAACACTTGGTATGTAAATTAAAGAAGCCATTATATGGATTTAAACAAGCTCCGAAATCTTGGTATGAGAAAATAGATTGTTTATTATTACAACATGGTTATAAGAGAAGTAAAATGGTCCAAATATGTATACCATATTTGATTCAAAGGGGTGGATTGTGTTGATTTCCTTATATGTTGATGATTTAATTGTTACTATAAATTCTGATGAATTGGTTGAAGAAATTAAACTGCAGATGTCACAGGTATTTGAAATGAAAGACCTTGGAGAACTACATTATTGTTTGGGTACTGAATTCTGGAGAGATTCTAGACAGAATTTTGTTACTTACGGAAGTATGTCAGGGAATTTTTTAATAAATTCATAATGGATCAGTGTAAAGCTGCTTTTGTACCTATACAACAAAATGTTAAATTTCAAAGTGATGATGGTTCTAAAGAGGTGGATGCTACATTGTTCCATCAAATGGTCAAAATTTTGATTTATTTAACCACAATCAGACCTAAATTAGCATATTAATTCTATTTGTTGATTCAGTTCATGACAAAACCTCTTGAAAATCATTGGGTGGGAGTAAAAGGTCCCCTAAGGTATCTTCAAAGAACCATAAATTTTGGCATTAAATATAATGATTCTTTTTATCTTAAACTGACAGGTTATTCAAATTCATTTTGGGCTAGTGATCTGGATGATAGAAGATCTATAACTGGGTATGCTTTCAATATTGGGTCTGGGGTCATTTCTTGGTGCAGTAAAAACCATAGTATTGTACCTTTATCATCAACAGAAGTAGAGTATAAAGTTGTATGTGCAACCACTTGTGAAGAAATTTGGTTGAGAAGACTTCTTCATGATGCATGAGAAGAAAAAAAGGATGATACAGTGATTAAATGTGACAACCAAAGTTCAATCAAGCTAGCAAATAATCTTGTTTTTCAAAAAAACACAAAACATATTTATACTCAATTTCATTTTGTTAGAGAAAAGGTTTAATCCAAAGATATTTTTATTGAATATTGTAACGCTTTTCAAAAAGTAGTTGATATCTTCACCAAGCCTCTTAAGAAGATTAAATTTGAATTGTTTAGGGAGATTTTAGGTGTGCGAGTGAATCATTTTTCCATTAAGGGGGAGAGTTAAAAATAATGGAGAAATTTTGTTTCACGGTTGTGTGTGTGTCCTAGATTAGCTTTAGTTCCTATTTACCAGGAGATAGTTTTGATCTCCCTAAATTGAATGTAAACTTATATATTTCTGATTTAATGATTAATGATGGAGAGCGGTACTGCTTGGTGAAGTCTCCAAGTGTATCTTACTCACTTCTGAGCTACTGGTTTTAGTTTGTAGGTTTCATTCCAATTTCATCTTTCCATTTTTTAACAAGAGGCTCCCTTTTGCTCCATGGTCCCCTCCTTTATCCAATCCTCTAGCTATTTTTTTTTTAAGTATTTTTCCTCAATGCATTTTTTTCAAATACCTCTTCCCTTCAGAGCACTCCATAAATTCTTAACTATGAGAGATTTACAAAAACTGTTGGTATCCTTGATACCCGAACCACCCTCCTTTTAGTGATGAGAGAGAGATTCTAAACTAGTAAGTTGGATATTTTTTTGAATATTGGGTCAGGTCCATAAGAACTTGGCAATAATGGCATCAATTATTTTCATAATGTATTTTGGAAATTGGTATAGATGTATCCAATATTATGAAATATTTTGTAGGACCGATTTGATCATTATCAACCTCCCTGTAGTGAAATCCATTTTTTCATTGATAAAAACATCTTATGGTTAAATTTTTTTACCAACCATTCCCATTCATTAATTTATTATTTATTAAGTTTAAAATATAAGCCCAATTATTTGAAACCTCCATCCATGGGAATCTAAGCCACCTCTTAAATATTTGTAATTCCTTTTCTAATGCCCTTTTTACACGTCATTTTGTCACCATGACATTTGACTATTCATATGGGTCTACCACCACTTATATCATGTTCCCTTAGAATTCAAAAACCTTAATGTTCCTTAATCAAGTCTTGGAATTGGATAAAAGCTCTTTAAAACCCTTAAAAGTCTACCTGCACGGTTTTTCTAGCCTTTCCCTATGCATGTGTTGTTGTTTGGTCAATAAACTGTGGCAACCCCTGCACTTTTTGCTATTATTACCTGCGCACCCCCACGAAAGGAAATTAAAAGAAAAATTAAATTCTAGAAGCCTAGCTGGTTTAATATTCTCCCAATTGGAAGCTTCTAGAGTCGTGATCAGTTCGAGATTTATCCCTCTACTCATTGATCTTATCCCTTGGTCCATGGACCTCAAATCCCTTCATGATAGGAATTCATACCCCTCTTCATGGAACTGAAACTGCCTCCATTTCCCTATAAATTGAGCTGAAGTTTCAGGTTGAAGGGTAGATTGTAGATGCAAGATTGTAAATGAGTTGTTGAAGAAAATTCCCAAGAGTGCACACTTTCTACACTACTAAGTTGTTGTTGGCATGAGAATGATTGCACCCTTGTGTCCATAACTTCAAGCTGGTATTCATAGAGGAAGTCTTATCAAAATGAAGGAGAAATGATTGTTCAGGACCCCGGGAGAAATTTGTATGACATCAAGGCATTAGGCTTTAAGATTACTCTTTTTATTCAAGATAATACATATGGATCTCTTTTTCTCATTGAGTTGTTCTTATGCTTATTAAAATAACATCGATACTTAGAATCCTTGATCACTAAGTTCGGTTAGATTTTCTTAATTATTATATGTTTCCCTACTTTATTGCTTCTCAATACAAAGATAATTTCATTTACCTCATCTTACTGGTATGATGATATTGTCTTTCTGAGCCATTAGGCTCAATGAAAATTGATTTCTTTTTTCATTTGCAATTTTGGAAGAGCTTTTAGCTTACTAAAGCCTGATATAACGCCAAAATAATTTTTGTATATTTTCATTTCTACTGAGATAAGTAGAAATCTTTCTTAGTCTAATCACAAACTAGGAGAAAACATCCTCAAACAATTCTAGATAGACTTCAAAATTAGATTTTTTCTTTGATTTTGAAATTTATGTTTTTGGAGTTTTTAGATATTGTTTTCTTTTAGAAATAGTTTGTTTATTGAATTGTAGTTTTTGAACTGATTGTTCAAGGAATTTTATTTCAAAACAGTAATTGATAAATTTTACAAACTGAGTTCTTTACAGAAACTTCTTCCTTTCAAATATTGTGTGTATTATATGAAAGAATTGATGCTTTGAAAATTGTTAAATATATCAATATTTCCCTTAAATAAGATTCATTGAAAAGAAAGCATTTCACTTCTCATTTAGATGCATTTAGTGTATTTTTGAGTCGGGTCATAAACATCATTAAAGTTTCAAATCTGTACCTTTTGTCTTAAGCAACAGCCGAATTAAAAACAACACATTAACAAAATCAATCTAGATATTTTACATTTTCTAGGGCTCATTCCACCAACATAGCTTAGGCTAATATTTTGGAACAGGTTGTAATTAAAATTCCAAAACAGTTTAAACAAACAAGTAGAATCTTGCGGTAGGAAAATCCAATTGTAGCATTTGTGCTCTAGGAAGATCTTTTTAAAAGAGTCAAGCACGAGATCATATCGGAACCAGTGAGGTAATCGTACCTATCTCATTGGGAAAGATAGAATATGTGCACGTAATACAAATGGTAAACCTCGGATTGACCATTGTCGAGGAGCTTGGGGTCACTTGTTGGAAAACCTCGGATTTGCCATATCGAGGAGGATTCAAGGGGATTAATCTTGATACTTTTCCCTTACGTTTATATCAGATCATAGATTGTTCCCCCAGGTACATCTGTTTCCGTTGGTGACCTTAGTGACCATAATCTTCAAGATTTTCCCCAAGGTGATGGTGGAGGGAAGGTCCCACTGTACCTGGAACAGATGTCGGCTAGACTCACTTGGACTTTCCGGAGCGTACTCTTCACTTCGAGATGGCATAATTGGAGGGACTTGCACCGGACTGTTTCATTAAGTAGGTTGTCGGGGTAATTGTTCTAACCGCCAAGTTTTCCACATTAGAACTCTACGATGTTGGATTTCATCACCAACTAGTGTTTTTAGCGTGGAAACATATTGTTTGTGTGTGGATTGTTTCTTAGATTTTGTAGGTGTGTGTTCAATTTTATTATTTCCTTAGCGACTTTCGGTCAATTTTGTTGACATTTTTGTTGATTTTCGTGTGTTAAACATTTAACCGTGGCTGAATTACTGAGACACTCTCGTAGAATGCAGGGGAAACCCCCTGAGTACACACCAAGTTAGTTAGAAAAGCTTAAATCTGAAAGAGGCCAACCATCAAGAACCAGATCAACTGAAGAAGAGGAAACTTCTGTTATAACACATCTTGATTACAAAGTAGATCAACCTCAAATAGCAGAAAGTTACCAAACACAACTAGAAATTTCTGAACTAGTTGAAGTTGCATCGACAACTAGTGAATTATCACCTACTGAACCCAAAATTTCTGAACCTGAAACTGAATATGCTACATCTGATCCTGCTTCGAAGTTCATAACCCAAACCCCTGGTCTTTCTCATTCACCTCGAGTGAAGCTTCACATCACTAAGAATCTTCCTCCTTGCCTCATTAGTATTGAAGATATTACTAACGAGGAAGAAGAGGTTATACTTCCTTCATGTCAAGAATCTTTAGATCTAAGGAAGAGTGAATCTATTTACTATTATAGCCCTTTCAAACAAGATCCTTGGTATTCTCAGTTAATAGAATTTTTACATAATACTGGTCTTAATTATTCACCACCCCATATTCCTTTTTATGCCTTACCCAGAGGTAGTTACAGACCTTCATTAAACATGTCTGGTGAGTCATCCATGTTTTCTTCATCGCCAGAAACAATTTTGTATGGTGGTACATCTGTTCCCTCAGGATACCAGTCGCTTTCTGGTACTTTCTCAGGAGCATCTCCCTCTACCAAAAAAATACACAATCACCTAGTCCCAATTAATTTCATACTGAAACGTTCACGACGGAACAAGTCTACATGATGTCTGGAAACATTCCTAACCCTGACCCTCAAGGTAGAAATTTACCGCCTGGGGGGCACCCTCAAGATAGTAATTTACCACCTGGGGGGAAACCTCAAGGAAAGTACATACCTCAAGGACAATATCAACCTCAAGGGCAGTACTTTATTCCAGGGCCACAACCCTTCAAGGGCATTACCCTATGCCAGGGCAACAAACTTTTCAAGGACAACAGCCTCCTTTGGGGCCGCAGTTTTATCAAGAACAACAATTGTTTCAAGGGGGTCAACCTTTTAGTGGAAATTATCAAGTGAACTATCAAACTTACGTTCCAAGTTATCAACCTAGTTATGGTCCACCTTACGCATCACAACCTTCAATGGGAGCTCCTTATCCTGGAGTAAACACAGTGTGGAATCCGATGTTGAATCAACAGAATTTGCAACCTACCATGCAAGTACCTTATAATCAACCTGGTTAGCCAACTGGTTATACCCAAATCTAGCAACTTGTCGAACCTATGCTTGAAGTTATACCTTAGGTATCTGCACCTAGTAGTGTTCAGCAACCTGGTCCGAGTACACCTAGAACTCCTGTCCAAACTACTACATCAACTTCTGTTCAACAGCCTAGTACACCTATCCCTGTAGTTTCTATAGCCCCTCAAGTAACAACAATAACTATATCACAACCAATCCCTCCAATCACTGCTCATCAACTTGGACCTACCGTTCAAACTATTGTTCATACATCTGCGGGACAACCAGGTACAAGTACAATTGTAACAAGCCAACCTTATACCATTCAGTTTGTTTATCAACCATATCAAGGGCAGTATCAATATGGACCTATAGGACAAAATCCAATATACCAGCATCAACGTTGCCCTGGCTACACATATCGAATACGAGCTCAACCTCAGTACGGTAGAGCTAACCCTGGTTATCCTGGAGGTATTCCAATTCCAACTGCATAGGCTATTCTAGGCTACCCTAGATATCCTACTCCTAGTACTAGTATCGTTCCTCAAGGTTATCAGTTTTCTCAACAGGATCGTAACTGTCGGTTACCATTCATTGCAACTTTGGATTTGCCAGATTTTTCACGCCTCATGAACAATCTGATTTATTATCTTTCATTTTGGCTGCCAATGTTGAATAAGTTTCCCAGTGATATTCCTAAGTTTAAAGGAAAATCAGAAGAAGACCCCTCAAACCATGTCATGACTTACCACCTTTGGTGCACATCCAACTCTTTAATCGATGATTCCATTCGATTAAGACTGTTTCAAAGAACATTGATAGGCTTAGCTGCAAAGTGGTATATTGAACTACCACGTGGCTCATTCAATAATTTCAAAGCATTAGCAACAACTTAATTAACACACTTTCAGTTGTCAGTCTATTATGACAATGGCACGGAACTCTTAACATCATTAAAACAATCTACGTCCACATACATTTTAGATCACATACATGAATGGAGATGTATATGACATTTAGTGAAAGTTTTCATTCTTGATCAAATCTTGGCAGAATGGTTCATAAAATCATTACTTCCAAATATCACTGAAGATGTGGCTAAGGGAGGTGTTGTTACGGAAGAACAGGTCATAGCTCAAGCACAATACTTAGACCTTGTATATACATAGTCTGGTACTTTATACAAAACAAATCCTAACTTTTCGCATCCAAGCCAAATAATTGCAACTCCTTTTGTTTCTCATGTTGTAGAGGGTGTAATTGGTTCTGTTAGTGCTAACAAGATTAACAAGAAGTCATCCAAAACTACTTCTCCCATTATAACTTTACCAGATTCACCGAAAGGAGATTCTTCCCTTGAAATTTTTGTCAACATTCATGTTGTAGACTCATCCATAGCTAAATCTAAAACCGGTAATAAGCAGAAAGGAAAGAATAAAAAAAAAAAACTACATCTCCCAAAGAGAAAACCAAAAAGAATGAACCAACACATGGAAAAAGGAAACCCCATTATCCTTGTCTTATCTGTGACGAGGATCACTATACCAAAGAGTGTCCACATCGGTCCGAGGTCTCCAAGTTTGTCATAGGTTCACCCACACCCGTTGTCTTGAAGAATCCTTTTCCCACTCAAGATAGTAAAATGATAGGATCTTCTTCAAATTCATCGGCAAATATTTTAATGATGTCTCAAGTTATGGTTGCGACGTGATCTCAAGACTATGGAACTAAAAATCCTATAACTGGTAAAGAGACAGAAAATTCTAGTCAAACACCAGCTATACTTTCTGAACCACTTCAAATCAAGAAACCTAATCTTGATCTAGTGATTAAACCGCCTGCTAAAGGTGTACTTCAAAAGTGAAATTTCAATCCACATGCGAGAGCTGCTCAGAATTACAACATTGTTGAAGATTTGGCGATATCCCCTTCAACAATGTCAGCCTTAGAAGTGCTACAATCATGTCCAGCATAAAGGAAATTACTATTATCAGCTATCTAAGCTATTTATCCTCATGATTCCAACCTCATGGTCTTTGATCTTGAAAATTTTACACTGAAAATCCCTCATCATATGGATTTTCAGATTCTAGTATTATTCAAATCCATAAAAAAAATTCATACTTTAATTAATGAGGGGGCATCTACATGTGTAATGTCATTAAACTATTGGAAAACTCTCAATTCTCCGACACTCAACCAATCACCGACTATCCTTAAAACCTTTGACGGAAGAGGATTTCATCCATACAAAATACTCTAGGATCTACCGATATAAGTAGAAGGAAAAACCATTAATCTAGACGTGGAAGTTGTTGATGCCCCTCTTGATTACAACCTTCTTTTGGGTCATAGTTGGTATTATGCTATGATTGTTTTCATTTCATCAGTCTTTCACGTAATCATGTTTTCTCATAAAGGAAAGATTGTGAAAATCAATCAGTTGTCATATTATTCAGTAGACCCTGCTTCTACAGACAGTATCCAACATGTTGGAAAAATTACTATCCCATATGAAGATGTTGGTGTAGGAATAGTGAATGATTCCGCTCTCATGGGAACTTTCTCTCTACCTCCACCCAACGTATCGTGCACCATTTCCAACATCTATATGATCTCATCAAGAACTATACCATTTGATGACACTTGGGCAGTGCCTTTATAATCAGAATTGGACTCTTTCAATGGCGAGATGCCTTTGAGTCCTTTTGAAAGGGCATATGTAACAATGCAGTCCTATTCTGACATACTTTCAACTACTCCTGATCAAATGAATTTGATCACCGAAGAATGCTCTTCTCTATCAAGCTCAGCCTTGACATCATTTTCTGACCCCTTTCAATATGTATTTCATATTGACGAAAGTATTTGAGAAATTTTTTCATCGAATGAATTATCGTGGGATGATCTACATCATAGATATTCATTTTTACCTGATCTTGATAAGTTCGAAAACGATTTTTTGTCTATTTTTACAATTGATTATATCAAGGAACCACAGAATCCCATATCGATTACACATTCAGATTCTGAGACTAATTTGGGAAATATTTCTACAACGGTTCCTATTGACATATCAGTCAAAACTTGAATTATTGAAAACATTCATATAGGTGCTTCTTGTACAATGGAAGAGATTTCCACTTACAAAGCCCTATTTCAAGAATTCTGAGGCATTTTTTCCTGGTCTTATGAATAGATGTCAGGAATCGATCCTAAGATTATCATTCATGAAATTAAGACATACCCAGATGCCAAGCCTATTAGACAAATATTACGTCTAATACATCCGTGGAAAGCTGTAGCTATCAAAGCTGAAGTTGAGAAGCTCTTATGAGCAGGATTTATTTATCCAATTCCATTGACAGATTGGGTATCTAATATAGTTCCCATTATGAAGAAACAAGGGACTATAAGAGTATGCGTCGATTATCGGGATATTAATGAAGCATGTCCAAAAGGCAGTTATCCTACACCTTATATCGACCAAATTATTGATGATTGTGCCGAAAATGAAATTTTCTCATTTATGGATGGATTTTATGGCTATAATCAAATCAACATACTCCCTCTTGATCAACCAAAAACAACATTTATATGTCCTTGGGGAACGTTTTCTTATTGCAAATTACCTTTCAGACTAAAAAATGTTGGTGCAACTTTCCATAGAGCTATGTCTTATTCTTTTCATGATATCAAACATATTGTACAACATTATCTGGATGATTTACCTACTCACTCTTTATGCAGAGACCTACACACTTACGAGCAATTTTCATGAGATGTAGGCATTACAATATTCATTTGAAACCACACAAATGTGTTTTTTGTGTGCAATCGGGACGTTTACTTGGATTCATTGTTTTGAAATATGGCATCTATGTCAACCCATCGAAGGTTGAAGCCATCATCAATTTACCTCCTCCTTCCACACTTCGCCAACTCCAAAGTTTGCAAGGGAAAGCAAATTTTTTACGTAGATTTATCCTGAACTATGTTGATTTAACAAAAGGTTTTACCCGATTTTGAAACAAAGTGTTCCTTTTATTTGGGATGAGATTGCTGATAAATCTTTTGATGCATTAGAACATGCGTTGACCCATGCACCATTATTGCATCCACCCAATTACCACCAAGACTACTTTTTATACTTAGTTGCCTCTGATTCCACCATTGGAATATTTTTGGTTCAGGAAGATGAATCTCACAATGAACATGTGATCTATTATCTAAGTCGGAATCTCAACCCAACAGAAATCAAATATTCGAATGTGGAGAAATTGGCCTTGGCAACAGTTCAAGTTGTCCAACGATTCTATCACTACATACTATTACGTGAAACAAATGTGATATCTAATTGCAACCCGATGATGTATATATTGAAAAAAAAATTACTTGGGGGAAATTACTCCAAATGAATTGTCATCCTACAACAGTTTGATTTGGAATTTGAGAAATATAAATCAAAGAAGTCACTAGTGTTTGATGATCTTATGTGTGAATTTCCCAATACTGAGACAAAAACCATGGTAGAGAATCTCATCATAGATGAATCTTCATTTCTCATCAGTACGTTAGATCCATGGTATGGAGATATCATTATATATCTTCAAAGCCAAACCTTTCGCCCAGAGCTTTCACGTTGAAATCGACGGAGAATCTGATATCAATCCCAGTAATACAATATTGTTAGCGACATTCTTTATCGTCGTGGTGCAGATTCTATTTTTTCGACGTTGTATTACTCACGAAGAGGATGAAATGGTTTTGATTGATTTCCACTATATAGTGTGTGGTGGTCATATTTATGGGTTTTCCATAGCCCAAAATATATTGTGCAGTGGTTATTTTTTGCCGTCATTATTCAAAGATTGTATCATTGTGGTCTGAAAATGCCACAACTGCCAAATTTTTTATCAAAAAATGTGTGCATGTCCAGCTCCTCTTCACCCAATCATTGTTGTCATTTCTTTTACGAAATGGGGCATTGATTTCATTACATGTAACCCTCACTCGACCGGGGGGCATGGGTATATTATTCTCGTTGTAGATTACTTTACCAAATGGCAGAGGCGATTCCTACATTCATGAAAAATGGAAAAACTACAGCTACTTTCGTATTCAATCATGTGATTTCTCGTTTCGGTGTGCCTTAATCTATTATCACAGACCATGGAAGAAATTTTCGAAATATTGTGATGACCAAACTTTCCGAACAACTTGGCCACACCATGATAATTCTACTCTATATTACTTACAGGCTAATGGTCAAGTTGAAGCTGTCAACAATGTTTTAACCACCATGATTAAACGGATTATCGAAACTCACAAATCAAATTGGCATACCATTCTTTTTTTACACTATGGGCATACCGAATCTCTGCAAAAACTGCTACAGGGTTCACTCCTTTTCAACTTCTCTATGGTTTAGAAGCTGCGTTACCCATTGAATGTGAAATATCGTCACTCAAATTAGCCGTTGAGTTGTTACCAGCTACCTCTGAAGAGGAAAAATGCTTTCTATACCTAGCACAATTAGATGAGACTCAATGCACTGTTGCATTGGCTACCGAAGCTCATAAGAAACATGTGAAAGCTCAGTATGATCAAGGTGTTAACCCTCTTGTTTTTTTAGAAGGTGGCCTAGTTTTAGTATACGATCAATCTACGGATAAGATAGGCGCTGGAAAATTCGAACCGATGTGGCATGGTCCCTATATTGTCAAGTGTGTGCTTGCAAAAGGAGCCTATGAATTAATTCATTAAGACGGGGTCTCTTTAGATAAGCCCATAAATGGTCTTTATCTTAAGAGATATTATTCTTGACTTTCGTGTGAATATCTCTCTTGTACATTAGTTACCTTTTAGAATAGTGTGCCTTAGATTAGAAAAGTGTTCCTAGATTAGTTTTGATGTTACTACAATCATTGCTTATCTCGATTACTCTTGATATTGCAAATGTCAACATCCCTTCAAACATACATTGGTTTTGTTGATGGTGCCTTTTTTAGTACATGGAATATCTCTTCCGCGGCTTGGGTTGTCTATTCACCCACCGATAAGTTAGTTTCTATTCATGGGATATGCCTTGGTCAAACAACGAACCATATTACAGAATATAGCGCAGTCATTGAGTTATTATCTGACGCCATTTCATTTGGTATTTGACATTTGATCATTGGGTTGGATTCAGAACTCATTGTGTTACATTTAAACATAATATATGCAATTAGGAATCCAGTGTTATTGAGATTATTTTTGAAGGTTTGTCTCTTGGAACGACAATTTTATTATATTGAATATCAAATATAATCTCATTGGGATATATTAGTTTGTTTTCAAAAATATTACATCTTCTGTGATCATAGCTTCAAACACCTTATCATCTAATAGATACTGATACAAAAAACAAAAATGTCGATCTACAATGATCATCCACTATCAGTGATGATGATCATGGTAATATACTATAGTACGCGCCACCTTGCACAAAAATCCCCTGAATGGACCTGGAACACCTATCATGTGCCTCTAAAGCCTGAGAGGGATATCATCTGTTCCTATCTCAGAAATATCTACATTAACATCTCAATTTTGTGCTCCATGTTTGCTAGGATCTCAGCTGCCTGGTCCTGTGGAGGTGCTACAAGTTGTGTCACCCACCTATCAAAGCGGCGAAATGTTGTTGGTTTTTGTGGACCGATATCTACATTTAAATTTTTTTGTCAGTATTAGACGATAAAAAATAAAATTAAAATTATATTAAAAAAAATTAAATAATTCACTAACCTGATGCATCCCACTGTGCCCCTAGAGGAAAATATGTTTCAGGATCACCCCTGTAATCCATTCCTGAATAATTAAAGTCTTCGATGGTGAAGACTTGGTTCCTAAGCCACATGAAGTATGCCAGAGTAAACAAAACTATTGAGCCACCCTCACCACCCTAGCAAGCCATTAGTGCCACCCATCGCACCATCCTAGGTTCCTGAGGAGCCCCACTATCTACTGGAATCAACTGTAGAGAAAGAAGTGGAATTCTATCTAAAGCAAATGAAATGAGAATGGCACCATATCCAAAGTTTTTCAACTTCTCATTCTTTTCTCTAGTTAATTTCCCTTTCATGTTGGCCAGTACTCCTTCACACCAATTAAATATGGTTCCTCCAAGACACTCGACTGTTGTTTGCATCTGTGACTTAGTAGCCACATGTGGAGCTGCACTCCCACACAATCTGGTTACTGTAAATGCTATCACTTGGAGATCCAATCGCAAGATAGTTTTAATATATATGCGACCATCCTTCAAATATTCCTCATTAATACAATATTTCTCTTTGTAACTGGAAGTGGGAAGACCTCCCTGTCTAGCCCCAAATAAGGATATGCTTCTTCCTCTCTGGGACAATCCGGTAAGGAAATAAATGTCATATAGCTCAATTTCGAGTCGGTGGTCACCAATTATGAATCATTGGTCTTGAAAATCCCATGTATTTACAAGCCAAACCATTAATTCCACTTGCACCTTCGTCCCTTGGATAGCCCAGAATTTGTATCAGCCATAATTCTTCAATGCACACATGGTTGTATTTTCATCCATGGTCTCATTTTCTATGAGCTCATGCTCGCGTTCTCGCCACTCCAACATGGTGGAACAACCTACAAATCAATGCATTTAACAGCTAAAACCATTTGGAAGAGAATTTGAACCATTTTTTAAAAGAGAAATATGGATTTTTAAAACATTCACGGCGCCTCCGCAGGTTCTATGTGCAGACAGTGCAGACGTTTGCATGCGCTCCATGTAGAACCCGCGGTAGCCCAATAATTTTTTCTTTTAAAAATTATCGGGACCCGCAGTTATCGCATGCATTGCCTGCGGACCCCCGAGGGTGCATTTTAAAACATAAAATCCTCATAAAAAATGAAATAATGGTTCAAAATGACAAACGAAACAGATATAAATGAAGATAAGGATGATGTGGTTTACCTGGTTCTGATGATTCAATAAATTGACGGTCGGTTCTCCCAATATTTTCTCTGGAACGTTTTAGCCAAAAACTCTCTCTACTATGCTCTGAACACAAAAGGTGAAAATGATTTGTTTTAATTCCTTTTTATAGTTTTTAAATGAATAAAATATTATTATTTTATTTATTTTTCACTTTAAAAGGTCATTTTTAAATATTTTTACTTTTTGGAAACATGTATGTGTAATCTTTTGAGTTTTTGTGCAGGATACAGGATTTTTTGGTGAAAAGAATTATTTTGACATTGAGTATACTTTTATCACTTTTTCAGGCTCTGTAAAATTACGAAAAAGTGAAACCATGGATTTCTCTTTTAAGCCCTTTTCAAACTCTCGAAATATGAAGAGATCGTCGAGTACTTGACTATTCAAACTCGTTAAAGTAAATGAACAATCATCCCTTCAATATAAGTTTACCCCTTTTCCGGACTAAAATGGACTAATTACGAAAAAGGTATACATTGACTAATTGTTGGGCCTTGAAACTATCATTTACTTCCATTAAATTTTCACTTATATTTCCATATTATCACCTTCACTCCACCTCCATTTCATTAAATTTACCTTACCATTACCATTGGGTTACATTTATTTTTTTCCAGACTTTATTAATTCCTAGTATTTCTAAGTGAATTTGTGGTTAAAAATTAGAAAATAATATGCAAATACTTATACCTAAAAAGTAGAATGAGTTTGTTGCCATGTGTAGGTCAAAAAGAAGCTTCCAAAAGACTCCTATGTGGCCTCCTAAGGCCAAATTTGAATTTGAATGGAGAATATCATGGGATCATAAGGATATGTGTCTCATTTCCTATTTTTATTGTAACTCTAAGAAGACATGTTCCTTATCACTTCCTATTTGGATTGTAACTCTAGAGATATAGGGAGAGATTCATGGACTCTCATTAATGAGATAACTTATCATCTTTTGTATAAATAGGGGGAGCTTTCTCCTATCAAATCATGTGTAAAATTGGATTTATGCTCAAGCTTTGAATACAGAATTAGATTGTGGCACCTTATTCATGAATGTTCCTTCATTTTGACTTTTTTTTACTTATATATGGAGCATCTTGATTTACTATCTCTCATACTTTTGGACCAGCGATCTAAAATGTGTAAGATTTACTTGCTTTTATAGATTAAAATTTATTTGGTTTCTTAGTATTAGTTTTAGAATGACTATGTAATCTTTTCTTTCCCATAACATCTCAAGAAAATAGATTTTTCTATTTTCCAACTGGATTATGTTGAGGCGTTAGAGCTCATAGTTTTTTTAGTTTATTTACATTGTTTTCTTACATTAGATCCTCAATTATGTGTATAATTGAATGCTCCTAAAGATCATGTCAAGAAGGTGACTTTGTCATACTTCCAAATTGCATGCTCAAGTATTTAACCTATGCAATAATAGAGTTTTATTTTTCATGTCTGTTATTTACTTTCCTAGATCAAATCTTCAGCCATTGTATAATTGGGTGTTCCTAAAGATCAGGCCAAGAAGGTGACTTGTCATACTTCACAATTGGGTGCTCGAATATCTAACCTATGCAATTATTGAACTTTTCTTTTACATGCTTTTATATTTTTTTCTAGATTAATATCCTCAGTCAATTGTATAATTGGGTGTTCCTAAATATTAGGCCAAGAAGGTAAATTGTCATACTTCACAATTGGGTGCTCAAATGTCTAACCTATGTAATTAGTGATTTTTTCCTTTGCATGCTTTAATTGCTTTCCTAGATTTAAAGACTAAAGTATAATCGGTTGCTTGTACATCATCTCAAGAGGGTGATTCTATCATACTTCCATATTGGATGCTGGAGTGATTGAACTTACCTTAGTTGTTTTTCTTTACATGCTTTGAAATTCTTTCTTAGATTAAAATTTCAATTCCTGCAAGTGTGATTGTGCGCGCTATATTTTCTTTTTAATTTGTTTTCCTTCTTTTCGTTACTTGATTTAATAGGTTAGTTGAATTTAATTTTCATTATTTGATTTCATAGATTAGATGAATTGGTTTTCGTTATTTTGTAGTTAGATTGATCTAAACTAAAAGACAATTTCTAGCACATACAGTGCACACATGGTTCACAAGTGTACGAAATCCCTGGGTTAACAAATTAAATGACACGAAATTATTTTTCCCAAAATTTTAGCATCATTGTCGAGGAAGTGTGCATAGGAACTAGCTTTCAATCTAGAGTGTATTTTATTTTTTTATTATTTTTTACTAACCATTTATAGACAAAGGGTCTAGAATGCAACCTAAAGAGTACATTAAGGAATGGTAGCAAAAAGTGATTGTGCCACACCATTCGTTGTTTCTTCAAGAGATCTTTGCGGCAAATCGAAAGGTCAAGTCAATTTCACATATCATTACAAACAATCAAGTACATTTTTCAAGTTTGGATATGAGCATTTCAAAAATTCTAATCCATAAATGGCTTCATTGGAAGCATGAATATACTTAAAAATAAAAATAGAATAGTTTTTTAGATAGATAGGAAAAATAAAAAATAAAAAATTATCATTTTTAGGATAAATTTGATGATTTGTAGTGTAGTAAGAACCACCCATCTACTAACCCTTGGCAGGAAAGATTTCCAATAAAACAAATGATTGAGAACAAGGAGCACAAGCGAAGATCATGAGCGATAATTTAAGGTATGAGATCAATCATTTTCATTTTATTTTTACAAAATTTACAGAGGAGTCGATTCATAAAATATTGACTATGCTAGAAAAATAAAAAAATCTTGAGTATGCTCTCCTTCTGCACTTCATGTGACCTGGAAGATCGGAAAAAGAAATTTTTTTGTTAGTATATCTTAAAATCAAAAAAAAATATTTAGCTACAGAATGAAATTCTGCAGCTAAACTTTTGTTTCCATCATTTGATTTAATTTGATTTGATTTTTAATAAACTTACCAAAAAAAAAAAAAATTAAACCAAAATAAAACTTGTCAAATTGATTTTCTTTATTAATAAACTGTTTTGTTTAATTAAAATATATATGTATATATTTTTAATGTAACATATATAATTTTTTTTTAAAAACTAAAACATTAAAAAACAATTGTTTTGTTTAAATTAAAAAATATATCTATGTATATATTTTTAAATTTAAAAAATGTAACATATATAAATTTTTTTTAAACCAAAATTTTTTTCTATGAAAACAAAAAAACAAAATAATAAAACATAATTTCAAAACAACGAATGCCATAACATGGCCCATAACAAACAAATGTCCCATGGCCTTTGAGAATAACTTAAACCCAAAGGAAGCCCATGCATATGCGTGAGGCCAGCCTTGGCTTGGCCTTACGCATATGTGCAGGCCTCCAATCCATGCAGGCCACGCAACAATTTAAAACCACGAACAAGACCCATTTATACAAACTAAGATTTCTGAAATGAAAAATAAGATCCCAATCCATGCTCTCTTGGCAAAACCTGCAAATGAAAAGAATGAGTGCATGCAACAGTTATTAGAAATCGATCTTAAAAGTTGCAGAGACAGACAATGAAGGTGTATCGTATAAAGAAACTACTTATGAAGAGAAGATTGCAAACTACTGATGAAGAGAAAATTGCAAATTTCATTACAGGTAATTGGAATGAGGGTGATCGATTTGAACTTATTTGTGAGAGACGGGCCCTGAAAATTTTACCACAATAAGCATCATCCAGTTTTCAATTTCTTCAGGTATGCTCACCAAACGATGGTCTCCATTCACTGTGACTGCTCATCTGCACTACATAACCACAATTCCATTCAGATAGATCCTCCATGGTCGCTTTCTTATACAAGCCATTACATATCAAAACATGCAAATAAAAAATTCAATCCACAACAATTTTATTTTGTTGCAGAGGTAATTGCTAGAAAACGTAATTGCGAGAAATGCGTAACTGTTAAAACACATGATTTTAAAATGCAATTTCTGAGCAAACCGAGGTGAATTAGGAAAAAATAAAACATGGGTTTTTTTGGAAACGGGGGAAATTAGGTAACACGCTAGTGTTTTTTTGGATTTCACAACCGATTGGGAGACAATCAGTGTTCTTTGGAGCTCTGTTTTGCAGATTACGTGGGGGAAACGTCTTTTTAATGCACAAAAAATTAGCTGAGAGAGTTAAGGAAAATTTCACATGCTCAATTCCACTTGGCATTTTTCCAACATAATAGATCATCCATCAATTGCATCATTATATTTTTCGATTTAATTGGGATCTTGAAATCTCCAGAAACATTATCCATTCACCACTGAAAAAAAAAAAAAAAAATAAATAAATAATGAGAATGTTCTATCAAAATTAGAATATGTTCATATAAGCTAACTTATGTTGTTTTCGAATTCTAGATTAGACTCATCAACGAATGCAATCATTTTCTTTGCAAAGTAGTTTTAATAATGGCTTTATGAACAAATAATAGATTGATTTTTTTTTTAAATATATATATATATATATTTGCAACACAGATGACGATTCAATTTGAAAGATTTAATAATGACTTGCAGAACAATTAGAAGATTATTTAGATGATTTTTCAATATTTGGCATTAAAAATTTTGTTGCTGTGTATCTTTCTATGAAGCTTTAACTTGCAAGACACAGTGAATCTTTGTCATGCCAATCATATTACTGAGCACATTGCATGAAGTCATCCGGCAACAAGGAGTTGACTTATTTTTCATGGTTATTTCTTAAAAATGGGTTATTATCGATATCATGAATTGGACTGAATATAACACTTTTGATTTTCCTTAATCTGTTTTATTTTGGCATTCAAATTTTGCATAAGAATCGGGAAGGAATTGGCCATTTCTTTTTTAACACACTTATGTTCTTGCCAAGTTTTTTTGTAGGTTTCGGATGATCGAATGATCATTGAAGAAAACCAATTGTTCACAATTGTTCTTCGAAGGACCTATTTCATGAAAAACATAAGAACAAGTCCATGTCCATATCCATCAAGACCTTTACCTTTCCTCCCTTTTGAATTATAAATCCAACCAATAAATTCAAAGCAAGCCACAGTTATTTTCCAAGAAAGATTCAGTTGTTCACTTTCCTTTATTCACATACACTTTTCATTACTTTTTGTATACTCCTAACCCACAAATAATGGTGCTGGGTAAAACCCACGCTGTATACACCCAAATGTAGTGGTCACCACACTTTCATTAATAGATGTATTCGAATCAATATACACCACTTAGCCTTATGGCTTTCACCCTATGGGTTTACACAGTTTCAAAACCCAACTATTTTAAAGGTTTGGAATGGGCCCACAGGTTATCAGCCTTGAACCAATCCCTCGCATTATTTCAAAACGCAATTAGACTCAATTGCGACTTCGGTCCCATAGCTTCATAACTCTTCTCACTCAAGGTTTGACCTTGGTTTATGATCCAACCATCGACATATCGTAACATCGAGGCTCATCTATACAACATCCCTTGGTCGATATACTTATAACATATATCGGACCCGCCACTTATATGTATACATCGAACCAATCCACGATTAATTAAACATGGTTGATAACCAAACAACTATGTTATAATTCAACTGACCCAACGCTAACATACCGTCCACATCCAACTGTGGACAACTTATCGGGTTACCTTGGATGATCTGACGCTCGTCATGCATTATCGCACCTTTTTTTGGCTCCAGACTTTAACATCCCAGAAAAATGTGATGAGGGCGGTTTTGTATTACCGCTTCTTGCCATGCGTCGAACACCTTGCGGAATCATGTATTTTTCAAAGATTCAGCTTACCACTTATGAGGGTGCGCGATACAACTGGTTTCGCTCCTCGAAACTGCTCCACTGTAGATCACAATTCCGTCCTTCCGACTAAAGGTTCCTCTTCGGTTCTACGCCACTCGTTGCTCCAGGTTCCGCCTTAACGTTGCATCGCATTTTTTTATATAACTCCACCTCGCTTTGTGCATTCTTCTCACGATGGTTCCAATTCTCACAACTGTAATTTATTTCGGCTCACAGTCTCCGAAATATTTTCAATTCCACGTACAACCAACCATAGAATATATATATATATATATATATATCATGAATCTCAGAGGAGACCAAAGCCCACCTTCTTACTGCGAACACATTCATTCGACCTCCAACTCGATTGGTTCTAATTCACTCTAAATTCACCGTAGAAGTGAAATGAACCCCTCTCATTGATGTCGTATGCGGCTCTGTCACAAGAATGGGTGTCGAATCTTGTGGGTCGAACCCAACAGATCCATACACAACTTATTATCAATATCAAATGGATTCCGAGAGGATTTAAAGCCTCTCTACACAAAGATTGAAGTTGTGCGACTCAATAACACTCGAAGGAACAAAATTGTTCTTCATGCAAGGAGCAACCATTATAATAACTCAAGAGGTAGGAAAGAATCGGCCTCCTTTCAACCATACAGAGATTTCATAACTTGCCACAGAATTCAATTATTGCTTATATAAATCCGACCAAGAATACATTAGGGTTTCACACAAGATTTATAAACAAGTGTATACAACTGGAATCAAATTAGAAGGCATTCACTTACAAATTCATATTAGGCCAGATCTTTGATTACAGTGGCCTTCTACAACCAGCTCTGCCTCTGAACTTCTGAACAGCTAACCTATCTCCTCGTAGGCTTACAGTTATATACATAAAATGAATCGGTTTAGTTCCTCAACAGCTCAACGAAACTCTTAAGATTCCAGATTTTCTACTTTTAGACAAAATCCCCTAAATTGACTAAACTGACTCTTCACCTTCCTCATGTTCTCTAGTGATTAGAGGATATTTACAATTTCAAAATACTAATATTTACATGAAATTTTAAGAACATGAGACCCCCTATTCCTACTGAGATACAAAGTATTTAATTGTGCCTAATGCCCCTGCATCATACTCCCAAGCTTCAATTTGTTCATGATTTCTTGATCATGTTTCTTTAATCCTTGTCTCTGGGATCCCATACTCTATTTTGTTGCTATTCATCAGCTGCATCATCCTTCAACTGCATTTCTCCAGGTCTCCAAATCTTGTTTTTCAATCTTCCCCCAACTATACTTTCACAATCTGCCTTTGTCTTTCTTTTGCTGAAACTCTCCTGCTTTCTTGTTGTTGTCTGCTGCTTCTGAGTCACCCTCATCATCAGCTCCCTGATGTCTTCAATTTCTTTGTCCAGCCTATCTTCTAGCTAGAAATTTCTTTGCCTACTATTGCTGCTTCCAATTTTTGTGGCAGCCAACATCGCTGCTCTTGTTGTTACTATTGTTACTAACATGTTTACAATTCCTGCAGATGTCATTCCCCATGTTGTGTCTGCTGCCACCATGGGTGTTGCTGCCTACCAAACTTCCAGTCCCTCTGCAACACTTTTCTTTTGTTCATCATCTGCAAACTCATTCTTAGAAAACAAATCACCAATTAATTCTCCATTTTTAGTAACATACTCGTTTATTTTCCTCTACATACTAGCAAGCATACTTCATTTCTGCAACCTCGTTTCTGCTTCTCTTTCCTCCACAGCTTCAGGCATCTTTTCTTCAGTGTCTGAAATTCCTTCCTTTTGCATAATTTCTCCCAGCAAAAAATTCAGCCATCTTTCTTGTACACTCATATCACCCATATGCTGAAATCTGGCTTCAGCATCTTCACCTTCTGTCAGCATGGAATGCTGATTCATCCTCACTTTAGCAGCTTTTAGAATCTGCCCTCCAAGATTTTTTTGGCCCATCATATTAGCCAGTTATTCTCTGTCAATGGTAGTGAAAAATTCCTGCATATGAGACATGGCTGTCTCATCTTCCTTCAGCAACATTTTTTCTTCTCCAAAGACAATTCCAAAGGATGAATTGTCTTCTGCATCACCTGTACACATAAAAAAACTATCCGTTTCAAAACCATGAGACCCAATGGTCTCAATTGATGACCTAGTCACCAATTCTTCTCCCGAAAATTCTAAGTCTAGTTCAAGACTCAAAAATTCTTCGTCATCTTTCTCTTCAGCTGTCACAGTCATATCCACTGCTCCAATCACCATGTCCAAATGATGATCCTTCACTATGTTTTCAGCCAACACAGTTTCCTTATTATTCACCTCTCTGACAACTTCCAATCGTTGTTCTTCCTCTTTCTCTGCATTATTAACACATGAATCATCAGTAGTAAAATTCCAAGGTCTCAATACCTTCTTCTTCTCTGACAACACATCAGTATGTTGTTCAGAACTCCCCTTTAAATCCTCTGTCAGCATCTCAGTATGCTGATTTGCATTCCTCATGAGACTGTCAGCTAGTCTCCTCTTCTTTCCAACATCTGTTTCATGGATGCTCTTCTGTTGTGATTCATCAAAATGAACTCCTTCATTTTTCTGAATCATTTTCTTCTTATCCTCTGTTCGCTGATTGTCATTCATGCCAATTTTTCTTCCTTGGTTCTCCAGCAGCTTATCTTGTGCATAGGTCTTCTGCTTCTCCAATTTTGTTCTTTGAAAATTTAACCTCCTATACAACTCAACTACTTCAATAGGAGTAGATTTTGGGAACCTTACGCAACCCTTTATGCTTCTGCTTGTTCTTGACCAATCCTCTGTTGGTCCTTCTCTCTCTACTTCAACATTATGTTGAACATATTCATTGGACTCTTCAGTCTTCATCTCTCCCTGAGATCTCATTATCTCAGCATTGATCTAAACAGATTTTAGATTCAATGCCTCCTCCTCAGAAAACCTTAAAGCTTTCTCATCTTCCAGTGGTGTACCTGCAAACATACACAATTTTTTTGTTTCCAAATCACAAGACCTTTCGGCCTTGGTTGTTGCCTCAAGCACTTCTCTTTGAATAGATCTGCTCATGGAATCTTTAATTTCCATATTTGACTCAAGAACCTTGAGTTCCATCTTCTTTGTAGATTCTGTCATCACTTCACATTTGTCAAACTCAAAAACACAAGCCCTTACATCATCTGGACTTGTCCAATAACTCAGGAAATCCTCAATGACTTCCTCTTCAGCAAGACAAGCTTCTTGCTGCCTCAAGTCTTCATCATGTCTCACAAGATCTCTTGCAGATCTCCACTCTTCATCTATGCTCTGTTCTGCTTCATAGACAGAAATTTCTTCTTTCAACTCAGCTGTTTTGAGTTCTTCTCTCAATAAGGAAATCTTCTTTTGCCTCAACCTCAACTATAATGGTTGCCATTTCACACTCTTCCTCATGAGCCAACCAACTCTATGGTTTTCCTATATCATCCTCTCCAGTTTATAAAACTTTTCTGTAATCTCAGCTATCTCTTTCCGCCATTCTTCATCAGCGGAGTTCTTCCACATGCCATTTGCTTTGGCATCTTCTTTCTCTCTCCTGTTGTGGTCTCTCTCAGAACCTCTGCAATCTCTATTGTGGCTATCAGTAGCCATATTTCTCCTACAATCTGCACTAAGCCTCTACAACAGCAAGCTCTCTTGCTGCAACTCACCTCGCCAATCCCTTCCTCCGGATCCGACTTTTGGAAAGTACTGGTCCCCTGTCTACTGGAACCTTCTGAGCACTCTCTTTTGCTCTTCCTAGGCTTCACTCTGCAAATTTCCTCAACAACACCTCTGTCCTCTTCTCATCCAACCTCTGTTGGAATTCTTCCAGGTTCCGGCACACTTCTCTTCACTTCAGAATCCTCTACTGGATTCTTTTATCACTTCTCTCAAAGTTGTGATCTGATTTGTTAAGATTTCTGTAATTGCCTGCAATCTGAATTCTGCAAACAATTCTCTAAGCCAAAGTTAAATACTGCTCATTTTCTCTTGAGAACACTACAATTGTCCTCTTTATTCAGCCTCTAATTGAATATCAGGCTCACTATCATCATCATCAACTCTTTCTTCGATTTTCTGCTACCACAATTTTGCAATTACAAATTCAAATCAGATTTAAAATTATTTACCTGCAAGATCTCTGCATGATCTTGTCTTCCACTCACTCTGCAAATCCTGTTCACTGTAATTCTATATATCTTTGATGTCTATCAGATCTTAGAATCTGATCTTCCCCTTTCAAATCTGTAATCACTCTTCAACAGATTTAGAACTTCAATTTTTTTTCATCCTCTCATCGCATGCATTGTATCTCTACATGCTGAAATTTCATCAGTTTTCAAAAGTCTGGTTTCTTTTCATATATGCATTCACCAAACTTGAAATTTTCAAAAAGAGCTATTCCTGATGCTCTGATACCACTATGGTGCCAGGTAAAACCCATGTTGTATACACCCAAATGTAGTGGTCACCACACTTTCATTAATAGATGTATTCGAATCAATATACGCCACTTAACCTTATGGCTTTCACCCTATGGGTTTACACAGTTTCAAAACCCAACTATTTTAAAGGTTTGGAATGGGCCCATAGGTTATCAGCCTTGAACCAATCCCTCGCGTTATTTCAAAACGCAATTAGACTCAATTGCGACTCCGGTCCCACCACTTCATAACCCTTCTCACTCAAGTTTTGACCTTGGTTTATGATCCAACCATTGGCATATCGTAACATCAAGGCTCGGCTATACAACATCCCTTGTTCGATATACTTATAGCATATATCGGACCCGCCACTTATATGTATACATCGAACCATTCCACGATTAATTAAACATGGTTGATAACCAAACAACTATGTTATAATTCAATTGACCCAACGCTAACATACCGTCCACATCCAATGGTGGACAACTTATCGGGTTACCTTGGATGATCCGACGCTCATCACACGTTATCGCACTTTTTTTGGCTCCGAACTTTAACATCCCAGAAAAACGTGATGAGGGCGGTTTTGTATTACCGCTTCTTGCCACGCATCGAACACCTTGTGGAATCACGTATTTTTCATAGATTCAGCTTACCACTTATGAGGGTGCGTGATACAACTCGTTTTGCTCCTTGAAACCGCTCCACTGTAGATCACAATTCCGCCCTTCCGACTCAAGGTTCCTCTTCGGTTCTACGCCACTCGTTGCTCTAGGTTCCGCCTTAATGTTGCATCGCGTTTGTTTATATAACTCCACCTTGCTTTGTGTATTCTTCTCACGATGGTTCCAATTGTCACAACTGTAATTTATTTCGGCTCACAGTCTCCAAAATATTTTCAATTCCATGTACAACCAACCACAGAATATATATATATATATATATATCATGAATCTCAGAGGAGACCAAATCCCTCCTTTGAACTGCGAACACATTCATTCTACCTCTGACTCGATTGGTTCTAATTCACTCTAAATTCACTGTAGAAGTGAAATGAACCCCTCTCATTGATGTCGTATGCAGCTCTGTCACAAGAATGGGTGTTGAATCGTGTGGGTTGAGCCCAACAGATCCATACACAGCTTATTATCAATATTAAATGGATTCCGAGAGGATTTAAAGCCTCTCTACACAAATATTTAAGTTGTGCGACTCAATAACACTCGAAGGAACAAAATTTTTCTTCACGCAAGGAGCAACCAATATAATAACTCAGGAGGTAGGAAAGAATCGACCTCCTTTCAACCATACAGAGATTTCATAACTTGCCACAGAATTCAATTCTTGCTTATATAAATCCAACCAAGAATACATTAGGGTTTCGCATAACATTTATAAACAAGTGTATACAATTGGAATCCAATTAGAAGGCATTCACTTGCAACTTCATATTAGGCCAGATCTTCGATTACAGTGGCCTTCTACAACCAGCTCTGCCTCTGAACTTCTGAACAAATAACCTATCTGCCTGTAGGCTTATATTTATATACATAAAATGAATCAGTTCAGTTGCTCAACAGCTCAACGAAACTCTTAAGATTCCATATTTTCTACTTTTAGACAAAATCCCCTAAATCGACTAAACTGACTCTTCACCTTCCTCATGTTCCCTAGTGATTAGAGGATATTTAAAATTTAAAAATACTAATATTTATGTTAGCGCTCGAATCTACCTTAGGCTGAAATAAGGTAAAACTCAAGGCAACATCAAACCACGCTCAGCCTCGTAGCTAGCCCTACGAGGACAGGAGAGGGCTCTCTCCGGGTCTATCTCGGCAAAGGATCTTCAAAGGGCACAGAGGACCTGTATATTGAATGCTGAATTTTAAGCTAGTAAATAGATAAGAAAGAGTTTGATTTAAGATTTTTTGAATTTTTGTTGAAAAAATGGGAAAAACAATTTTAGGCTTGGGATGAGGGCGGGATGCGCGCGGTCAGTTGAGGCCGGGAGTGACGATAGTCTTCGGTACGCACGGTGTATTGTATGGATGGATCTGAGGCAGCAAGGAGGTAGAAAGAGGAAATGTGGAACAAGGATCCTCTCCAAACTGATGAAAACATATAAAACTAGACAAATTTAAAGGCAGAGCACTAAAATCAATGGATTCTACCTCATTTACTCATTCATTTAGTTTCAGAAGCAAAAGAAGGGAATGGCATACATTAAACATGAAAGAACTTACAAAAACTGAGAGAAAACACCATCAAGGAACCAGGCCAAGAATCATGGTGAGCATGATCTTCATCGCTTAAAAATACGAAGGTAACAACAATAGTGTGCCAAACTTTTCCCAAGAGTCCAACCTGTCCAACCTCTGAAAATGATTGAGAAAATACATCATATAAACCATCCTAACCCCTTCCCATGCCTCTAGGGGTCGAATTCCTCCTTCTAGGATTAGTTTCAACCAATTCTAAACAAGGAGCTAAAAACTAGGCAGCCAAACAACCTGCCTCTAAAAGGAAGGAAAGCCCAGTTCATTCAACAAGTTTTCACTTGCACATGGAAGGTGAACCATCTAGAAACAAGTAAATACCCTTTCAAAAATTACATCATATTTATCAAATTACATCAATGGTCCAAAATTACATCAAGAGGTGAAACTAGTTCAAGCTGACAGAATTACGAGGCTGGAAGGTGAAAAATAGCTAATTTCCTCTGTACGTAGCACGCGCACGGGCTGTGTGGAACGCTTGCGAAAGTCAAAAATCAAGCTCATGATAGCTTGTTGGAAATCCCTGGATGTCTGCTATCCAACCCAAGTGGAATTTCTCAATTTGGAGCTCATTTTCCCCTCCAAAACTTCATTCTCCTAGAAGTACTTCCTGCTGGTGCAAAAGGTGGCAGAAAGGTGATTTTCATGGTGTTTTTGGCCCTTTTGATCATCCAGAACTTGATGAAATGATTCAGCCATTTCTGAGCATGCATAACTTACCATGAAAAATCCAAAAATACAAATTTTTCCTCCAGAAAGTGTCCCAATCATAAGCGCGCCTCGTGACGCGCTACGCGTTGGGCGGAAAAACCTGTTTTGAGACCAAAATTTTCCAAAATGACAAAAACTTCTCCAAATTTGCTGAAATTCAGAGCAAAGATCCCCCATCATGCCTCATGCTCAGCCAATGAAGCGTCGGCCAAGATACGGAGTGGATCAGGCCTCTTTCGCCGTTTTAGTGCTTTGCTCAACCTTGCCTTCAGGATCTTCATTTTAGCTTTGCAAACGTGATTACGGGCCCAATAATGATTTTTCATGTGGCCAGGCTATGTTGTCTCTGTCGACGCCAGCAATAACCTCGAGATGAATGTTAACATCCTGGTAGAGACGAGTCTCTCGATCAGCCGGTGTCATGTCACCTAGTCTCTTCCGGGCCAATGCACGGTCTTCCCGGATTTGCCGCAACTCTATGAGCGTGTGTTGATGACGAAGGCGAGACCCCTTCCACACCATGTGGAGATAGTACTCATGCTGCTGATGAAGTTAACGAGACCCCTTCCACCCCGGGTGGAGATAGTACTCGTCGTGATGCTGCAAACAAGGCTCTGGCGCCTCTCTGATATGTAACGGCCACTTTTATGAGATCTCCTTCGCTTTGTTGTCTCTGTGCAGGATCCTTGTCCTTACCCCTGTCATATCTTGAATCTAATTTCGCTTTAAATGTTGAAATGCGTTTAACAAGTATATGCTTGGTTGATTAGAAAATGGGCAATTGGTGTGTTTTGTTTCAACCCCCAAATGATCACATATATACAAGGTGTATAAGAAATACCCGTTTAAGAAAAAATTTATAAATGGGTTTGAATAGAAAAACAGGTCATACTTCATCTTTTAAAATTAGAAATTTAGAATTTTACAGGTGAATAGGAATGGTGTGATGATTATTAGGTACAAAATAGTAAAAGGAACATATGTAGGCTGAGAGTGAAATCAAGGACAAAGAAACAATCCTTGCATGTCATGACCATTAGGCTTTGTCAATAGAGAGATGTGGGAGTAAGTAATAGGGTTTGGGAACTTAAAGAATGGGAATGAAATGGTATTAGGGATATGGGATAATGAATATAGGATAGGGACTGTGGTAATATTGTGACAAGTATGAAATCATAATGAGAGTGGAAAAATAGTTCAAACACCAACAATATCACCAACACTTCTTTCAAAACCCTATGGAGCAATTTTGGATGTAGACATAGGGTTAAATCTTTCACCGTTCAAACATTTTTTTTCTCCACCTTTAAACCACCACAGCATATCCAAAAACCAATTAGAAAGCTTTAAAACACTTACTTGGAGGTGAAAATATTATTTTAATTTGAAAATTTGAAGAGTTTGGGTGAATTTCTAGCTTGATGGCTCAAAGCGTCGCGCGCTCTTTGTATGTGTCGCGCGCTACTTAATGCATTTTGCAGGAGGCTTGTGGAGGCCTTCTTGGTGTCCAAATTGGGAGTTTGATAGTGTGTTGGAAAGCTCTTGGAGTCTACTTTCTAACCCAAGTGGAATTTTTCAATTTGGAGTTCATTTACCCTGTCAAAAATCAAATCTCCCAACACTACTTCCTGCAGGTGCATCAATTCTCCTGAGGCAACAGTATTCTTGACATTTCTCCAAAAAAATTACACCTGTGTAAAAAGTGAAGTATTTTTTTCTTCCTTGGCATGTTTTGTACAAAAACCTCTCTCAGTTTTCCAAAATTCATCTTTTATTGCTCTGAAACATCATTTGAGTGAAACCTATCCCGATGTGTGAAACAAGGGATTTGTCGAAATGAAGCGAAATGAAGGGGATAAGGGGCTTCTAAATTCTTGGAGAAATTTTGGGAAGTAGGGAGGGATGTTAGGAAGCAGGGGAAAGTGGAATCTTAGAGATTGAGTGAGGGGAAGGGGTCCAAAAGGGCAAAACACAGGCCTAGCCTAGAAAATTGCCAAGTTGTGGCAAGAAACTAGGGTTTGTGAAAAAATAAGGAATTTGGGGGATCTCAGTGATGGGAAGTGTTTAATAAGGTATATTAAGGATAGGGGAAGGTGTGTGAACATCAGGATACAATTTTTTTCGATGATTTGACCATCCAAGAGAAATTACCTCCAAAACCCTAGGAGAGGGAAATGGACCTTACCTAGGCACAACTGAAGCATGAACAAGCTGTAAAATGACCCAATGGAACTTGACATGATGATGAAAACCCTCTAAATGATGGTACACTCAGTTGAATGGTGACATGGACCGACATTTGGACAACTTTGAAAAGAGTGAAAACAAACACTAGACCTAATGCCTAGTGACCAAATTTTGCTTGAAGACTCATTGAAATGACAAAATTTGACCTTGACACCTTAAAATCACTTTGTAAGAGCATGTTTTATCCCTGAAGGAAAGCTGCAAAGGCTGACACTAACAATTTACATGAAATTTTAAGAACATGAAACCCCATATGCCTACTGAGATACAAAGTATTTAATTGTGCCTAATGCCCCTACATCAAATAAAATCAAGAAGCTAAATTACATGCTTATTGCCCATTGTTATTTTCCATTGTCATCTTCCATTTCCATTTTCCTTCTCCTATCCTTTTCATTTTGCAAATAAGCATTGCTTCAATGCAAATTATTGAGTCCATCATCCTTTGAGTCTAAAATCCTTGCAAAAACACCTTGAAGCTTACATGCCTTATTGGCAAGTCATCTTGTCGACGAACAAGGGGAATACATTAATGTCCCTTGTTCATCGGATCTTCTAGGTACTCAACAACAGCAAAAGTATTCATACCTAGCAAGATTTGCTTGGGCATCTTGACTCTCATTGTCATAAATGGTGAGTGTTCTCGTGTTGACTAATGGCATCCGTTAATGGCCACTAATTCGAAAATTTCCTGCTATGTTCGACATCAGAACATCTATTCACATAGCACGAATTATGCCAATGAGTTTTGAAGACATGAAGATTATCATTTTTAGCATTTTGAAGCAAATGAAAAATATATGCAACTACAATAGATCAACACCATTCTGCAACTGTAGAATCACAGGGCAGTAGCAGAATCAGATGGCAACTACAGAATCTTATGGTAGCTTCAGAATGAGCATCATTTCGCAGAAAATTCAACAGTTTTAGTAGAAGCAATAAAAATTCATCTTGACTCTTTTATTCATAACTTGTACAACCACTTGAAAAAGATTATGATTAGAATTTTGTAACCACCACACATGTAGCTCATTCATTTCCAAAGGGTAAGTTAAGGTATGTCATCTTCTAACTTTTTACCCTAGAATTCCTTGAAAATCTAGAATGATAACTTTTAGAAAAAACACTTCTTTTCCTCATTTCATAAAATTGCCAATACCATCGCTTGGGGGGAGGTGGTTACATTCATATTCACATTTTTACACATGCATATCACATTCAAAAGCCCAGATGCTTTCAAAATATATTAAATATTACATTATTAATATGAGCATACTATGGATTTTCAAAAGCACTTAAAAGATAATTGGATACAAACACAATCATGGTTGTCACACAAGAACCAACCATGATGCAATCCAATAAAGATATAATTTGCAACAATAATCAAATTATCATTATGCAAAGTTTAAAGATCAAAATTGAGTGCAACAACAAAATATGGTTGAAACACAAGAACCAACCATGTTGCAATTCAACTAAAAGAATTTGCAGAAGTATGAAGTTATCAAATGATATCATGCAAAGTTAAGCCAAAGCTCAAAGGATAAAAAATAATTAATGTAATAGATTGCATGAGGACATGCAATAGCTTCAGTTGGGGGGTATGTTGGGCCTTGAAATTATCGTTTACTTCCATTACATTTTCACTTATATTTCCATATTATCACCTTCACTCCACCTCCATTTCATTACATTTACCTTACTATTACCACTATTGGGTTACATTTATGTTTTTCCAAACTTTATTAATTCCTAATATTTTTAAGTGAATTTGTGGTTAAAAATTAGAAAATAATATGCACATACTTATACCTAACAATTGGAATGATTTTGTTGCCATGTGTAGGTAAAAAAGAAGCTTCCAAAAGACTCTTATGTGGTCTCCTAAGGCCGAATTCGATTTGAATGGAGAAGATCACGGGATCATAAGGATATGTGTCTCATTTCCTATTTGTATTGTAACTCTAAGTAGACATGTGCCTTATCACTTCCTATTTGAATTGCAACTCTAGAGATATAGGGAGAGATTCATGGACTCTCGTTAATGAGATAACTTGTCATCTTTTGTATAGATAGGGGAAGATTTCTCCTATCAAAGCATGTGTAAAATTGGATTTATGCTCAAGCTTTGAATACAGAATTATATTGTGGCACCCTACTCATGAATGTTCCTTCATTTTGACTTGGTTTTGCTTACATATGGAGCATCTCAATTTACTATCTCTCATACTTTTGGACCAGCTAGCTAAAATGTGTGAGATTTACTTGCTTTTATATAGATTAAAATTTATTTGGTTTCTTAGTATTAGTTTTAGAATGACTGTATACCCTTTTCCTTCCTCGAACATCTGAAGAAAGTAGATTTTTATATTTTCCAATTGGATTATGTTTGAGGCATTAGAGTTCATAGTTGTTTAGTTTCTGTGCATGTTTCTACATTGTTTTCTTAGATTAGATCCTCAATTATGTGTATAATTGAATGCTCCTAAAGATCATGTCAAGAGGGTGACTTTGTCATACTTCCAAATTGCATGCTCCTAAAGATCATGTCAAGAGGGTGACTCTATCATACTTCCAAATTTCATGCTCGAGTATTTAACCTATGCAATAATTGAGTTTTCATTTTCATGTCTTGTTATTTACTTTCCTAGATCAAATATTCAGTCATTGTATAATTGGGTATTCCTAAAGATTAGGCCAAGAAGGTGACTTGTCATACTTCACAATTGGGTGCTCGAATATCTAACCTATGCAATCATTGAGATTTGCTTTTACATACTTTGACATTGTTTTCTACATTAAGATCCTCAATCAATTGTATAATTGGGTGTTCCTAAAGATCAGACCAAGAAGGTGACTTGTCATACTTCACAATTGGATGCTCGAATGTCTAACCTATGCAATTATTGAGTTTTCCCTTTGCATGCTTTAATTTCTTTCCTAGATTTAAAGACTAAAGTATAATTGTTTGCTTGTACATCATCTCAAGAGGGTGATTCTATCATAGTTCCATATTGGATATTGGAGCGATTGAAATTACCTTAGTTGTTTTTGTTTACATGCTTTGAAATGCTTTCTTAGATTAAAATTTCAATTCTTGCAAGTGTGATTGCGCGTGCTATATTTTCTTTTGAATTTTTTTTCTTTCTTTTCGTTACTTGATTTCATAGGTTAGTTGAATTTCATTTTTATTATTTGATTTCATAGACTAGATGAATTGGTTTTTGTTACTTTTTAGTTAGATTGATCTAAATTGAAATATAATTTCTATCACATATAATGCACACATGCCTCATAAGTTTACGAAAATCGCGGGTTGACAAATTAAATGAAATGCAATTATTTTGCCTCAACACTAATCATGGTCAATAGAGTTCTCTCCTGCATTATTTTATCCTTTTTTAGGCTTGAGACTAAATTTACGAAAAAGAACAACCATGGAGTTTACTTATGTTTTTCTTCTGACTCCCTAAAACTGAAAAACACCGAATTTTTCCTATACTGGACTCGTTAAAATTTAACAGTAAAGGACCTGTCGATTATAAACAGGACCGAACTACTCCTTCTTAGGGTTCGATTTTAATACTAAGATGGACTCATCCAAAGGATGAGCTTACACAAACAAGAAAATTTTATCCTCCTCAAGCTTGTCAAAAATAAAGAGGTACTTACCAGTAATGGTGGGGGGGAAAGAGAGTAAAATAATCCAATTGTCACTCTTGTTTAGAAAGCAGCATGCTACTCTTGAACACGACACTTTGTCATACTTGCACTTGGGTTGGGAAATCCTTTGTCTAAACAATTAATCGAACCACATTGAAAGTCTTCAGCCAGTTTTTGGGTATTAGCTTTAAGTCAAATGTTGCCAAGCCATCTGCAGTGTCATTATGTGTTCAAGAGGGAGTTTAAATAAACCATTCATTACAAACATTTGTCTCCATTCACGTTGACCATCCCTGATTCATTCCTTGCAAAATATTTTTTCAAAACATTATCGAATGGTTTCGTATCGTGGGCTTTCCTATGACAGGTCACTTTCTATTGACGTCAGATCATCATCTATAAATTTTATCTAGAATCCTATTAGTACCTTGGGATCTGCATGCCCTAATGGCAGGTTTCTCGCCTTCCACAATAGGTTGCATCATTGACCTTCAATCAAACGATTCAATGAGTGTTCGATTGCAAATCATTCATTCACACTTCATAGATTGTACTGGAATACTTTGAGAACCATTGTCATTATTGGTGGTTTCTCTCACACTTGTTAACGGTTCACATCATTGACTGGTAATCAAGTGGTTTCTACCATGTTTGACTTCGACACAATCAATCGCATGGATATATTCGTACTAATTCGGGAAGTGAAAATAAATACCCTGGATCTAGTTTCCACCATCCAGGCTGCAAGGAGTTTTATTATTCATGATACAGTAGACTACTTATGACAGATGGTTTCACTGTGTCTACTTCTGATGTAATATTGAAATCATATTTGTACCGGAACATTTAGTTAGTTTTGATTTCAGTATTGGAATGCCTACCTCAGCGATGATATATATATATATATATTTGCATTGAATGTTTTTACAGTTTTTCGACTAGTGTCTCCAATCCATTCCTCGGAATGATAAAGCACTTCACTCTTCAGAATAACCTTAGACTTCGCACTTTAGGGAGCAATCTGTTACACGCCATTTTGTCACCATAAAATTTGACTGTTCATATGGGTCTATCACCACTTATATCATGTTCCCTTAGAGGTAAAAAACCTTAATGTTTCTGAATCAAGTCTTGGAAATAGAGAAAAGCTCTTTAAACCCTTAAAAATTTTCCTGCTTGGTTTTTCAAGCCTTTTCCTACTTGGTCAATAAAGTGCAGCAACCCTCTCACTTTTCTCTACTATTACCTGCGCACCCCCGTGAAAGGCAAATTAAAAGACAGTAAATTCTAGAAACCTAGATGGTCGAATATTCTCCCAACTGGAAGCTTCTAGAGCCGCGATGAGTTCTAGCTTTATCGCTCCACTCATGGAGCTTATCCCTTGGTCGATGGAACTAAAATCCCTTCATGAGAGGAATCCATCCCCCTCTTCATGGAACTGAAACTACCTCCATTTCCCTATAAATTGAGCTCAAGTTTCAAGTTGAAGGGTAGATTGTAGATGCAAGATTATAAACGAGTTACTGAAGAAAATTCCCAAGAGTGCATACTTTCTATAATAATAAGTTATTGTTGGCATGAGAATGATCACACCCTTGTGTCTATAACTCCATGTTGGTATTCAGAGAGGAAGGCTTATCAAACTGAAGGAGAAATGATTGTTTAGGACCCCTGGAGAAATCTGTACGACATCAAGGCACCAAGTTGTAAGATTACTCTTTTTATTCAAGATAATACATATGGATCTCTTTTTCTCATTGAGTTGTTCTTATGCTTATTAAAATAACATCAATACTTATACTACTTGATCACTAAGTTGGGTTAGCTTTTCTTGATTATTATATGTTGCAGATACTTTGATTGTCTTGGCTTTGATTGCAGGTTCTACTTATTGAAGAAACCACTTTGGAGTGACAAGATACAAGATTACATTGAATGTTTGGATTTCAAGGTAGGGGCATGTCCTCTTTACTTTATTATAATAATTCTGAAATGCAATTAATCTAGAGAAAAAGGTTTTCAAATGGATGTTTGTTTATAGCTACTCGTTGAGTACAAGGGATATCATTCTTATCAGCAAGAGGGATTAATCTGCATAAAACCCTCCTCCTTCGAAGCCAAAATGAACACATATTTTCCTTTACTCATATAAAATCATAAGGTAGTTCCAAAACATGTGAGAATATTATGGAAATATGAAAAATGAGATCAATGAATAATACATCGTCGAAAAACATTGAAGGTGAAATATGAATGTTTTTGGAGATCCTGCAACCAACAATTACTCCCTTTGATCTAGCATCATTTATACTTCTACTTAATCCATCTATTACTAAAAGGAAAATCAAAGAAGATAGCTCCTTTCCATCTAGTCTCGATGATATGTAATAGTCTCTAATGAGTAAATATTTCTATTGTTGCAAATGAAGACAATGCCACTCAAATAAACTCCATATAAAAGCCACAAAACTCCATTTAAATAACCATAACCTATAGATCAATGGGGCCCAACTAAAAACATATGCATATGCCAATTTATATGAGCTTTATTTTAATAAACATATTATTCCCATTATATATATACACACAAATCATATGCCATCATTAAAGGAAAGAGTTTATTATAATCTCGCCTGAAACTGAAGGGGTCAACAATTTGACCATATCTTCAATCTAATAGACAAAAGATGCTCAAACCTTTTTGAAATAAATAAAATAAAACTGGTCCAGCTAGTGTGATCTGAGAGACCATCGAAGTAGTGAAGTTGGGTTTAAGTTGGGTTTTCCCACGAAGGTGAGAACAAGTTCCACCTAAGAGAGGTTGAGGGTTTTACCTGAAACCATCACAACTTGAAAACTCTCTGGAGCTCTCAAGATATAGATGAAGAGAAGATCAAATTCCATGTCGGTTCAACTAGTTGGGGATATTACATGATAGCTCCTTAACGGAAAAACAATCAAGCCTCCTCGAAATCCCTTCCAAGTAGGATTGATAGGGCTGGAAATAATATATTGTAGCATATATTGATCAAAAAGCTCCTTGAAATAACATTCCAACATGTCTCCTCTACCTTTCGAGCGCCAAATCTCGGTTGAACTCGTAATCAGATTCAGATCGCCCGCCACGAATAAAGATCCTAAATGTAGCAGTCCACATTCATTGATTCTATCATAGAAAAACTTCCTATCTGAATAAGGCACATTTATATCGATGATATGTATAAAATATTTGGATCCTCTAAAAAAGAGGATAGTCCATGTGAAAGAGCTATATGCTTTGAAACTAAAGATCCTAGGATCCCACATAGTGGCAAGACCACTTGAATGTCATGTAGCATTAGTCACATAGACGACCTAGTCAATGATCAAATAACAAGGCTGATACCATTCTCACAAAAGCAATTATCTTTAATAGGAAAATGTTCAAAATTATTTACAATATACTGGAGGCACACGAGGTTCAGATTGTAAATTTGGTGGAACATGAATTTCAGATAATTTTCCAACATTATGCACAATAATGTCGACAGACATACCATCTTCAAAATGTATATTAGCAGAAGCATGAAGATCATCATGTTTATCAAAAGCCCCTGCTACCTTCAAGACTTTGAGGCAACAATTTTGTTATCAAAATTTGAATTTGAATCAAAAGAGATTTCTCCTTTCCATCTAGTCTCGATGATATGTAATAGTCTCTAATGAGTAAATATTTCTATTCTTGGAAATGGAGACAATGCTACTCAAATAAACTCCATATAAAACCTAGAGAACTCCATTTAAATAACCATAACCCATACATCAATGGGGCCCAACTAAAAATTTACGCATATGTCAATTTATATGAGCTCTATTTTAATAAACATATGATTCCCATATTATATATATATATATATATATATATATATATATATATATATATATATATATATATATATATATATATATATATATATATATGCAAGCACACAAATCATACGCCTGAAATTGGTTACAACAGTTTGACCACAGCTTATTGAAGGGGTCAACTCCTAATATAAAATAACGAGATAAAATCCTTGGCTTTCTGCGACTACGACAATCACAAAACAATGGATCGGTGAAAACATAGTGCAACCTTTGCCTAGAGGCCCTCCCTTACTGCAGGAACATGGTGCGTCTAACCTGGTGCTTCAGACAGCAGACCCACTATATCATTAGTTGTGCGGGACAAGAGGTTTCTTAATTTCTGCATTCACACTAGAGTTTACCGATTCATACATTCAACTAGATTGCTCGCCTCTGCTTCATGCCAGGTCTCGTCTTGCTGCCTAGTCTGCCATTCTGCAAGATTATAAGTAAACCTGCAAATAAAATCTCAAACCCATATTCTCAATCTAATAGTCAAAAGATGCTCAAACCTTTTTGAAATAAATAAATTAAAATAAAACTGGTCCAGCTAGTGTGGTTTTAGGTGAGGAGGAGTCCTAGGGTGAGATCGAGTCCCGCCTAAGAGAGGTTGAGGGTCTCACCTGAAAACTCTCACAACTTGAAAACTCTCCTGAGCTCTCAAAATATCAATGGTTTAAGGTGAGATCGAGTGTCCCACGTAAGAGCGGTTGAGGGTTTCATCTGAAAACCTTCATAATTTGAAAACTTTTCTGAGCTCTCAAAATATCGATGAAGAAAAGATAAAATTCCATGACTTATTCTCGATTTTTCTATTCTTTTATATTTCGTTGTTTAATCAAAATCATAGTTACCAAATTCACCCAAACTGAAAAATTCAGAAATAGGATAGTTCGATTAGTACACCCAAACAATGAAATTCGAAACGATTCGCAAAACAAGAAGTTAATCGAACGATTTCTAGTTTATCACGCGCCCTTTTGTATAATGCTGACGCTAATACTGTATGAACAGAATGAGTAGGAGGAAAGTTTGCAAGGAGATAGCTGGAACCTTGTGCATCGCTTGCAGGTGGAAGGAAAAGAATGTGAAGGTCATTAAGCTTGCAAGAAGATAGTTGGAACCTTGTGCATCCGTTGCAGGTGAAGAAAAAGAATGTGAAGGTCATTATATAATTAGAAAAAAAACTATTTTGATTTTATGTTTCTTTAAAAGCATGGGAAGTTGTTAAAACTTTGAAGGAAGAAATTCAAACATGAAGATTAAAAGTCGAAAGGATTCTAACATTAAAAGTGGAAAAGGATTGGGAAAGTTATTATATATGTATGCCTAAATGGTTTTATTTTTATTTTATTTTTCTTTAAAAATATAGGAAGTTGATAAAATTGTGAAAGAAAGAATTCAAAAATATAGGTAAATAAATTTTGCAAACTGAATTTTAAATATAAATTTATTATTTTTTTAATGTGTGGTTCAAGATGAAGGTTATATGTAATATTTTTTATATTTTAACACATAATTGATACGTGACATATTCATTTAAACCAAAAATCTATAAACTTGAGAAAAGTCAAATCTTTTTTCAAGTTTTACACTCCATGAAATTTAATCTTTCTTGACAATTTACACAACGATTATGATAATTAGGAACATAAATTTATAATAATTTTACAATTAAACATAACATACATTTATTTTCATTATTTATATAATTTAATATTATAAAATAATAATAATAAACATAAGAATAACACTAAAGATTAATCCACTTCATTTAAATTATTTAATAAAATATTTTAAATTATTTTATATTAATTTACTCATTCATTATATTTATTTATATTACTTAACATCATATTATTATAAATTTAAAATATTTTAAAAATAGTGTTAATTATTTCATTGAATTTATTTAATTATTATATTTATCATGTTTTTACAAATGAAAATAATATTTTAGTTTTAATATAAGGTTGTCTTTAGTGTTATTTTATGGATTTTTTTGTATTGGAATATGACAGAGACATTTTAAGTGAAATTTTGATTTGTGGTATTTAAACTGGTTTTTTTTTACTATATATGGATTCAACACTCTGAAAAACAAAACTTCTAAAACACTTCAATTGTGCAGGGTTACTCATCAAACTTGTGATTTCAATAAATTTTAGCTTTTACAAAAATTAAATCAGAAAATTCTACCAAAAAACTTTCAAAAATCTCAAAATACAACTCTAATATAATTAATTTTTTGTAAATAAAAACAATAATTCAGTTATTAATAATATATTGCTCAGTTTTGCAATTTAGCAATATCAAATTTTTATAAATAATAATAATAATAATAATAATAATTTTTATAAATAAGCTTATTGAGATATATGTGTTGCTATTTGCGATAAATTTAGAGATTTATTGGAAATTGCATCGTAATATGTGATAATGTCGCATTGTTTTATAAGGTGAAAATAGATTCGTGCTGTCAGTTGTACTCCAAGCTTGAATGTGGTAGCCGCGACTAATTCGCACGGTCAGCTGTACTTCAATCTAAAAGGTGTTATGATAATGTAAAATGTTAATTAGATTATAAATACCATATAGGTTTTTTTGGTTTTAGTTATAATTTATTTTTTAATTTTATGATGTAGAGAGTCGTAAATGAATTTTGAAGTGCTGGAACTAAATTTGGTAAAATATTTTTATTGAAAGTTTAATTAATTGGAAAATAAATTAATTTAATTATAATTAATTTAATTTTAAAAGTTTTTTTTAGTTTATTTTAGATTATCATTAATATAATAAGTTGATTATTTAATTTTATAATTTAAGAAAGTCGTGAATAAATTTTAAAAGTTATAAATGAGTTTTAATAATTTATTTAAAAATAAATTGATGTAAGATGAGTATCAAAATTAGTTCACTAGAATTAAGATCATCATTTTTATGCTAGGAATTACTTAACATTGGTTTGGAGAGTAAGTCAAGACTTACCAAATGTCAGAAGAAAATGTTAATTTTACACACAATTAAATTTTGGTGGAAGAAAGTGTTAGTTTTGGATACAATTGTGAACATTTAAATGATAATCAAATTTAATGTTAATAATTAATTAGTAATTTATTGAACTTTCAATAATACTATAGCGAACATGTATGTTGGATGGTGGTTTTTGGTTGTTATTAAGTCCTAGCATGAAAACCCATATCCGTCGTAGGCGAGGTGATATTATTCTTCTTCATGTTATGAAATAATTTTTGCGTACAAAATATTTGTTTTATGGTTAATGCATCAGAGCTCATGTTAGCCTTCCAACAATATTATTGCAGTGAAAATATGTATGCAGTGTAATAACTATTTAGTTTAGGTAACAATTATTTAGTTTAATCGTTGTTTGTTGCAGCAAATCAATGATGAGCACAATCAACGTAGCAAATAGGAATACATGGTAATAATAATAGTGATATATAGGGCATACAGGTTGGTGTATATAATTGTTATTGCACCTCAAGCCCTACCACATTTCTATCTTCAGTGTGCTATATATAAACAATAACATTGAATCAAGCATAACTAATGAGACCAGAGAAACTATGCATCAAACACAAGCACTGAGACCCCAAAGATGACTTGAATTTTTTACTGACCACTGAAGGGAATAGCAGGCTTAGGTGGAACCCCTGGAGTATTGAAAGGAGGAAAGCCAAAGCGTAGAGTGCTTGGAGTGGGAGCACTAGCGGGCTGAGGTGAAATGCCTGGAGTACTGAAGCCAACAAAGCTAGAGTCTAGAGTGGGAGCACTAGCGGGTTGAGGTGGAACGCCTTGAGTGCTTGGAGTGGGAGCACTAGCAGGTTGAGGTGAAACGTCTGAAGTAGTGAAGCCAACAAAGCTAGAGTCTAGAGTGGGAGCACTAGCGGCCTGAGGTGGAATACCTGGAGTATTGGAGGGAGGAAAGTCAAAGCCTGGAGTGCTTGGAGTGGGAGCAGTAGCGGGCTGAGGTGAAACGCCTGGAGTATTGAAGCCAACAAAGCTAGAGTCTAGAGTGGGAACATTAGCGGTCTGAGGTGGAACGGCTAGAGTACTAAAGCCAGAAAAGCCAGAGTCTGGAGTGGGAGCACTAGCAGGCTGAGGTGGAAAGGCTAGAGCACTGAAGCCAGAAAACCCAGAGTCTGGAGTGGGAGCACTAGCGGGCTGAGGTGGAAAGCCAAAGCCTGGAGTGGGAGCACTAGCGGGCTGAGGTGGAAAGGCCAGAGTATTGAAGCCAGAAAAGCCAGAGTCTGGAGTGGGAGCACTAGCGGGCTGAGGTGGAAAGGCTAGAGTATTGAAGCCAGAAAAGCCAGAGTCTGGGGTGGGAGCACTAGCAGGCTGAGGTGGAAACTGAAAGCTTGGAGTGGGAGCACTAGCCGGCTGAGGTGGAAAGGCTATAGTACTGAAGCCAAAAAAGCCAGAGTCTGGAGTGGGAGCACTAACGGGCTGAGGTGGAAAGCCAGAGCCTGGAGTGGGAGCACTAGCGGGCTGAGGTGGAAAGGCTAGAGTACTGAAGCCAGAAAAGCCAGAGTCTGGAGTGGGAGCACTAGCGGGCTTAGGTGGAACGTCAGAGCCTGGAGTGGGAGCACTAGCGGGCTGAGGTGGAAAGGCTAGAGTACTGAAGCCAGAAAAACCAGAGTCTGGAGTAGGAGCACTAGCGGGCTGAGGTGGAAAGCCAGAACCTGGAGTGGGAGCAGTAGCCGGCTGAGGTGGAAAGGCTAGAGTACTGAAGCCAGAAAAGCCAGAGTCTGGAGTGGGAGCACTAGCGGGCTGAGGTGGAAAGCCAAAGCCTGGGGTGGGAGCACTAGCAGGCTGAGGTGGAAAGGCTAGAGTACTGAAGCCAGAAAAGCCAGAGTCTGGAGTGGGAGCACTAGCCGGCTGAGGTGGAAAGCCAAAGCTTGGAGTGGGAGCACTAGCGGGCCCAAAATCAAAATTCTCAGCAGCCGCTCGACCCCTCTTCATTCTCAACACGCCTTTCCTGTAACACAATGCAGGTGCGATTTCATGGCGGTAGCTGAAAGATCCTGCGCTGTACGTGACAACTCCATTGGATTCCGACTGTAGCAACGTGAGGCTTGATGGTTCAGACTTTGAGGGAATCCTGCAGGAGTTGTCATGGCTTTTGAGCGGCTTCACCGAACACTTGCTCAATTGATCAGCAGACCGAAAAATATTGGAAGGAAGCTCCACCTTGAATTCTCCATTCTCATCTGTTTCTCCTTTAACAGATACGGTCAAGCCTTTTCTGCTGAGGCGGCATTCCACAGCTACCGAAGCACCTGTTCGTTCATCAAAAGCACAAAGCAGTCATATATGTATATACATGTACATTTACCATATTCAGTCTATTTATAAAAAAAAAGGTATAATTATAATGTAAACAACTTTCATACCAGAAATGACGTAGACATTTTGAGAGGGCCTGCCCTCCAAACATGCATCACAGAACACATTTCCAGTAACCACGACAGATCCAGAAGCCTTTTCTTGAGCTGCAGAATCAGAGGCGGCACCCAAGGCCAAGTAGGTTAGGAAAAAGGCAATCAAAATGGACATGGCGGGAATTTCAACCGACGCCATGATCGCTACTGAAGAAATTTAATTCCACACAAGTCTGGAAATCTATGTTGAGAGTAGAGTAGCTTATATAGGTAGTGGTGTGGACATTTCCTCGGCAGTTGCGTTGTGGAAGTAAAATGAATAATAGTTAGGGGGCACGTATATGTTTATTTTGGGAGTTCCCAGATTCAATGTAATCGGTTTTCTCGTACAAAAAGGGACATGAATGTGTTGCGTGGCTAAGTTTGATAATAATGAGGCCATTTATTTTGGAATTTCAGAATCCATGAATACCCATAATTTTATTTTTGGACTTGAAAGGGATGCCACCTTCAATATCCCCCGAATTATTCAGGGGGCATTTAAAGGGCTGGTCGCTTTACAGTCAAGTATATTGTGCTAACAAGCAACAAAAATCACTACTTATATTTTAAACAGATATTAAGCCCCGTCTCGGACACTGGGTACAGATTCTATATATACCGTTGGATTCGAATTTATTGTGGTGTTTTCCAGAAGTAAAGCTAGGTGGGGCCAAGTAACTGACCTAAAATGGTTATAGGATTCACGATGCCAATTAGGTGACTAAGGCTACTAAGGGGATTCAATACTTCGGAAGATAAGTTATTAGTTATTTAAGTTGTTAATGGTGTTAGTGAATGTAAAATATTGGTCCTTGAGTCCACAACAAAAAAAAAAATAGCCACTGAGCAGCTACATCATACTTCAACTTTTTAACTATTGCAATTCACCTTTCACTTTTTAAATTGTGGCATATTTTCTTAGTCAAGGATAATGATTGGGCACCTATGGACACATTGATTTATGGGACATAATTTTTTATCGTCCATTTTATTGATCAACTAAGTTATATGGGACACTTTTTTTTTTATTATTTATTTTGCTAATTAATTAAGCTTTATGAAATAAATGATGGCATTGTTTATTGATGTCACAATTTTGTTGTTAGAATTTGAATATTATTTTTTTTCAAAAAATTCAATTATAGAAGTGTTTAAATTGTGTTTTTGATGGTGGAAATGGATTTAACATCATCAAAAATCCTTGGGGCACCTAAGATCCTTAAGCTTGACCACTGTAACCCAGATTTCCCAAAAATTCTGTTGGATTTTGATTAAAATCTTGTGAGGATTTCCACAAATTACAGAAAAATCTCTATCTACGATAAAAACCATCTTTAAGTGATGAGAAAAATCGATCAAAAATAAAGTTCGAAACCGAAAATGGCTACCAGAATCGGCCCTTCTCGACAAATCTGAAACGCATTGGCCCTCAATGACACCCACTGGAGGATATCACAACCCACCCAAATCACAAGATTCAAAGAGGCTATGAAAAGAGGCAATTGGGCCAACTTCACCACTTCAGAACAGACAAACTGGAAGCGGTAACATCACTGTAACTGAAAAA
Source organism: Pinus albicaulis (assembly GCA_034641835.2). Classification (NCBI taxonomy): domain Eukaryota; kingdom Viridiplantae; phylum Streptophyta; class Pinopsida; order Pinales; family Pinaceae; genus Pinus; species Pinus albicaulis. Next base: position 914,943,892 of record CM076572.1, on the reverse strand, counting down.
TTAGAAAATTCACCCACCTAACAGGTAAAGAAAAACAAGGCAATACCAGGTAGTTCCATGAAGGCCAACTGGATTTTGTTAAAAGAAAACTTAGAATGCCACAATGACAAACTCCTCATAAGGGCCTCTGCCAAAAGGAAAACAATACACACGTAATATGGCGAAAGGACCATGACTGAATTGATCCCTATAGTGGGCAATGCTTCTAAATGTAAATATTGCTAAGATTTATTTAAACCTTTAAGCGATAGACAAACCTCAACTGGAGAAACACAACAACCCCGTCTATTAAGGGTTTCCACTAGGACTCCTAGCCTTCCAGACTAAAATAGAAGACACCAGACCTGGTTGAAATCAAGGATCCAAAAGACGACCTTAGTATGCAAAGATACTTTCCTATTTTCATCTTTTTTCAATTAGATAAATTGCCTTTGGAGCAACTCGCAATATGGGGAGCGAGCAAAGTTTCTGTTGTAAAGATCTGTCACACTGCATCTGACTATATTCAATATATCTTCCAGCGGTTTTCTTCGATGGGGCTCAACAAGGGGGATTATGTGGATGTGGAGCTTGGATAAAGCTTGAAAATTTGGAAATATTCTAGTTCTATTGTAATGGTGGTAGGGGAACAAATAATAAGGTAGAAATTATGGTTTTTGGAGTGGTTTATGGTCGGCCTACAATTTGCAGTTGCAATCTGTGAACATTTACGGAGATGCTAAGACTGTCTTAGATGGGATTTCTGGAAGGTTTCGCTATCAACCAAAAGGTATGCAAGGGTGAATTTTTTGAATTAAATACCCCCCCACAAAGCTCAATGATTTTCCATTGCAACACATTTGTAGAGAAAACAATACTCACACTAATCAATTATCAAAGAAGGGCCTCACTGCCCCTCGTGGCAGTATATATATCCTCCATTACAGTGGTTCCCGATTGTTACAAGAATATGTTGTTCCGTCTCCTTGAATGCTACAGGGTCCTTTTTTCATGCAGGTTTTTCTTATTGTTTTATTCTGATACTTCATGGTGCAGTGTTTCCAATCAAGCAAGCTGATTCTTTATTCAGTGTGCTTCTTCACTCCTTATGTATGAGAAGGTGTATGCTTCTCCTCCATCAAATGAGCCTCCCTATTATCAAGCAAGCCTGCATATATTACTAGGCTTAGGCCTCTTCTCTTCCCTTGACTCATGTGGCTTATAATGCTATTTAATAGTCTGGTTGTCATGTATTTTTTTGAATAGGATGGTTGAGTCCCGAAACTCTATTTTTGCTCATATTTAAACTCGTTTTTCTAAATATCTCAGATGAATGTTTACTTTATATATCCTTAGTCCTGGATTCTTTAGGTTGAAATGTTATGCGGTGATTTAAGTAAATTACTAAAATCTAGTTATGGCGAGAACACATCTTTGAGAATTTGGACTGATGCCATAAGATGCATAAATGAGACAATGTATTGTTTATTTTTTATAATACAAATGAACAACAGTTTTTTCCTCTCTGAAAAGAAAACAATAATTTTCTGGAACAACTCATGTACATAATTGTCTTGAATAGCTCTCACCCTTACATAGTTACTTGCCTCCATCATGTCTAGAGCAGCTCTCATGCTTACATAATTTCCTACCTCCACCTTACCAAACTAATCATTTTACCAAACATCAAAAAAACTCCTAAGCCTCTAGACACCTGCAAGTTAGCTCTCACGCATACATAGTTACTTGCCTCCATCATGTCTGGAGCAACTCAACTCTCATGCGTACATAATTTCCTCCCTCCACCTTACCAAACTAAGAAACTTAAAAAAAAAAACAAAAACAAAAACAAAAAACTTGAAGCCTCTAGACACCTGTAGGTTAACTCTCACTATTGAAAAATTCTTAATGCAATCAGACATAGGAAATATGTTTCCCCAATCACAGAGAATAAAAACTAAAATGCAAAAATTAAACAGTCACATATACATAGGCAGTGTAAAAACACAGGAGCGTAATGAAATTCGTTTTTCTATTCAACTCACAGAAAACAATTGAAATTATATTTCTTATACAAATGGCCATAGCCTGAAAAACCTAAGTCTAATCAATGCAATTCATTGTTGAACGGACGTTCAACAACTTCTCGTCCTTGGGCTTTCAAAAGAACAATTTCTTCATTTAATCGGCACGCAAACCATATTCTGCCTATATACAAAAACACAGGAAGACGCTTTCAAATATTCAAAAGGGTGAACTTCAAACTTTATGTGTTTCGGCTCTGAGTCCTCATTGCATCCGGCTCCTCGTCGCAGATTGCAAATCAGCGAGGTTAAATCTTCACTGGCGTGAAAACGGATAAACTTAAGTTTGTGCAAATGCGAAGTGACATGGCACCGTTGCATCGCAAATCAATTAACATAGCATGCGGGCGGTTCTAATGGTAAACATAAAACCTTGCGGGCGCAATTTGTGATGGCATGATCGTGTCGCAAATCAAACAACATATGCTGCGTCACTTTATGGGAAAACATAAATGGTTGTGAATGCGATGTGCAATAGCATAATCACATCGCATGTGAAATAAATTAGCTTGCAGGTGCGGAAATGTAAGTGGTAAGTAATGTGAAATGCGCTTTGCGGGCGGCTAAACAACGGTAAGTGTGCTAAAGGTAATACAAAGAAAAATGAACGCAAAACAAAGTTTGGTCCATGCGGTAAGGTATAAGGTTGGTCCCGCCAGATATCGCATCGACGGTAAAACAACATATGGAAAATGTCTTAAAAGGTAAAACGAAAGACTTGCGATTTGCACGCTATGGGAAAAAGGTAAGTCAATCTGGTAGATGGAATTAAACAGAGATTTTAAGGCTCGATACTCTGTTTTGATCTTTGTGTGGATTGCGTGAAAACGCCTCCAACTTCTCGGATCTCCCGTTGTCTTTCTCTGCTGTCAAAATTGATGGATTTGTGGGCTGTTGACGCTTCTCATTCATGGCGGTGGTTGGGAGTAAAATTCCAACACTCCCCCTTAATCACAACTGCTGCCATCGGTCATTCCCAGACATTTTCTAAGATATTCAAAACTCTTTTGTGATAATGGCTTTGTGAGGATATCAACAAATTGTTCGTCTGTCCTCCAGTGCTGCAAAATACTCTCACCATTGTTAACCAATTATCTTATAAAATGATATTTTGCATTAATATGTTGTGTTCTCTTATGGAAGACATACTTCTTTGGCAATCCTATTGCTGAGCTATTATCACAATAAATTGTGGTTCCCTTGTCTTGCTCATAACATAAATCTCTCAGAATCCTTCTCGTCCAAATTGCTTGGCATGTTGTTGCTATTGCTGCCACATATTTTGCTTCTGCTATTGATAAAACAACTATTGGTTACTTCTTGGAAGCCCATGAAATGGCTCCCAATCCCAAATGAAACACATACCCGAATGTGCTCTTCCTATCATCTACACTTCCATCCCAATCACTGTCAGTGTATCCAATTAATTTAAAATTATCAATTGAGGACATATTTAGCATATTCAAAATGGTTATATTAATATTAGATGTATTTAAATATTGTTGATAAAATTAATCATGTGTTGCTCATATTATCGATAGATTTTCCTTTGTGCACACAATTTAAACCAACCTAGATCCATTTTAACTCTGGATCTATCAAGCGCCAAGAGGGATCAAATCTCTTGAGGTGAAAACCTTTCCTCAATTTTTGCACTAAAAAAAGAAGTTTGAACCTCGAGAGATTTGATCCCTCTCCCCGCTTGATAGATTCATAATTAAGATGAACCTAGGCTAGTTCATATACAATCCTAAGGCAATTCCAAAACATGTGAGAATATTATGAAATGAGATAAATGAATAACACATTGTAGACAAACATGAAATGTGAAATATGAATGCTTTTGGAAATCTTGCAACCAACGGTTAGTCCCTTTGATCGAGCATCATTTATACCTCTTACTTAATCCATCTAGTCTAGTCTCAATTTCTCCTTTCCATCTAGTCTCGATCATATGTAATAGTCTCTAATGAGTAAATATTTCTATTCCTGGAAATGGAGACAATGCCACTCAAATAAACTCCATAGAACTCAATTTAAATAACCATAACCCATAAACGATGGATCATTTATAAGCTAATTTAAATAACCATAACCTTCGCCTAGAGGCCCTCCCTTACTGCACGAACATGGTGCGTCTAACCTAGTGCTTCAGACGGCAAACCCTCTATTACCCTTAGTTGTGTGGGACAAGAGGTTGCTTAATTTCTGCATTCACACCAGAGTTTACCGATTCCTACATTCAACTAGATTGCTCAGCTCTACTTCATGCCAGATCTCATCTTGCTCCCTATTCTGCTCCCTATTCTACCCTTCACCACGATGAACCCACACCCTTGCTCACACATAGAGAGACTCGCTGCAACTGGCGGTGTCAAGGGGGATCGACCATCCTCTGCGTTTAATGCGATCTGTGGTTCACTAACTGGTGGTTGACTTTCGTGAGGCAGAATATTGCTACATGGATGAGACCGCCATTAGCACCTTTACTGGTAGTCTAGTGGGTCTGCTCTTTCCGTAGATGCGTTGCAATAGATTATAGGGAAACCTACAAATAAAATCTCAAACCCATATCCTCAATCTAACAGTCAAAATATGCTCAAACCTTTTTGAAATAAATAAAATAAAATAAAATTGGTCCAGCTAGTGTGGTTTTAGGTGAGATGGAGTCCCAGGGTGAGATCGAGTCACACCTAAGAGAGTTTGAGGTTGAGGGTCTCACCTGAAAACTCTCACAACTTGAAAATCTCCTGATTTCTCAAAATATCGATGGTTTAGGGTGAGATGGAGTCCCGCAGTGACATTGAGTCCAACCTAAAAGAGGCTGAGGATCTCACCTAAAAATCCTCACAATTTGAAAACTCTCCTGAACTCTCAAAATATTGATGAAGAGAACATCAAATTCCAAGACTCACTCTCGATCTTCCTATTCCTTTTATAATTGGTTGTTTGGTCAAAACCATAGTTACAAAATTCGCAATTCGGAAATACGAACAATTTGATGAAGTTCGAAACAATTCGTAAAACAAGAAGTTAATCGAACGATTTCTAGTTTATCACATGCCCTTTTGTATAATGTTGAGGCTAATATTGTTATATGAACAGAATGAGGAGGAGGAAAACTTGCAAGAAGATAGTTGAAACCTTGTGCATTGCTTGCAGGTGGAAGGAAAAGAGTCTTAAGGTCATTAAGCTTGCAAGAAGATGGTTGGAACCTTGTGCATTGCTGGCAGGTTGAAGGAAAAGAATGTGAAGGTCATTATATATTATATATTTAGAAAAAAAATTACTAGTTTGATTTTAGAAATTCAAACATGAACATTAAAAGTGGAAAGGATTGGGATGGAAAAGGATTGGGAAAGTTATTATATATGTATAAATTTTTTTATTTTGATTTTATTTATCTTTAAAAACATAGAAAGTTGATAAAATTTTGAAAGAAAGAATTCAAAAAAAAGTATTAAAAATAGGTAAATAAATTTTGAAAACTGAATTTTAAATATGAATTTATTATTTTTATGGATGGATTTAAAAAAATACAATTTGATAAATAATTTTTTAAATATATGTTTATTTTTTTATTAATTTATATAAATATATCTTCAACACTTATATTTAAAATATGTATTTAATACGATAAAGTTTTTGAAAATAAAAGTTACATAAAATTTAAGTTTTGAAATGAAGCTAAATTTTGGAGGGAAAAACTTTTTTTTTTGGTGTTGTAAATTTTCTATATTATTTATATTTATTAAAATACTAAAAAATTAAAATAAATAATAAAGTAGATAGAATGTATTATTAATATAGTATTTTTTTTTAGCGAATCTGTTATCACCAAAATCGTACTTGATTTGCTGCTGATCAGACAACTTCAATATAACTATTTCAAACCAATCTTTTGACTGAGGCTTAGTTTCCTTAGCCTGAGAGGTCTCTCTCAAGGGTTAATGATATGGAATAAAGATATAGATAGATGGCTAACTCTATGGTTTGTGATTTTGTATGTTTACAGGTTGAAAGATGAAGACTTTCTACCGTTGGGCTATGGAGTCAGTGACAGGGATAAAGATAACAATAACTCTTCATGTAGAAACTGAGGTTTGTATATACTTCAATGAAAGAGTGACACATTCAGGAAAATCTCAATAACTCAAGGTTCAAAGGAAGTCAGAGCATGTGATACATGAATTCTGAGTAATAAGTATTAAAACATTGAAGAAAACCATCCATAGGTAGGACCCAAAAAACTCATAAGACCATAATTCAATACTTAAAGGAAGTCAAAGCATGACTAACCATGAATTCTTCACATATAGGTGAAGAAAGATCTATTAATTCTTCACAAATAGTAGGTGCTTCATCAATTTTCTCCAGCTCAACATTAAGTTCTTGTATCCTCTTTAACTGTTTGGTTACATGCTTCCTAGCCTTGAAGACAAATGTTGCATCTTTATCATTGAATTTCAGCTTTTTGGACGACTTCATCTTTTTCTGTTTACCTTCATCAATTTTTATGAATTTAGTTTGTACTAAAGGAGTCTCTTCTATGTCTATTGCTTGCAAGATATCATCTAAGTTCCCCTTTAAACCTGGACTGTAACTTGTCCCTGAAAACACTGCTTTCCCTTTTTCTTTTGCAACTTGACTCCTAGTCAGTCTCTGTTTAACTTGTTTATCAGCTGACTGTTTCCTCCCTGCAGCTTTTCACAAAAAATAAAACATCTTGCCTTCCTAAAAGCCTCTAACATTGTTTTGTCTTTAGCTAGGGCTCCTGTGCTTTTAGGTTCTGACCTCAAGCAATGCCCTGACTTGTGATTCCTTTTCTCTTCTGCCATACTTGCCTTCAAAAAATTCTTGTTTGCTTCTTTCAGAATTTAATAATCAGCCTTGCTTGAATAAAGAGTCAGCCTCGCTTAATTAAAAAAGCCTCGCTTGATAAAAGAGTCAGCCTCGCTTGATGATAGATTAGAATAGCTTTGGTGTAATATGACCATAAGCTTAAACTCGAAACATAGATGTTTCACTGCTTGTTGTGAGTAAATGAAAATTGAAATGAGTAAAACATATAAGACTTTTCAATTTTGGAATCTCTTTTCACAAATGACACCTCTGATGTAGTAATGATGGATATGAATGGTTGAACACTTCGAAAATGACCCCTAACTGACTCACTATGATGTTATCATATCATACCCTAATGGATTCTGACAGTTTCTGGCATTTGACATGACATTTCTAAGAATCTGCGCTTTCGTAGCGCACATAGTGCAATTTCGGTGATATGCGCTACGAAAGTAGTAGCGCTTTCGTAGAGCAAAACTAGTTTTTTCAACTGACTGCGCTACGAAACTGCAGTTTCGTGGCTTATTGCAGAAGATTTTTTTTTCAAAGGTTAAAAACATGACTTCTAAATGGATGATGAGACCTTTAAAGCATGGAATGAGACTTAAAGACATTATTTGGAAATGAAAATGACATTTTGAGACTTCTAACCTAGCAGTTATCCAATTCATAAATGAAACGACTCAAGACCTAATAACACCATGACTAGAACAAGGTAAACTTTCAAAATTTAGAAGAAAAGAATATATATATATGATAATAACAATATCAAAATTCAAATTCAAACTTGATAACTATGGTCAAAATTATAAACAATTATCTATAATCAAAAACAAAATCCATACGCTAATACAACTTATTTATTTATTTGTTATTTTTAATTATATAGTTATTTATGGATATTACACGATAGCTCCTTATTTACAGAAAAACGATCAAGCCTCTTCGAAATCCCTTCCAAGTAGAATTGATAGGGCCGGAAATAGTATATTGCAACATATATTGATCAAAAAGGGTCTTTGAAATAGCATTCCAACGTGTCTGCTCTACCTTTCGAGAGCCAAATCTCGGTTGAACTCATAATCAGATTCAGATCGCCCGCCACGAATAAGGAGCCTAAATCTAGCCGTCTACATTCATTGATTCTATCCTAGAAACACTTCCTATCTGAATTCATTTATTTTTCCGTGTTGTTCAAGATGAAGGTTATATAATATTTTTATAGTTTAACACATAGTTTGATACGTGACATATTCACTTAAACCAAAAATCTATCAACTTGAGAAAAGTTAAATCTTTTTTCAAGTTTTACACTCCATGAAATTTAAACTTTTTTAACAATTTACACAAACATTATGATAATTAGTAACATAAATTTATACTAATTTTACAATTAAACACAACATACATTTATTTTCATTATTTATATAATTTAATATCATAAAATAATAATAATAAACATAATAATAAGACTAAAGATTAATTCACTTCATTTAAATTATTTAATAAAATATTTTAAGTTATTTTATATTAATTTACTCATTTATTATATTTATATATATTAATTAATATCATATTATTATAAATTTAAAATATTTTAAAAAGTGTTAATTATTTCATTTAATTTATTTAATCATTATATTTATCATGTTTTTACAAATGAAAATAATATTTTAGTTTTAATATAGAGTTGTTCTTAGTATTATTTTTTGGATTTTTTTTGTGTTGAAATATGACGGAAATATTTTAGGTGAAATTTTGATTTGTGGTATTTAAACTAGTTTCTTGACTATACATATGGATTCAACACTTTAAAAATCAAAACTCCTAAAACATTTCAATTGTGCAGAGTTACTCATCAAACTTGTGATTTCAATAAATTCTAGCTTTTACAGAAATTAAATCTAAAAATTCTACCAGAAAACTTTCGAAATTTTTCAAAAAACAACTCTAATATAATTAAATTTTTGTAAATAAAAACAATAATTCAGTTATTAATAATATATTGTTCATTTTTGCAATTTAGCAATGTCAAATTTTTATAAATAATAATAATAATTTTATAAATAAGATTATTGAGATATATATGTGTTGCTATTTGCGATAAATTTAGAGATTTATTAGAAATTGCATCGTAATATGTGATAATGTCGCAGTTGTTTTATAAGGTGAAAATAGATTCGCACTGTCAGTTGTACTCCAAGCTTGAATGTGGTAGCCGGGACTCATTCGCACGGTCAGCTGTACTTCAATCTAAAAGGTGTTATGATAATGTAAAATGTTAATATCCAAATGTTAGGTAGATTATAAATACAAATGTTAATTAGATTATAAATACCATATAGGTTTTTTAGGTTTGAGTTATAATTTATTTTTTAATTTAATGATGTAGAGAGTTGTAAATGAATTGTGAAGTGCTGGAACTAAATTTTGGTAAAATATTTTTATTGAAAGACAAATTAATTGGAAAATAAATAAATTAAATTATAATTAATTTAATTTTAAAAGTTTATTTTAGATTATCTTTAATATAATAAGTTGATTATTTATTTTATAATTTAAAAAAGTTGTGAATGAATTTTAGAAATTATAAATGAGTTTTAATAATTTATTTAAAAATAAATTGATGTAAGATAAGTATCAAAATTAGTTCACTAGAATTAAGATCTATCATTTTTATGTTAGGAATTACTTAACATTGTTTTGGAGAGTAAGTCAAGGCTTACCAAGAAGAAAATGTTAATTTTACACAATTAAATTTTGGAGGAAGAAAATGTTAGTTTTGGATATAATTGTGAACATTTAAATCATAATCAAATTCAATGCTAATAATTAATCAGTAATTTATTGAACTTTCAATAATACTATAGCGAACATGTATGTTGGATGACAGTTTTTGGTTGTTATTGAGTCCTAGCATGAAAATCCTATAGCGAACATGTATGTTGGATGACAGTTTTTGGTTGTTATTGAGTCCTAGCATGAAAATCCATATCCGTTGTAGGCGAACTAATATTATTCTTCTTCATGTTATGAAATAATTTGTGTACAAAAGATTTGTTTTATGATTAACGCATCAGAGTTCACGTTAGCCTTCCAACAATATTATTGTAGTGAAAATGTGTATGCAGTGTAATAACTATTTAGTTTAAGTAAAAATTATTTAGTTTTATCACTGTTTGTTGCAGCAAATCACTGATGAGCACAATCAACGTAGTAAATAAGAATACATGGTAATAATAATAGCGATATATAGCGCATACAGGTTGGTGTATACAATTGTTATTGCACCTCAAGCCCTACCGAGCCCTTAAACCACACTTCTATCTTCAGTGTGCTATATATAAACAATAACAGTAAATCAAGCATAACTAATGAGACCAGAAAAACTATGCATCAAACACAAGTGCTGAGACCCCAAAGATGACTGGGATTTTCTACTGACAACTGAAGGGAGTAGCAGGCTGAGGTGGAACCCCTGGAGTATTGAACGGAGGAAAGCCAAAGCCTGGAGTGCTTGGAGTGCAAGCACTAGCAGGCTGAGGTGAAACGCCTAGATTACTGAAGCAAACAAAGCTAGAGTCTAGAGTGGGAGCACTAGCGGGCTGAGGTGGAATGCTTGGAGCGCTTGGAGTGGGAGCACTAGCGGGTTGAGGTGAAACGCCTGGAGTAGTGAAGCCAACAAAGCTAGAGTCTAGAGTGGGAGCACTAGCGGCCTAAGGTAGAACACCTGGAGTACTGAAGGGAGGAAAGTCAAAGCTTGGAGTGCTTGGAGTGGGCGCAGTAGCGGGCTGAGGTGAAACGCGTGGAGTACTGAAGCCAACAAAGCTAGAGTCTAGAGCGGGAACACTAGCGAGCTCAGGTGGAACGGTTAGAGTATTGAAGCCAGAAAAGCCAGAGTCTGGAGTGGGAGCACTAGCAGGCTGAGGTGGAAAAGCTAGAGTACTGAAGCTAGAAAAGCTAGAGTCTAGAGTGGGAGCACTAGTGGGCTGAGGTGGAAAGCCAAAGCCTGGAGTGGGAGCACTAGCCTATTGAGGTGGAAAGGCTAGAGCACTGAAGCCAGAAAAGCCAAAGTCTGGAGTGGGAGCACTAGCGGGCTGAGGTGGAATGCCAAAGTCTGGAGTGGGAGCACTAGCGGGCTGAGGTGGAACGCCAGAGCCTGGAGTGGGAGCACTAGCCGGCTGAGGTGGAAAGGCTAGAGTACTGAAGCCAGAAAAGCCAGAGTCTGGAGTGGGAGCACTAGCGGGCTGAGGTGGAACGCCAGAGCCTGGAGTGGGAGCACTAGCGGGCTGAGGTGGAATGCCAGAGCCTGGAGTGGGAGCACTAGCGGGCTGAGGTGGAAAGGCTAGAGTACTGAAGCTAGAAAAGCCAGAGTCTGGAGTGGGAGCAGTAGCGGGCTGAGGTGGAAAGCCAGAGCTTGGAGTGGGAGCACTAGCGGGCTGAGGTGGAAAGGCTAGAGTACTGAAGCCAGAAAAGCCAGAGTCTGGAGTGGGAGCAGTGGCCGGCTGAGGTGGAAAGCCAAAGCCTGGAGTGGGAGCACTAGCGGGCTGAGATGGAAAGGCTAGAGTACTGAAGCCAGAAAAGCCAGAGTCTGGAGTGGGAGCAGTAGCGGGCTGAGGTGGAAAGTCAAAGCCTGGAGTGGGAGCACTAGCGGGCTGAGATGGAAAGGCTAGAGTACTGAAGCCAGAAAAGCGAGAGGCTGGAGTGGGAGCAGTAGCGGGCTGAGGTGGAAAGCCAAAGCCTGGAGTGGGAGCAGTAGCGGGCTGAGGTGGAAAGCCAAAGCCTGGAGTGGGAGCACTAGCCTGGAGTGGAAAGTCTAGAGTACTGAAGCCAGAAAAGCGAGAGTTTGGAGTGGGAGCACTAGCGGGCTGAGGTGGAAAGCCAAAGTCTGGAGTGCTTGGAATGGGAGGACTAGCGAGCCCAAAATCAAAATTCTCAGCGGCCGCTCGACCCCTCTTCATTCTCAACACGCCTTTCTTGTAACACAATGCAGGTGCGATTTCATGCCGGTAGCTGAAAGATCCTGCACTGTACGTGACAACTCCATTGGATTCCGGCTGTAGCAGCGTGAGGCTTGATGGTTCAGACTTTGAGGGAATCCTGCAGGAGTTGTCATGGCTTTTGAGCGGCTTCACGGAACACTTGCTCAATTGATTAGCAGACTGAAAAAAATTGGAGGGAAGCTCCACCTTGAATTCTCCATTCTCATTTGTTTCTCCTTTAACAGATACGGTCAAGCCTTTTCTGTTGAGGCGGCATTCCAAAGCTACCGAAGCACCTGTTCGTTCATCAAAAGCACAAAGCAGTCATATATGTATACCATATTCAGTCTATTTATAAAAAAAGGGTATAAATATAATAAAAATAACTTTCATACCAGAAATGACGTAGCCATTTTGAGAGGGCCTGCCCTCCAAACATGCATCACAGAACACATTTCCAGTAACCACGACAGATCCAGAAGCCTTTTCTTGAGCTGCAGAATCAGAGGCGGCAACCAAAGCCAAGTAGGTTAGGAAAAAGGCAATCAAAATGGACATTGCAGGAATTTCCACCGACGCCATCATCGCTATTGAAGAAATTTAATTCCACACGAGTCTGGAAATCTATGTTGAGAATAGAGTAGCTTATATAGGTAGTGGTGTGGACATTTCCTCGGCAGTTCAGTTGCGTTTTGGATGTAAAATAAATAATAGTTGGGGGGCATGTATATGTTTATTTTGGGAGTTCTCAGATTCAATGTAATCGGTTTTCTCGTACAAAAGAGGAATTGAATGTGTGCGTGGCTAAGTTTGATAAGAATGAGGCAATTTATCTTGGAATTTCAGAATTCATGAATATCCATAATTTTAATTTTGGACTTGAAACGGATGCCACCTAATTCGATATCCCCCGAATTATTCAGGGGTCATTATTCTAGATATTTATATTTCTCTCCACTGCCCGTCAAGAATTTTTTTTTACCACTATTTCACTATTTATTGATTTTTATTTTGTTTAGTTGACTAGAGGGTTGGAAATTTGAATCCTTTGTTTTATATCATATTTCATAATACAACCGTCATTAATTAAATTGTTGCATGAGCTTTCATTATTTAAATTTAGGAAAATATACATTAATTTAAGTTAAAAGTTTAAAATTAAAATAGAGTTTATTTAATTAAGTTAATTTTTTTACATGGATTGTGATATTCTTTCCCAAATGATTTTTTTTTTTTTAAAATTAGAATATGAAAGTGTTTAAATATTTTTTTTATGATGAAAAAAAAATTAACACTATCAAAAACTTCTAAAACACATGCAATAAATATAACACTTTTTAATTTCACACCATAAATATAACACTTCTTTAAAAAAAACCTAAAAATATTTTAACAATTTTCTCTTAGACCACTAGACCTTCAATAAAATTTACCCTACAATCTTAATATTTATCCACAAAAGGTCTGCATTAAACTATATGTCAATCCTTAATTATGACTTAAAAAAAAAAAAAAAAAACTATGCTCTTCATGCCCTGAAAATACTCGGTGCAACACGCAGAACTGAATTAACGACGTTTGCTTTTTCTTGCTTATCAATTCTTTCTCTATGACATGCTCTGTGTTTGCAGAGTGGAGGTCTCAATCGAATTGGTTAGGAGTTGATGCAGGAGTTTTCCATTTTTTATTGAAATGGTTAAACTTGTATTGAGTCGAACAAAAAAAATGGCGGCCAGACTGGTTCGGCGGATGGTACAAAATTTGAACAGACTTTGGAAATTTAGACATACCGCAAACTGTCGGCTCATTGCAGGGGTTAAGTAGTTTGATCATTGTCTTATGCTTTACAGTCAAGTATATTGTGCTAACAGTAGCAAGCAACAAAAAAACATTACTTTATTCTAAACAGAGATTAAGACCCGTCTCGGCCACTGGCTTCACATTCCATATATACCGTTGGATTCGAATTTTCTTTGGTGTTTTGCAGAAGTAAAGCTAGGTGGGGCCAAGTAACTGACCTAGAATGTTTCTAGTTGGGATTCAATACTTTGATTCGGAAGATAAGTTATTAGTTATTTAAGTTGTTAATGGTGTCACTGAATGCAAAATATTGGTCCTTGAGTCCACAACAAAAAGTGAGCCACTTAATAGCTGCATCATATTTCAACATTTTAACTATTACAATTCACCTTTGACCTTTTTAGATTGTGGCATATTTTCTTAGTCCACGATAATGATTGGCTACCTATGGACACATTGGTTTATGAGACAAAATTTTTTATCATCCATTTTGTTGATCAACCAAATTGAATGGGATATATTTTTTATTATTTATTTTGTTAATTAATTAAGCTTTATGAAATAAATGATCGCATTGTTTATTGAGGTCATAATTTTGTTGTTAGAATTTGAATTTTTTTTTTCAAAAAATTTAACTAGTTTACATTTTTTAAATTGTTTTTTTGATGATGGAAATGGATTTAGCACCATCAAAAATTTTTGAGGCATCCAAGATTCTCAAACTTGACAATTGTAACTCAAATTTCCCAAATTTTTTTGTTGGATTTTGATTAAAATCTTGGGAAAATTTTCACAAATTGCAAAAAATCTCCATCTATGAAAAAAACCATCTTTAAGTGATGAGAAAAATCGATCCAAGATAAAGTTCGAAACCGAAAATGGCTACCATATCGACATTTCTGGACCAAATCCGAAATGCATTGGCCCTCAATGACACCCACTGGAGGATATCAGAACCCACCCAAATCACAAGATTCAGAGAGGCTATGAAAAGGCAGTTGGGCCAACTTCGCCACTTCAAAACAAACAAACTAGAAAATATAACATCACTGTAACTGAAACATTAGAAAATCCACCCACCCAACAGGTAAAGAAAAATAACGCAAAAACAGGTGTTCCATGAAGGCCAACCGACTTTTATTAAAATAAAACTTAGAATGCCACATTGACAATCTCTTTATAAGGACCTCCTCCAAAAGGAAAGCAATACACATGCAATGTGTCGAAAGGACCAGGACCGAATTGATCCCTATAGTGGGCAATGTTTCCAGATGTAAATGTTGTCAAGCAACAAACAAACCTCAACTGGAGAAACGCAACAACCTCATCTACTAAGGGTGTCCACTGGGACTTGTAGCCCCGAAACAGAAGACACCAGACCAGGTTAAAATCAAGGATCCAAAAATACAGTGATATGTGGTTTAATGGTAAGTTTTGTTGGGTGAAACCAACGAAACAAAGGTTCAAATCCCATTGAATATATAGTTTACTATGATCCAGCTCAAGGAGTAGGCTCCCCCTCTTCTGTGGAGTCTCGGCTCTTGCTAAATCATAAGATTCAGATATGTCTTGCTTGCAGGTTGTTGGATATACTATTGGTGTTATATTGCATCGACTCTTGCTAAATCATAAGATTTAGGTAGGTCTCGATATACTCTTGGTGTTATATTGTAGCCACAAGGATTGATCCTGGGACCTCCCTTAGACTAGTCTAATGGGTTACCGATTCACCATGGTTAAAAAAAAAATCGACGACCTTAGTATGCAACGACACTTTCCTATTTTCATATTTTTTCAATTAGAAAAATTGCCTCTAGAGTAGCTCGCAATATGGGGTGCGAAAAAAGTTTATGTTATAAAGGATATTTTATTTTCATCTTTTTCCAATTAGAGAAATTTCCTTTGGAGCAGCTCACAATATGGGAAGTGAAAATTTTTTTTGTTATAAAGGATATGTCACATCGCATCTGACCCTATTCAATACCTCTTCAGGTGGTTTTCTTCGATGGGGCTCAATAGGGGGGCTTGTGTGGATGTGGAGCTTGGATAAAGCTTGAAAATATGAAAATATTCCAGTTCTATTGGAATGGTGGTAGAGGAACAACTAATAAGGCGGAAATTCTAGCTTTTTGGAGTGGTTTATGGTTGGCCTACAATTTTTAGTTGCAATCTGTGAACATTTACGGAGATGCTAAGACGGTCTTATATGGGATTTCTGGAAGTTTTCACTATCAACCAAAAAGTATCCAAAGGTGGATTTGTCGAATTAAATACCTCGTCACAAATCTCAATGATTCACCATTGCAACACATTTACAGAGAAAAAAAATACTCGCGTTGATTAGTTGTCAAAGGACATCACCATCCCTCCTAACAATATCTATATCCTCCATTACAGTGGTTCCTAACTATTATAAGAATATGTTGTTCCATCTCCTTGAATGCTACAGGGTCCCTTTTTCATGCAGGTTTTTCTTGTTGTTTTATTTTGATACTTCATGATGCAGTCTTTCCAATCAAGCGAACTGGATGTTTATTTAGTGTGCTTCTTATCTCCTTATGTATGAGAAGGTGTATGCTTCTGCTCCATCCAACGAGCCTCCCTATTATCAAGAAAGTCTGCATATATTGCTACCCTTAGGCCTCTTCTCTTCCCTTGACTCATGTGGCTTATAACGCTATTTAATATTCTGGTTGTCATGTATTTTTTTGAACACTTTGGTTGGTTGAGTCTTGAAACTCTATTTTTGCTTATATTTAGACTCACTTTTCTAACTACCTAAGATGAATGTTTATTTTATACATCCTTAGTCCTGGTTTCTTTAGGTTGAAATTTTATGTGATGATTTATGTAAATGACTAAAATATCATTATGGCGAGAACATATTTTCGAGAATCTAAACTGATGCGATAAAATGCATAAATAAGACAATGTATTGTTTATTTTTTATAATACAAATGAACAACAGTTTTTTCCTCTCTAAAAAAAAAATAATTGTCTGGAACAACTCACGTACATAATTGTCTAGAATAGCTTTCACGCTTACATAGTTACTTGCCTCCATCATGTCTAGAGCAGCTCTCATGCTTACATAGTTACTTGCCTCCATCATGTCTGGAGCAACTCTCATGCATACATAATTTCCTACCTCCACCTTACCAAACTAAGTAATTTACCAAACATAAAAAAAAAACTCCGAAGCCTCTAAACACCTGCAAGTTAGCTCTCACACTTACATAGTTAATTGCCTCCATCATGTCCGGAGCAACTCAACTCTCATGTGTACATAATTTCCTCCCTCCACTTTACCAAACTAAGAAACTTACCAAAAATTTAAAAAAAACCCCGACGCCTCTAGACACCTACATAGTTACTTACCTCCATCATGTCTAGAGCAACTCTGGAGCAACTCTCATGTGTACATAATTCCCTGCCTCCACCTTACCAAACTAAGAAACTTACCAAACATCAAGAAAACCTCGAAGCCTCTGGACACCTACAATTTTTGGTTGTCTGAGCACCAAGAGCTTATGTGACATGGTAACCTGGTCACCTATACCTCTCATTAACCATCACACACTGCATCAAAAATTGAAATGCCCTCTATGTGTGGCTTTGATCAATCATATATGTGAGGCTCAACCTATGAAAACCAAATAGGGTGTTATCTCATATGGCCTTTAGAATCTGCAGATACATGGCTCTCAATTTACAACGTGTTTGAAGATTATGTTCTTTGGTCAACTGGAAATTGTAGGGCTTTTTTGGTGGTATATTGGGGCTTGAGGAGTTGGAGGGGTAGTTTTTTCAAGAGAAGGAGGTAAACTCGAAGTGTAAGAAAAGGCGAGTGATGAAATCGAAAGATCTACAAGTTAAGTTATTGAAATTGTAGATTTGGACGAAGTGAATATTGCAAGAAAGTTTAGTAGTACGACAAAAGATGGAAAATTTTAATTTAGTTTACATGCAGAGTTCAAATTCCCAAACCCCAAACATGCCAGACATACTTTTAAGAGAATATTCTAGGCACTAATGTGCAGTATGACTCTGTTACACTACTTCCATCAAACTTCTTCGAGAGAGGTTTAATTTTTTTAACTATGTGGCTAACGTTTAAAACCAAAATTGGTAAGAAGTAAAATTATTTAAAACTATATCATTTTAAATAGGTTATATTACAATATCATGGTAATTTAGTTTTATGATTTATTTTTTTATATTTTATTTCTTTGTAATGTAATTTGACTGAGTGAAAATATTTACATAATATAACTCATTACACTATCCATTGCACCATCTCTTTGGTAGTGGGTTTTTTGCCCAATAATAAGGATTTAATAAAATTCTTTCAATGCTTAATATCGAATTTATATATAATTAAAAAAAAGTAATGTAAATCAATATAAATTTGATAGTTAAAACATTTTATTACTATGTTGTTCAAGGTGAATAAAATGCTTAATTTTTCTCATTGGTATGTGTTTTTTAATAAATTGCCCTGTAATAGTTAGCCAAAATATTAATAACAAAAAAATTAGGTAACACTATGGTTTATATTATATAAAAAAATGTAATTTAAACATTTTTTTAATGTGTAGTTCAAAATGAAGGTTATATGTAATACTTTTTATAGTTAACACATAGTTGACACGTGACATATCCACTTAAATAAAAAATCGATCAACTTTTGAGAAGGATCAAATTTCTCTAAGTATAAACCTTTCTTCAAATTTTACACCTCATAAAATTTAATCTTTCTTGTCACTTTACACAACCATTAGTAACCTAAATTTATATTAATTTTGTAATTAATCACAACATACGTTTATTTTCATTATTTATATAATTTAATATCATAATAAATAAATAAAACAATAATACTAAAAATTAATTCACTTCATTTAAATTACTTAATAAAATATTTTATAATATTTTATAATAATTTAATTCACTTCATTTAAAGTACTTAATAAAATATTACTTTACTCCTTTAATATAATTATATTTTTATAAATAAAAACAATAATTCAGTTATTGTTTTTTTTTCTCATTTTTTTCATTATTTAATAAATTTTTATTATCGATATCATAAAAGAAAAAATCCAAATCATGCCGTTTAACGAATTGAAATGAGATGCTCGTATATTTAGATTGAGTAAAGGACAATGTAAATTAGGTTTATGAAGTAGCTTTATGTTTCTACATTTTAAAATGAAATTATATTATTATCAATATTTTTTTTATATAAAAAAAAATATTGAGATATATTTGTGTTATTATTGGTTGTAAATTTAGAGATTTTATTGGAAATTGCATTGTAATTTGTGATAATGTCGCAGTTGTTTTATAAAGTGAAATTAAATTCGTGCGGTGAGTTGTATTTCAAGCTTGAATGTGGCATTAGGGGAATTTTGAGGTCTAAAATGAGCTTTCTAAGAAAAATGTAAAACCAAAATAAAATTTATAAGAACTAATAAGATTCAAGATGATGATGTCAACCATGGGGTATTATTCACCATTTTTGGAGTAAAAAAGTAAGCAAATTAAAAATTAATAAAATAATAAAGCTATTTTTTTCAACTTGTATTTTCAAGTTATCTCCCTAAGTTTTTACTCAAATTTCGAGCAAGAATACTTGTTGGATGCTAAATTTAATTCCTTATCTAAGGAGTACCCATGTTGCATACTTTTGATGGACCTTGCTACACGAAAAATGAAAAATACATTAAAAAACGTGATTGTAATCATATTTTTTCATGTATTTCTCATTTTTCGTTTAGAATAGTCCATAAAAAGTATGCAACATGGGTACTCCTTGGATGATGAATTATTTTTTGCATCCAACGAGTATTCCCGCTCAAAATTTGAGTAAAACCTTAGAGAGATAAGTTCAAAATATGAGCTGAAAAGGTAGTTTTTTTTACCTCTAAAATTTGATGATGTAATCAAATATTATTTTATTATTTCCACTATTATTTTATAGTTTCCTCAAGAGGCCCATTTTAGACCTCAAAATTCCCCTGATGTACCCTGCTGAGAGCCTTATTTACCAGGCTATCGGTTATTTAATGTCCTAAGTGAGCCTATTTGGCATTTAATACACTATAACAAATGATGACAATAGCCGTGAACCCATGCGTATGGGACAAGGGAAGCAATAACCAGCAAGCCTTTTCACATCCGATGCCCATAGATGGATGATTGAATGATTTATGCATCTGTAGCCACATTGGCTTTCCATCATGCAAAGTATGTGATAATCGTAACCACACCCCAAACCACGGGTTATGGAGGAGACTTCCATAACCATAACCGCACCCCAAACCACAGGTTATGTAGGCACAAATCTTGCAGGAAACTTTAGTTATATTCCTCCTGAATATGGGAAAAGTTGGAAGGCAACAACTCGAGGTATGTTTACAGCCATGGAGTGATTTTGCTGGAATTGTTAACTAGTAAGGGGCCTATAGGTATGGAATTCAAAGAAGGGGAAGTTGGAAATCTCGTGGGTTGTGTGAGGCATATGATCAAGATGGAGCAAGTAGAAGAGACCCTGGATCCCTTCATCTCTCGTGGGTCGGGGAAGTTTCACATGCTGGAGGTGCTACATTTAGCAGAATTGTGCACATCAAAAGATGTAGGGAAGTGCCCCATAATGGTAGATTTGGTCAAGCTCTTAAAGGTAATTGACCCAGTCAAACATAGAGTTAACCTTGATTCTTTATTATGTATGTGCCTATCCTTTCATTATCTGCTAAGAAGAAATCGGGTGCCTTTCAAACACTCGTTTTATTTATTGAAATTGAGTAAGAAAACATTATAGCTAAGTAGTCTTCCTATTCAATATCAAAGAAGTACGTAAATATTTTTCCCTTTTAAATTAGTCTGTCAACAATGTAATAAAGTATGTGCAAATAAAATTTATTTTATAAAACTAGATGTTTATTTTATGGAAAACAGTTTCAGATCCACCCCCTTTAAACTTTGCCACCCTTATGGGCATTCGTCCTTCTTTGCTTCTTACCGTAAGTAAGAAACAAAAACATGAATCTTTGTGGATCAAGAATTTGAGTTGCAAGAAACTCTTGTGTTCTTAAGAAAGACATTGGTTCTCAATGTGCTTAACAGAAGCTAGTCAAGTTATGCGTGTTCTCTAAGAATAAAGTCATTTTTAAATGAATCAATAGTGTTTATAAGAATTGATGGACTAAATCAAATTCTCAACGACATTTACAACAACGAATATGAGACAAAGGCACATAAAACTGAGGTAATGACATCCTGTTATAGGCTAACATAAATCTAATGTCAATAAGGATGGTCCTTCAATGGGTGAATCCATATAAGAGTATTGAATTTGTTTAGACATGTTTTCCAAACATTTGGTCTCTTGTGAAAGTCTAATTGTGCTTCCTAGAAATCTGTAAAATCATACATTATTGCAAAAACTCCACATGGGCTGGTATACAAGTCTAGAAGCGATTCCTAACAAGATGGAGAAACTTTCATCATTGAGGTTATTGGACTTATCCAGCTGTGAAAACTTAAAAGATCTCCCTTATGGCTTGGGAAAGAATTGCAAAGTTGAAGTTGTTGGGCTCCTCAATGTCCTTTATTCTTACAGGTTTAAAAGAACTACCGGATGGGTTTTGTAATCTCTCCTTTACTTTTCCAAATCTATCAAATTTGGATTTGGGTTTTGCAATCTCTCCTTTACTTTTCCAAATCTATCTCGATGCTTCTCTCCTTCTCTTCTAGGGTGCAAAAGTTAAATATGAGGATATTTAACTCACATTTTTTTTATCGTTACTAACAGGTAATGATAATTGTGCTGGATTATCCCACTTGCTGCAAAAAGTTTAGGGATAGATAGGAGGATGGCTATGATAATTTCTTTCTACCTTATCTTTAGCTTAATGTGAAAATTTCTTTGAAAAAAATCATATTGCTAGAATATGTGAAAAGTGGAAACATGCTAAACATAAACCATTCAACAGTTGTGGCAAGATATTAAAGGCTTGTGATTATTCTAGTTACTTTTTTTGTATGACTAGATTAAATAGTTTGTGTGTATTATTAGCTTATTGTGTGAGTCATGCTACATGGGTGTGACATCGAGCTAACTCTATTGAGTTATTTTTATCAATTTAAAAATATGGGCTGCAAGATTTTAGATTTTACAAATATTACACCATTATGTGTTAAACAATTTTAAAAAATCAAAGCCTATATATGCAATTTCAAGGACTTCCATAACTCTCACATAATTCTTTAAAGGGTGTTAGCTCAATGGAAGAGCACCTGCATTATAAGTGGGGGTTGGTCGTTCGATTCCATCGTGTCCTAATATGAATTAATAAATGATATTGTAGTTTATTTTTAATTAAATACTTTTAATATTGGTTTATTTCAATGGTGATATATTTTTCTAGATTCATTATTTTTTATTGTCTTTATTGTCTTTGAAGAGACAAAAGTGACATTGTATTATCTTTGAGTGTCATTTTTTATTATCTCTAGAGAGACAATAATTAGGATAAAAAACGTTGTCTCTTTAAAGACAATATGTCTTTAATCCCAATTATTGTTTCTACCAAGACAAAAATAATGAAATCGTCTCTGGATAGACAAAAGTTCTTGTGTTATATAGTGTCTTTAAAGAGAAACAATATTTTAAGATACTTTAATTATTTAAGGCAATACACAAGTTTCTTGGGTCTCAAGTTAAGACAATTTACCCAAAAAATATCTTAAATATTGTCTTAAAACCCCTTGTGTTGTACTATCACAATGTAAATTATGTTTATGAAGTAACTTTATATATTTACATTTTAAAATGAAATATTATTATTAACCTGACGATTACACATTTGATATTGTAATAAATAGTGATTAGTTGATCGATGTTTTGCAATTTAGCGAGTCAAATTTTGTTAAAAATAATAATAATAACAATAATTTTTATGAGTAAAATTATTGAGATATATCTATGTTGCTAGTGGCGGTAAATTTAGAGATTTTATTGGAAATTGTGTCTTAATATGTGATAATGTGGCAGTTGTTTTACAAGGTGAAATTAAATTCGCACTGTCAGTTGTACTTCAAGCTTGAATGTGGTAGCCAGTATTAATTCGTCGGTCATTTGTACTTCAATCTTGAAGGTGTTATGATAATGTAAAATTTTAATATCTAAATATTTTATTGCATTAGATTATAAATACCTTATAGGTTTTGTTGGTTTGAGTTATAATCTATTTTTTTAATTTTATGATATAGGAGAGTCGTAAATGAATTTTGAAGTGCTGGAACTAAATTTTGGTAAAATACTTTTATTGAAAGTCTAATTAATTAAAAATAATTTAATTTTAAAAGTTTTTATTTAGTTTATTTTAGATTATCTTTAATATAATAAGTTGATTATTTAATTTTATAATTTAGGAAATATAATATAGTAATTATTTAATTTTATAATTTAGGAATAGTTGTGAATGGATTTTAAAAGTTATAAATGAGTTTTAATAATTTATTTAAAAATAAATTGTTGTAAGATAAGCATCCAAATTAGTTCACTAGAATTAAGATCATTATTTTATGTTAGGAATTACTTAACATTTAGTGAGGGCTCACTAAATGTGGGAAGAAAATGTTAATTTTGGACACAATTGAATTTTGGTGGGCAGTTCCAATAGTTAATGTTCTGCTAAACAATTCTCATAACCAATCTTATATCATTTTTTTATTATTTTTCACTTCAATTTATCTCTCTCTCAGCTAGTCTACTGGAAATAGTTACTATGTGACAATTGCTTTTACTGGTGTTTATTTGCTAACCAAAATACACATAGAAATTGAGCTATATGAACATGATTTAAATGTTTAGAGATAATTAAATTTAATGTTAATAATTAATCAGTAATTTATCGAACTCTCAATAATACTATGGTGAACATGTATGTTGGATGGCGGTTTTTGGTTTTTATTGCATCGAACTCTCAATAATACTATGGTGAACATGTATGTTGGATGGCGGTTTTTGGTTGTTATTGAGTCCCAACTTGAAAAGGCGAACTGATATTACTCTTCTCCATGTTATGAAATCATTTTTGTGTACAAAAGATTTTCGGAGTTCATGTTAGCCTTCCAACAACTTTATTGTAGCAAAAATGTGTATGCAGTGTAATAATTATTTAGTTTAATCACTGTTTGTTGCAGAAAATCACTGATGAGCACAATCAACATAGCAAATAAGGATACATGGTAATAATAATAGTGATATATAGAGCACACAGGATGGTGTATACAATTGTTATTGCACCTCAAGCCCTACCGACCCCTTAAACTACACTTCTATCTTCAATGTGATATATATAAACGATAACAATAAATCAAACATAACTAATGAGACCAGAAAAACTATGCATCAAACACAAGGGTTGAGACCCCAAAGATCACTGGGATTTTCTATTGACTACTGAAGGGAGTAGCAGGCTAAGGTGGAACCCTTGGAGTTCTGAAGGGAGGAAAGCCAAAGCCTGGAGTGCTTGGAGTTGGAGCATTGGGGGGCTGAGGTGAAACACCTAGAGCACTGAAGCCAGCGAAGCCAGAGTCTGGAGTACTAAAGGGAGGAAAGCCAAAGCTTGGAGTGCTTGGAGTGGGAGCACTAGCGGGCTGAGGTGAAACGCCTAGAGTACTGAAGACAACAAAGCCAGAGTCTGGAGTGGGAGTACTAGCACCTTGAGGTGGAATGCCTGGAGTAGTGAAGGGAGGAAAGCTAAAGCCTCGAATGGGAGCACTAGCGGGTTGAGGTGGAAAGGCTGGAGTACTGAAGCCAAAAAATCCAGAGTCTGGAGTGGGACCACTAGCGAGAGTACTGAAGCCAGAAAAGCCAGAGTCTGGAGCGAGAGCACTAGCAGGAGTGCTGAAGCCAGAAAATCTAGACTCTGGAGTGGGAGCACTAGCGGGAGTGCTGAAGCGAGGAAAGCCAGAGTTTGGAGCGAGAGCACTGGTGGGAGTGTCGAAGCGAGGAAAGCCAGAGCCTGGAGCGGGAGCACTGGCGAGAGTGCCTAAGCCAGGAAAGCTAGAGCCTGGAGAGGGAGCACTGGTGGGAGTGCCGAAGCTAGGAAAGCCAGAGCTTGGAGCAGGAGCACTGGTGGGAGCAGGAGCACTAGTGGGAGTGTTGAAGCCAGGAAAGCCAGAGTCTGGAGCGGGAGCACTATCGAGATTATCGAAGCCAGGAAAGCCAGAGTCTGGAGCGGGAGCATTGGTGAGAGTGTCGAAGCCAGGAAAGCCAGAGCTTGGTGCGGGAGCATTGGCAGGAGTTTTGAAACCAGGAAATCCAGAGCCTGGAGCGGGAGCACTGGCAGGAGTGCCGAAGCCAAGAAAGCCAGAGCCTGGAGCGGGAGTGCTAAAGCCAGGAAAGCCAGAGCCTAGTGCGGGAGCACTGGCTGGAGTGCCGAAGCCAGGAAAGCTAGAGCCTGGAGCAGGAGCATTGGTGGGAGGAGCACTAGCGGGAGTGCTAAAGCCAGGAAAGCCAGAGTCTGGAACGGGAACACTAGCGGGAGTGTGGAAGCCAGGAAAGCCGGAGTCTGGCGTGGGAGCACTGGTGGGAGTGTCAAAGCCAGGAAAGTCAGAGCCTGGTGCGGGAGCACTGGCGGGAGTTCCGAATCTAGGAAAGCCAGAGCCTGGAGCGAGAGCACTGGCGGGAGTTCCAAAGCCAGTAAAGCTAGAGCCTGGTGCGGGAGCACTGGCGGGAGTCTCAAAGCCAGGAGCGGGAGCACTTGTGAGAGTGCCATAGCCAGGAAAGCCAGAGCTTGGAGCGGGAGCACTGGCGGGAGTGTCAAAGCCAGGAAAGCCAGAGCCTGGAGCGGGAGCACTGGCGGGAGTGCCGAAGCCAGGAAAGCCAGAGCCTAGAGCTGAAGCACTAGCAGGAGTGCCGAAGCCAGGAAATCCAGAGCCTGGAGCGGGAGCACTAGCAGGAGTACTGAAGCCAAAAAAGCCAAAGTCTAGAGCGGGAGCACTAGCGGGAGTACTGAAGCCAGAAAAGCCAAAGTATGGAGTGGGAACACTAGCGGGCTGAGGTGGAACACCTGAAGTATTGAAGGGAGGAAAGCCAAAGTCTGGAATGCTTGGAGTGGGAGCACTAGCGGGCTGAGGTGAAACGCCTAGAGTATTGAAGCCAACAAAGCTAGAGTCTAGAGTGGGAGCACTAGCGCGCTGAGGTGGAATGCTTGGAGTACTGAAGGGAGGAAAGCCAAAGCCTGGATTGCTTGGAGTGGGAGCACTAGCGGGCTGAGGTGAAATGCCTAGAGTACTGAAGCTAACAAAGCTAGAGTCTAGAGTGGGAGCACTAGCGGGCTGAGGTGGAAAGCCTAGAGTACTGAAGGGAGGAAAACCAAACCTTGGAGTGCTTGGAGCAGGAGCACTAGCGGGCTGAGGTGAAACGCCTAGAGTACTGAAGCCAACAAAGCTAGAGTCTAGAGTGAGAGCACTAGCGGGCTGAGGTGGAACGCCTGGAGTACTGAAGGGAGGAAAGCCAAAGCCTGGAGTGGGAGCACTAGCGGGCTGAGGTGGAAAGGCTAGAGCACTGAAGCCAGAGTCTGGAGAGGGAGCACTAGCTGGCTGAGGTGGAACGCCTGGAGTATTGAAGGGAGGAAAGCCAAAGCCTGGAGTGCTTGGTGTGGGAGCACTAGCGGGCTGAGGTGAAACGCGTGAAGCACTGAAGCCAACAAAGCTAGAGTCTAGAGTGGGAGCACTAGCGGACTGAGGTGGAATGCATGGAGTACTGAAAGGAGGAATGCCAAAGCCTGGAGTGCTTGGAGTGGAAGCACTAGCGGGCCCAAAATCAAAATTTTTAGCTGCCGCTCTACCCCTCTTCATTCTCAACACACCTTTCCTGTAACACGATGCAGATGCAATTTCATGGCGGTAGCTGAAAAATCCTGCACTGTACATGACAACTCCATTGGATTCCCACTGTAGCAGCTTGAGGCTTGATGGTTCAGACTTTGAGGGAATCCTGAAGGAGTTGTCATGGCTTTTGAGTGGCTTCACCAAACACTTACTCAATTGATCAGCAGACTGAAAAATATTGGAAGGAAGCTCCACCTTGAATTCTCCATTCTCATCTGTTTCTCGTATGATAGATACGGTCAAGCCTTTTCTGTTGAGGCGGCATTCCACAGCTACTGAAGTACCTGTTCGTTTATCAAAAGCACAAAGCAGACATATATATATATACATGTACATTTACCATATTCAGTCTATTTATAAAAGAAACTATAAATATAATAAAACTAACTTTCATACCAGAAATGCCGTAGCCATTTTGAGAGGGCCTGCCCTCCAAACATGCATCACAGAACACATTTCCAGTAACCACGACAGGTCCAGAAGCCTTTTCTTGAGCTGCAGAATCAGAGGCGGCACCCAAAGCCAAGTAGGTTAGGAAAAAGGCAATCAAAATGGACATTGCAGGAATTTCAACCGACGCCATGATCGCTACTGAAGAAATTTAATTCCACACAAGTCTGGAAATCTATGTTGAGAGTAGACATTTCCTCAGGCGGTTCAGTTGCGTTGTGGATGTAAAATGAATAATAGTTGGGCGGCACGTATATGTTTATTTTCAGTTGCGTTATGGATGTAAAATGAATAATAGTTGGGATGCACGTATATGTTTATTTTGGAAGTTCTCAGATTCAAGGAAATCAGTTTTCTCGTACAAAAAAGGGCTTGAATGTGTGCGTGGGTAAGTTTGATAATAATGAGGTCATTTATTTTGGAATTTCAGAATTCATGAATATCCATAATTT
Organism: Pinus albicaulis; assembly: GCA_034641835.2. Lineage (NCBI taxonomy): Eukaryota > Viridiplantae > Streptophyta > Pinopsida > Pinales > Pinaceae > Pinus > Pinus albicaulis. The sequence continues at coordinate 914,916,391 of CM076572.1, read as the reverse complement.
TAATTTTGGACTTGAAACGGATGCCACCTAATTCGATAGGAGTTGTCTATCGAGGTCGCATTCGGAATCCGGTCAACTAAATTTTAAAAAGTCAGGTAGTTGCAAATGCTTGGAATTCAAATGCTTGGAATTCATTTTTGATAGTGGAAATAGATTCAGCACTATCAAAAACCCCTGTGGCACTTAACAACTGTAAACAAGTTTCTGGGCAAATCTTTGCCAGATTTTCTGGAAATTGTTACCGGATTCTGGGTCAAAACGCGGCCTCAGTGGACTACGCGAATTCGATATCCCCGAATTATTCGTGGGTCATTTAAAGGGCCGACGGCTCCAAGATCCCAACATTATTCTAGATATTTATATTTCTCTCCACTGCAGTCAAGATTTTTTTTTACCACTATTTCACTATTTATTGATTTTTATTTTGTTTACTTGAAGGTTGGAAATTTGAATCTTTGGTTTTATATCATATTTTATAATACAACTGTCCATTATTAAATTGTTGCATGAGCTGTTTCACTATTTAAATTTTTGAAAATATACATTAAGTTAATTTTTTATTTAATTAAATCAAATTAATGTTTAAATATTTTTTTATAGTAAAAATAAATTCAATATCATCAAAAACTCAGAAAATACATACAATGAATATAACAATTCTTTAAAAACCAAAAAATATTTTAACAATTCTCTCTTAGAGCACTAGGCCTTCAATAAAATTTACCCTACAATCTTAATATTTATCCACAAAAGGTCTGCATTAAGCTAATGTCAATCCTTAACTGTGATTTAAAAACGAAAAAAAAAAAAACTATGCTCTTCATGCCCTGAAAATACTCGGTGCAACACGCGGAACTGAATTAACGACGTTTGCTTTTTCTTGCTTATGAATTCTTTCTCTATGACATGCTCTGTGTTTGCAGAGTGGAGGTCTCAATCGAAGTGGTTAGGAGTTGATGCAGGAGTTTTTCAATTTTTATTGAAATGGTTAAACTTGTATTGAGTCAAACAAAAAAGATGGCGGGCAGACTTGTTCGGCGGATAATACAAAATTTGAACAGACTTTGAAAATTTAGACATACAGCAAACTGTCAGCTCATTGCAGGGGTTAACTAGTTTGATTATTGTCTTATGCTTTACAGACAAGTATATTGTGCTAACACTAGCAAGCAACAAAAAAACATTACTTATATTTTAAACAGAGATTAAGCCCCGTCTCGCCCACTGGCTACAGATTCCATATATACCGCTGGATTCCAATTTTCTGTTGTGCTTTCCAGAAGTAAAGCTAGGTGAGGCCAAGTAACCGACCTACAATGGTTCAAGTTGGGATTCACGATGTCAATTAGGTGACGAAGGCTATTAAGCGGATTCAATACTTTGATTCGGAGGATAAGTTATAGCTATTTAAGTTGTTAATGGTGTTAGTGAATGCAAAATATTGGTCCTTGAATCCACAACAAAAAATCAGCCGCTTAGCAGCTACATCATACTTCAACCTTTTAACTATTACAATTCACATTTCACCTCTTTAGATTGTGGCATATCTTATTAGTCCCTGCCTTCGGCACTGGGACTCTAGCAGTCCTCAGCGATTGCTAGAGAGTTGACTGGTAATTAATCTTTTCTTTGACCAAACATTTTGCTTTCTTACAAAAATTTAACGAAAGTTTTGGGTGACAATTTGACTGCACCTTTCCCGATGTTTCCCGAGGCAACTTTAGATATTCAAAGCATTTTTATCCAAAGTTTGAGGAAATAATAGATACGCAAAGCGTTTTTATCCAAAGTATGATAGGAAGATACAGGAGGATCCAGAACTTGGTTATTTCGTTTATATATTCAAATAATAATTCATATAAGCTTTAACCAAAGTTTCATGTTACTTTAATCAATGTTTCATGCTAGATCGTGTCCACTGGAGAGAGCAGCTCCTACACGTTTCACGTTGTTCCATGTTCGTGGCTCCTTGAGCTGTCATTTTCCATGGACGTTGGCATTTGTCATTTCCTTCAAACTGCCTTTCCTCCGCTTCACCCTTTCCTCGCCACCTCTTATCCAGCATAAGAGAACACATTGTTGTATTTTGCTCTGAGAACCACCAACAATGTTGATTTTGCTCTGAGAACCACCGACAATGGAGAACCAAAAGAGAACCGCACCCTTTCCTCGCTACCTCTTATCCAACATAAAATATCCAGCATAAGAGAACACATTGTTGTATTTTGCTCTGAGAACAACCAACAATGTTGTATTTTTTTCTGAGAACCACCGACAATGGAGAGCCAAAAGATAACCATCAGGAAGGGAGAGGTCAAAGGAGAACCAAAAGAGAACCATCAGCAACGCAGCAAGGGAGAGGTCTCTCATGACTCGTCATCTGCATTACAATCATCAAATGGATTTTCATCTGCATCACTAGACCACAGGACGAAGGTCACAAGTAGATCATTATAATATTTTAATTGCTAAAGAATTGTTTTTAATTATGATTTAAATGTGTTCTATGATTTAAAACTATCAGTAAACTGAATTCATGTATACGGGTAAGGTAGAGCTTCTGCCCTATGGTTTCATATAACATGTCAGGAAGTATGAGAACTACTTATAAACTAATACTCGTATTCAACCTAAAAGGAACTACTTATAAACTAATACTCGTATTCAATCTAAAAAGAGATACCAATACAAGAACTCATAACATCTACTTGTTCTACTCATACTAGCCACAAACTTATTGCTCAATACTTGTAGGTTCATCAACAAGAATAACTCAGAACTCATACTAGCCACAAAACTTGTTGCTCAATACTTGTAGATTGATCAACTCAAAGGCGAGAGATAAACTGTTCTATAGGCGCCCTACCTACAACACCTCTAGCTCAATACTTGTAGATTGATCAACTCAAAGGCGAGAGATAAACTGTTCTATAGGCGCCCTACCTACAACACCTCTAGCTCAATACTTGTAGATTGATCAACTCAAAGGCGAGAGATAAACTGTTCTATAGGCGCCCTACCTACAACACCTCTAGCTCAATACTTGTAGATTGATCAACTCAAAGGCGAGAGATAAACTGTAATATAGGCGCCCTACCTACAACACCTCCAGCTGAGAACATCTTTCTAAACGTCGACACAAACCTCCAGCCGATAACATTTTTCTAAACGTTGACACAAAGCCGATAACATTTTTCTAAACGTTGACACAAAGACGTATTTAGTTATTGCAAAGAACTGATCTCTTTAGGCATAAAGCATATAAACTATTTATTTGTCATTTTTCTCTCTGAATGCAGGGAATAGCATTAGGTGATAACATGTCACTAGATAGGAGCTTTTACCCCTTAGTTGAGTTATCCCCTAAACCTACCAATGGATAGCCAGTTTTCATTGCTTGAAGGTTACTAATATCATGTTCTCAGTGTTGATAGCCAAGACTGCTTACGGAGAGTAGTCCAATAGAGGGAGGAGCTGTTGGATGGGATGGATGGATTGGGGGCTTCCAGAAAGCATTCATACGCCTGGAATCACACTTTAAAACCACGAGTGAAGCGAACTAGAAGATAAGGATTAAATTTAAAAATGACCATGTATAGTTAAAACGCAAGATGTAAAACATGATGTCATATATACAATTTATAGAAAAAAGGAAACAAAATAGGAATAAATAAAACAATTTTGATCATATTTGAGGTTGTTGATGGTTGAGAAATTTAACCTTCTTTAACTTGCCTTTGATGACGACCAAACACCTGTCTTCTAGCCTTTTTGTTTGATTAGCATGAAGACCTCTCCTTTCTTAGTAAGTATCGACCCTATCATTCTTTGCCGAACTAGTCTCGTAAAGATTTGGCACATATTGAATCGAAGTTATGCCAAAAAAGGATACTAAAATGTATAACTCGTACATTAAGTCACCACTCAAATTGGAAAGTATTGTAAAGGCATTCCCAATTCACTTCATTACAGTTTTGAGGAAGCTGATCAAATTTTGGCGGCCGGATGCTATTACTTACGTCATTCCTGCTTCCCCAAGAAAGAACTATATCTCCTCAACCTTCTAATTCATTATCGATTTATTACTGCCTGGTTTCTTCTCTATCGATATCTTCTCTATATACCTACTCAACCTTGGCACCGACTGAAACATACCAACCACACCCATCATTGCACATACAGATAGAAATCTTGTCGAACCAATTTCTGGTTGGCGGTGAAATGTCGTAATCGACCCGCGTAGTGTTGTAGCAGGGTAATAATAGGACAGAATACCCAGTGCTCTGGCTGAAAAGGGATCTAAGTGTTTTGGGACCATAGCCTGACTTCCATAGGTCGGGGAAGTTATTTGAAAATAGACCTGACTAGTCAACTGAACAAGTCGACAATGAGTCGACTGAAGATGATTTGGAAGCATTGATAGGACAATTAACTCAGATCAATGTTGAAAACCCTAAAATTGAAGACCATCACGCCATCAACTCTTTCTTTCAGCTCCACAGGGCATTGACAATGTTCAGAAAAACACCTTCATAAAGCTCAATCTTGGTGGACTTTTCCTTGACAGCATCCCAGACGCAGGTCCACATTCTGATCTACCTTTCCTTGCATGGGCCCCTTTCCCCTCTTCTGCATCTCTGTTTGAAAAAGAACTGCTTACCTCGAACCAATGTTAAATCATTTCCTCTCTTCCTTTTAGAAAAAAATGGGACTGGAAGGAAGAGGAAGCTCAGGAAAATTATCAGGCTCACCATTGGCATCTGCCCTCTTGCAACTCTGAATATTTCTCTCATCGTTGTGAAAAAAATCATCGATTATTCCATCGTGTGAAAGCAGTCATCATTTTTTCTTAACTAAAGTTCCATCACCGTGGATTACACAGTTGGAGTTGGTCGACGGACTATCCAACGACGTATTTGGCTTGTTGATTTCTGATTGCACACTTGGAGTTGGCCGACTTATATTGTGTGTTGATTTCCTTGGCTTTGGTGGGCATGAAAAGTGTAATCCATGCATGAAGGTAGGTTCTGTTTGTTTTTCTGGGCATGCACATGTAATATGGTGGCTTTCATATTGGCACATTCGAGGTATAATTTCACTTTATAATATTTTAACCTGTAAAAGGTGCAACTAGGTGCAACATATGTAATAAATGGCATATTTGATTCCATTTCAATTCTTAGGTAGGGACGTTGGCCCTATCAAATGACTAGGCAAGGACGCTGGTGTGATCAAATGGTTGGTCCTATCAAATGGACGATGGCGCGATCAAATGTTTGGGAGGGAACTAGGACTGGGGTTGTCCCATTTATTTTATTTATTATAAGCCATGGCTCAGTGCACTCTGTTTGTTAGTTTGTTTATATAATAAAAACCTAATGAGAATGACGTCAACATTAATATATTTTCTTTGATAGTTTAATTAAAATTTGATTAAAATAAATGCATTTTTTTTTCTTTCATCTAAAAACAAAAATCATATAATCCAATATTCTTTTATATGCTTATCATTACTACTCGGCAATGCTACTTGATATTTAAAGACATAACGAGATATATGTTAGGGTCCTATAATAATAGGGTTCATAAAATTTTGAATTGACTTTAATAAGACTTGTAAATATGTACATATTTTGTTTTTTGCAAGTTGTTTTCCCATATTTTGAAAAAATGAAAAATAATAAAAAAAATAAAAAAGAGGATAAAAATTCTTATATAACAAAGATCAAAGGACTTAGAAAAATATATACCCCAAAAAGAAAAGAAATAAAACCTGAAAGTGAGCAAGTTCAAATGCCACTACTTTTACTTTTACTGCAAAAATAATGATTATGTGTGGAGTGTCAATAAATGCCATAATCCATGATCAGTTAAACAGTTTAATCTTAACTTTTCATGTTTCAATTTCATGTTTTAGATAGATAATGAAGATTTTTCAAACTGTTTAAACTTGAAAAATCAGTAGATAGGTAGAGAATAATGAGGAGCTCAACAGTTTAATCTGAGCCCTTAGATGAAATAAGGTAGATTTAGATTAGTTTTATTTTTTGAAAGAAAATGTTTTAAGGTTGCAAGCCTAAATGCACATGCAAAATGAAAAAAAATGTTAGAAATACAAGATTGGGTGGGTAGAAAGCAGTGGATCAATCATGTAAATAATACATCATTGGGAAAAATCATTAATTTCCCCTCCCCCATGAGTGTTCAGTATTCTAAGCTATCAGTCAAACAGGCTCAGAGCATTTCTCTGACTTTTGTTGGGACCAGATCCACGACTCTATGACTGGTTAGTTGAAAATATTGAGTTCTTATGTTAAAATCCCTTTTTATCATCATTTACCCTTCATTCATGTACTAAAGCCCGTTTTTCCTAAGTAAAAAAACACTCTTAATTAGTAAAATTGTAATCCCCATATAATTAATTCTATCCCTTCATAAACATTCATAAAAACCCACAAAGTCACATTTATCCTAAGTATTATTCAAAGAAATATGAAAATGAGCAAATGCTTTATTATTTTTTATTTGGAGATAATGTGTACTTCATTTTACATTTCACTCCCCTCTCATATTAACTTTTAACATATATTATTAAATCCCTAAAAAATACGCTTTTCCTATATTATTAATTCCATTTTATCTAATAAACCCCAAAAACCCACTATTATAAACTTTTGACCAAGGTATATTATCCCATGTGCTCAAATAAAAATCCCAAAATAAAAACCTCTTTGGTCTAAAAAGATTATCCATAGTTAAATATCCTGCCCTATAGTTTTTTAACAATTCAAAAAAAGTTAAAAAACTATATAATATAACGTATCATTATGCACATTTGAGAAACATTTTTTAATAAAATGTCGTAGTATAAACCCCGTCCACTTATGTTTTATTAAAAGCATTTTAAAAAATGTTTTAATAAAAACATTAACCCCGCCATATGTATATATCATGACTAAATCCAACACGTTGTACATTGTATCAAACATTATTATAATGTTTAAATCATAAGCCCCCAATGCTAATGAGACTACGGTTTAAACATGGTCTAAACTATTTATTTCACAAATATTAACCCTTCCGCCTATGAAATAGCCCGGTCCCACCTTTTCACCCTAACACAACTCCTGAACAATCTCCACCGTTCGCTTCAACACTTTTGATCCAACGGTTGACAAGCGATATCACGTGAACAAAGTGCACGATTGCTCCAACACAATATCCATGCAAAATAAGCTGTTTTGCGCTGACCCCTGCTCTCCACGTGGCTCTATATCGTTGGATCATGTGGGGTTTCCCTAAAACTGCTTACCACTAAAAACCCACGCGATTACCGCTAGTCTTTTCCCTTTCAATAATTCAAAAACCACCTTCTCGCCATGATGTGACTTGTAATTAATGTCAAAGGTTAATGTGAATCAAAAGTTTAATTGAACCTCTGTGTATGCTTTTTTCACCTGTTTGTCACGTTTAAACCATTGTTTGCCCTCTCGACTGTGTAAAGCTGCAAAAGAGCCCCCTGATAGCCATTTATTGCTAGTTTTACACCCAAAACTTCCCAAATTTGCCAAAGAAACCTGCAAGTGACTACTGTGGAGCTATATCGCTCCATTTCAACCTCTAAAGATTCAATTCGACCAGAAGATTGCAGTATACCCTTTCTAAACATATACCTGCATCAAAACAGGTATTTTTCTAAGAATTTAACCTGCAAATCAAATTCAAAAACCTTTTTAAAGAGAAAAATATCCTAAAGATTAAGAAAATAATCAAAGAAAATTACCCAAAAGTCCCTTAAACAGGAAAAACGCTGGCAAAATTTTTCCAGGAACCCTAGAATCCACTGCGCACCTTTTCCAAGAAAATTATCATTTTTTCCATAGTTTTAGGGTCAAATTAAAGCTCATAAAGCTATAAATCCTCTTCAAGTGCCCTATATATTCTGAAAAACGTTTTTCATCAAAGTTGGAGCCCAATTTGCAGTCAAGAGACTCAGAAAACCCCTGTTTTCTGTGTTTGACTAGTTTTAGCCTCAAAACTTCATTTGAGAGACCTAATTGAGCAACAAAACCAGAGAAGCATTCTATCTTGCTGAAATTTCCTAATCCAGCCTCTGTCATAGTAAAATTTCCTTTGCAAAGAGTTTAAACTTGTAGAAGCCTACAAAAATGCCTAAAATACAGAGTGGAAACAAATCTGAAGGTTCCAAAACTTCTAAAGCTACTCCTGCTATGACTCCAAATACTGCCATTGTAGTCAACCCATTGCAGCCCCCAGTTGTTGATATTGAGAATATTCCTTTAGCATGTTGAGATTGCAACAAGATGATGATCTTAGTGGAAAGAAGTCGCCTTCACTAAGTGGGCCTGCAGGCTATTTTTGGCGCAAAGTCTACTTTTAGACATATGGATCATGTTCTATGAGTTGTAGGATGCTATTTGTGGATGGTTGGTCAAGTTGGAAAAAATAGATGGACTTCTATTTTTAGACATATTGGGCAGAATCTATTTTTAGATTTCCAGTCTAAACATAGATATGTCGAATATTATTAGCTCTTAATAATATTTGGACTATAAACATTATCTTATTCTCTTGGAGCACTTCAGTTAAGTGCACAGATGTGGCACAGGAGCTGACAGAAGGAATTACGCTATTCCTAAGGGTTAAATGGAGCTATTGCATGGATACTTCAGTTAGAACTCATGTGAGAGAGTTTGGTGGAGTTGATTGAGGAGTTAATGGAGTTGTGTTCAGTTTAACTAATCTAAACATAGTTGAACTAGTTGTATTTAGTCTAACTGATTAATACACTAGTGAAGAGTGGTTTGAATTAATTATTAATTAATTCACTAATTATAAACTCATTAATCAACTAAATAATACATCATTTAACTTCAGTGCATGGACAGTTTCAGTGGAGACCAGTGCGGAGATAGGTGAAAGAGCAGGTTAACTATCAGTTGTGACTATACTGTTGCATATTTGCAACAACCAGTGATTGGAGGAGCCCATGAGGATTGCACAGTACAAGACAGGTGGTTCAAGTTATTTAATGAACCATCCTATAGCATTGATTATGCAATAGAGGCTGGCTATCAGGTGGTAGAGATTGGAGCATGTGTTTTGCTAGATCTAGCTTGATTAGTGTGTACCAATTGGAGGTTGTGCTGAGAGCTTGTGAGGAGCTTTGTACAATGATTTTTACCTGATCTCTATAACATATAATATACATATAGTTGGGGTTTTCAACTTTAAGATTTCCCATGAAATACTGTGTTCAAATGTGTGATTTTTTATGGTTTTCATATGTGCATGCAATTGATTTTATTTTCGCATGTAATGATCAATGGTAGAAGATATTATGTATTGTGCATGAAGTTAAAATAGTGTGTGATCAGGAGAATCTCGGTGAGTAATATATCAGTTATTCAAATTTTCTACATGGTATCAGAGCGATATTGATCATTGGAGCAATTGCAAAACATTGAAGTGGTTGAGTTTTGTGCTGGTGGAATTTTAATTTGCAGCAGTGTTTTCTTGGTGTCGAAGTTGAGATGTCTTTCAATGGATTGCGATTGGAGTATGACCTTGAGGGCAACTCGAATTATATTGCATGGAAGGACAAGATGGAGGCGGTGCTGGATGACAATTGGTTGAAGGAGTTCATAGATGCAGAAATTCCAAAACCTACTTCTAGTGATGCTGCCATACTTGACGCATGGCAAAAGAAGACAACAAAGTGTCGAAGAATTCTGTTAGAAGGTGTGAAGGATCACATAGTGTCCAGCCTTCATGGTAAGGCTTCTCCATTCTTGATGTGGAAAGATTTGACAGGTTTATTTCAAAGCAAGAGCGACCAGAGGAAGTTGGCGCTCAAGGATAAACTCAGAAACATAAAAATGGAGAAAGGCGACAGTATGCCCAAGTACCTCACGAAGTTCATCCAATGCAGGGATGAGCTGGGAAGTGTGGGGGTTACTGTTGATGACGAGGAATTGATGAGCTTGGCTCTCCTTGGGCTTCTGAAGAGTTGGCATTCCTATCAGCACTCTGTCAATGGTCGGGAGAAATTGCCAGGATGGGAGCGACTTTGGTCGGATCTTGCGCAAAAGGAGATAAGGCGAAGTACCAGGGAAGAGTCTTTATCAAAGAACTCAGATGAAGAAAATTGCGCTTTGGCTGCCAAAGCAAAGAAGGGGAAGAGAAAGAAGCATGCTTCTAAATCCGGTGCGAAAGGCAAGAAGCGAGACATGTCCAAGGTGAAGTGCTTTCACTGTCACCAACACAGACATTACGCCACTAATTGTCCACAGAAGAAGAAAAATAAGAAGGCTGCTAGATCTGCAGCTGGAGAGGCCTTAGCCTCACAGTTTGAGCTGGATTTTTCGTTGATCGCATGCTTGGTCTCAAGTGTGATGGGTTTAGTGTGGTTTCTTGACAGTGGTGCATTTTTTCACATGGCAGGAGATCGAGATTTGTTTACTGATCTGGATGAGAAAGATCTTGGAGTGCACATCAAGATGGGCGATGATGGTAGATACAGTGCGACCGGTATCGGTACCATTTCCTTTGAGAGGGAGTCTGGTAAACCCTTCGTATTGAAGAAAGTGATGCATGTTCTAGGATTGAAGAAGAATTTGATCTCTGTGGGGATGTTAGAAGACAAGGGATATGATGTTGTCTTTAGCGAGGGAAAGGCTTTCCTACGCAGTAAGGCATCTGGTGAGACCCGGAGGATAGGGGTTCGAGTTAAGAACCTTTATCAATTGCAGGTAGATGGCTATGCAACAATGGCAGGCAAGGAAGAAGGAGTGGTGAGCCGGGACGATGGCGAGTTGTGGCACCAGAGATTGGGCCACCTTCACCATGGAGCTTTGAAGATATTGCAGCAAATTTCTACTGGGCTTCCTAAGGGTACTCTTGCACAGTCAGATCAGTGCAAGGGATGTAGCTTGGGAAAATTTGTGAAAGCCACCTTTCACGAGAAGGATAGTCGTGCCATGACGATCCTTGAGAGAATTCACACAGACATGTGTGGACCTTTCTTAGTAGCTTCGACAACAAAGCACAGGTACTATGTGATATTTGTTGATGATTTTTCTTGTAAGTGTTGGATCTTGTTCATGCAGAAGAAGAGCGAGACATACTCAAAGTTTTGTTAGTTCAAGGCACTGGTTGAGAAATAATTGGGGAAGCAGGTGAAGGCTCTTAGGAGTGACAATGGTGGTGAATTCATCTCTGGAGAATTCAAGGACTTTTGCAGCGCAGAAGGAATTCGAAGAGAGCTCATAGCACCTCATAACCCACAACAGAATGGGGTTGCCGAGCGGAAGAACAAAACGATTTTGGGTGCTGCACGGGCGATGTTGCATGATTAGGGCCTTCCCATACACTTGTGGGCTGAGGCATGCAATACTGCAGTATATGTGCAGAACCATTTTCCTCACAGGATACTTGGCATGAGTACACCCAAGGAGGCATTTTCTGGTAAGAAGCCTGATATTTCCCATTTGAGAATTTTTGGTTCACTTGTTTAAATTCATGTGACGAAGGATGCCAGGAAGAATCTGGAGCCGACTGCAGAGGTTGGGATATTTTTGGGGTACACTGATACACCCCACAACTATCGTGTGTATTTTCCAGACAGTCGCAAGACTGTTGTGCGACGAGATATCAAATTTCATGAGGAGAAAGCCATGAAGTGTTCGCTTGAGAGGGAGCCACACTTTCATGCAGATGAGGAGCTATTAGTTCCTAAGGATGAGTCTCTGGATGTGGATCAGCCACAAGAGGAGGTTCATGGAGTGCAAGAGACCACTCATGCAGCGCTAACCATCAGAGGGCGGAAGCGCACTACAGAAGTTGAGCGATTGGCTCAAGATGCAGAGAAGGTTGTAGGAGCACCTACATCACAGCGCAAACAGAGACAGTCACCTGACCGGTATACTGGATACATGGCTCTTATGAGCAAGTTTATCGTGACGGAGCCATCCTCTTTCGAGGAAGCTGTGGAGGATCCCGCATGGGTAGATGCCATGGTGGAAGAGTATGATTTGATTATCAGAAACAGTGCATGGGAGATTGTCCCAAGGTCGGAAGGGAAATTATTGGTGGGTTCGAGATGGATCTACAAAGTGAAGCAAGCAGCTGACGGGAGTGTGGAGAAGTATAAGGAAAGATTTGTTGCCCGAGGCTTTTCACAGATTGAGGGGATCGATTATGAGGAAACCTTTGCACATGTCGCAAGGTATTCTTCCATACGGACGATTCTTGCTCTCTCAGCGCAGATGGGGTGGCACATTCATCAGATGGATGTGAAGACTATGTTCCTCAATGGAGTCATTGAGGAGAAGGTTTACATAGAGCAACTCGAAGGTTTTGAGATCTTCAACAATGAGTCACATTTGTGCAGGCTCAAGAGAGCATTGTATGGGTTGAAACAAGCACCTCTTTCTTGGTACACACGGATAGATAGTTATTTCACCGGACTTGGATTCTCCAAGAGTGAGGCGGATCCGAACCTATACCAGATAGTGGTGGAGGGTAAGTTGCTGATCATTGTACTTTATGTAGATGATTTGATTTTGACAGGTGATGAACTGTTGATACACTCATGCAAGGCTAATCTTGCAAAGGATTTTGAGATGAAGGACTTGGGCCTCCTTCATTATTTCCTGGGATTGGAAATTTGGCAGCGCAGTGATGGACTATTTGTTTCTCAAGGCAAGTATGCCTGGGAGATACTGGAGAAGTTCAACATGCATGGCTGCAAGCCTGTTGATACTCCTCTTCCTGGTGGATGGAGGAAGAAGGATGCTACTTCGGCGGAGGTAGTGGATGCCATTGTTTATCGACAGTTGGTGGGGTCGCTTATTTATCTGGTCAATACATGACCCGACATATGCTATGCTGTGAACCAACTTTCACAAGCTATGGTTAAGCCTACCAAGCTCTACTAGAAGGCAGGCAAGCATGTATTGAGATATCTCAGAGGCACATCGGGATATGGATCATGGTACAGACAGGAGGATGAGTTGAGGTGGCATGGCTTCACAGATCGGTATCATCATATCAGAGATTGTGTGCAACGGAAGATGATGTTACTTTCATATATTCCCACGGAGGATCAGGATGCTGATATCTTGATGAAGGCGCTCACTAGGAGCAAATTAGAATACCATAGAGGCAGGATAGGGGTGGCAGATAATACTTATATTTTTGAGAGGGAGTGTTGAGATTGCAACAAGTTGATGAGCTTAGTGGAAAGAATTTTCCTTCACTAAGTGGGCCCGCAGGTTATTTTTGGTGCAAAGTATATTTTTAGACTATGTCTATTTTTAGACATATGGATCATGTTCTATGAGTTGCAGGATGCTATTTGTGGATGGTTGGTCAAGTTGGAAAAAATAGATGGAATTCTATTTTTAGACATATTGGGCGGAATCTATTTTTAGATTGCTAGTATAAAAATAGATATGTCGAATATTATTAGCTCTTAATAATATTTGGACTATAAACATTATCTTATTCTCTTGGAGCACTTCAATTAAGTGCACAGATGCGGCACAGGAGCGGATAGAAGGAATTACGCTATTCCTAAGGGTTAAGTGGAGCTATTGCATGGATACTTCAGTTAGAACTCATGTGAGAGATTTTGGTGGAGTTGATTGAGGAGTTAATGGAGTTGTGTTCAGTTTAACTAATCTAAACATAGTTGAACTAGTTGTATTTAGTCTAACTGATTAATACACTAGTGAAGAGTGGTGTGAATTGATTATTAATTAATTCACTAATTATAAACTCATTAATCAACTAAATAATACATCAGTTAACTTCAGTGCATGGACAGTTTCAGTGGAGACCAGTGCAGAGATAGGTGAAAGAGCAGGTTAACTATCAGTTGTGACTATACTGTTGCATATTTGCAACAACCAGTGATTGGAGGAGCCCATGAGGATTGCACAGTACAAGCCAGGTGGTTCAAGTTATTTAATGAGCCATCCTACACCATTGATTATGCAATAGAGGCTGGCTATCAGGTGGCAGAGATTCGAGCATGTGTTTTGCTAGATCTAGCCTGATTAGTGTGTAGCAATTGGAGGTTGTGCTGAGAGCTTGTGAGGAGCTTTGTACAATGATTGTTACATGATCTCTATGACATATAATATACAGATAGTTGGGGTTTTCAGCTTTAAGCTTTCCCATGAAATACTGTGTTCATATGTGTGATTTTTTATGGTTTTAATATGCGCATGCAATTGATTTTATTTCTGCATGTAATGATCAATGGTAGAAGAGATTCTGTATTGTGCATGAAGTTAAAATAGTGTGTGATCAGGAGAATCTTGGTGAATAATATATCAGTTATTCAAATTTCTACATAGCAGACATTGACTACAAAATAGTTGATCCTATAGTTGAGTTAAATTTGTTAGATATACACAATTGGTGTTTTGAAAAATCCTTAGATGAGCAAGAAGATGTTCATATTTGGGAATCCAATTTGCCCAAATATGTAGTCCCCCTAACTCACCCCTGTAAAGAAATTATTAGATTGTGTTATCAGTACTACATCCCTGAACAAAGAGCTATTGTCAATGCAAACAAAGAGGTCATATTTACCATTACAACAGAGTCTATAAACAAAATGTTGCAGCTTCAACCAGATCCTCAATCAGTACCATTATCCATTGAAGCCCTCACTAAGTTATACATTAACTTAGACTTTCCTAAAAGGTTTATGATCTTCCAGACTTTCATGCCTTTGCATGTTGAAATACCAAAATTAAACCCTCCATATTCCACTGCCAAGTTCCCTGAAGGTTCAAGGCATGTTATCTCCATGCTTTCCTTTATACTTGGGTATTTCACCGATGAACATACTAATGAGTCAATATTGGGATTTTTGTCTACATTTTCTCTAGGACAATCACCCTCAGTCATATTTGACTCTGCTGGTTTTATAGCTAATAACATTCACTATCAATTGTTAAATTTGCAGCTGGAAGGGGTATTCAAATATACCTCTTATATTTTACACTTGTTTCTATTTTTCCAATCAGAGAACTTTCCTATTTCACTTCAGAAATTGGATATAGAAGGAAAAACTCTATCAGTTGTCTTCTGGACATCTATACTCAGAAAATAAGGGACAAAATTCAGTTATTTAGAGTTTTCTAAGTTGTTTGTGCATCCATTGACCACTAGCTTGACAAAAACAGAGCAACCCACAATCAGTGAGGAAATGAAGAGAATTTTGCAGCTATCAGAGCAAAGAAAAGTAGGAGATTGGTATTTATATAAGGAATTCACTGAAATCAGAGTTTTTGGTTCTAACTTATTGCCCTACAAGTTACCTAAGCATCCATCTATGAGGATATTTGCCTTAGAATACATTAGGCAGATCCTAAATTTAGATTCAATTAATTTTATGGCAGCCAAGAAAAAGACCCAGTTTACACTCAGAAATCAAATTGGGCCTTTCATATGTAATCAAAGAGGTAGAAAAAGAAGCAACAAGTCAATTACAGGAATAAAAATTAGAAGAAAGCTTCTCATGGAATTATGATCCACAAGGGACCTTAAGTAAACTAAGGGTAAAATGTAAATTGACACCCTTTATCCATGACTCAAAGCCATATATAGAGAAATTTGCTAATAAAATTGAGTGGGTTGAGAATACTTTAACAAAGGCAGTAAACCAAAGGAATACTAGTCACCCTTTGGAAGTTTCTAAACAGCTAGAGCCATCCACCAAAAGAATCAAGGAAGAAGGAGCTTATACTGCATAAACTACCACAAAGACAAAGTTTAAAATCATCTACAACAAGAGGCCAAAATTGGATACAGTAGCTAAAGGCAAGGTAACAATAGATGTTGAAGATACACAGCCTTTGAATACCAACATTGCACAGACATAAACCAATGTAGCCACTGTAATCATCAGTGAGCCAAATCATAATCAAGAAAAATTGAATAATGAAGATGCATAGTTAATTGAAAGGAGACAAATTTTGGAGGCTTCCTCCTCACATTCAGCTGAGGAGAAGGACTTAGATATTAAGGAAAAATACAAGCAATTCAAATTGAAGAATGAGGAAATTAAAACTGAAATATATTCTCAGTTTTTAAAGCGGAAGCCAGGTAATCAAAATAGATTCTTATCATCCATTGATTATTCAACTCAAAAATTGATTATGTCAGTTTTACAGCCCACTGTACCAGTGCCAAAGACAGTGGCTGATTACAAAAAGGTTGATATGGAAGTAGCCATAGATAAAATCCATGAGTTGGATCAGATTTAATTTCACATGCAAACATCAAAGATGCTCTATTCCACAGTGACCACAAAAACTATGAGTTCTCATAGACTTCAAAATACAATTTCTAATATGCAGGACCAAATGAGAATGGATAAAGCTTCACAATATTCAAAAGATCTAAGGATAAAGGCCTTAGAAGAGTTAGTATTGCAAGTAGGATATGATCCTACAAACATCAAATCCGCTGAAGCATTGGTTAAAAAGAAAAATGAAGACATAGCTGCCTTGAGGAAACAACTCAAGCTTACTCAAGGAGAAAATTCTCAAATGAAGGAAGTTTTACAGGATCAAAAGGAGAAATATGAAATGATGATCTTGATACTTCAACTCACATCTCAAATCAAAGAAATGGAAGTGCAAATGGACCAAGTTTTCCAAGAAAAAGAGACAGTTAAGGAACCAATCATTCCCACTGTTATCCCAGTCATAACAGCAGCATTACCATATACTTTGGGAGAGAAATTGGCACCAAAAGAGCCACTAGCCACTGTAGTGCCAGTGACTTCTTCAACTACTTCAGTGACTGAATCTTCTACAATAGTGTTGCCACCTACAGATGAGAGCAGTCAACTAATAAAAGTAATGGAGGAAATGTCCTTGAAGACCAATGAAATCAATAGATTAACCAAGACAATTGAAAATCTAGAGAAAACAAGCAAAGAAACTCAGATAGATGCTAAAATACATGAGCAGAATGCTCACAGATTGAGTGAAGAGATAAAAAAGCTCCAAAAAGATTTTACTCTCAAAGACCAAATATCATATATTAAAAATTAATTATGGAATAATTCATTAGTTCTAAGTGCATGTGGACTACAGCTACTAACTACTAGTCGTTATATAGTCGTTAGGGTGTAATTGAAGCCATTCATGATGTTTGGCCATCAATTCAAGTAATTTTTGAGTAGAGAGAGTTACTATTGACAGCTCAGGCAGAGATCCAAAAGACACAAGAAGAATTGGAAAATAAACCAGAACAGGCTGTTAGGTTAATCAATTTCCTAAACAGAAAGAACAGACATCAACTTGAAGAGTTAAAGATCAATGATAGGACAACTACAATCCTAGAAATTAGGAAAGTAACTACCAGAAGAAATCTAATGAGGCAGCTTGAAGAGAAATGTGAAGGAATGAACATTGTTGTCGCTAGATTTATGGTTAAATTCACTAACTTAAGGCAAAAGGGACTTCCAGATATTATGGTGATTAATGAAAAGCTAATGCCTCAAAATGATTATGACAAAAATATTAGAAAACATGCCAAGGAGCAAGTAAACAAGCCAACAGGCCAAGGTATTCCCATAGGGAAAGTATTGCTAAAAGGTTTTGAAGATCTATTTTATTTGTAGTATGAAATCAAACATTTGTTTGTCATCAAACCTACATTTTCCAGGTACATTGAGGCTGATGATAATTTTAGGAAACTCAAGAATATTAGAATTCCTAAAAATGAGGAGTGACAGGCACTGATTGATTTGCTATGAAGAAAGAAAGGCAAACACATGAAGAACAAAAATTCTTTTTGCTGATTTCACAGTAAAGACAGATTTTATAGCAAGAAGGTAGTTTTAATGAAGGTAAAGAGTATCTGAAGTGAAAGTGTATCAGTGAGAAAGAATATCAGCGTGAAAGAGTATTAGTGAAGGCAAGTTAGATTTTGAAAATATCTAAAAGGCCAGCAGAAAGGACACATAAGAAACCATCTGCTTCTTATCTTAAAACAATTTCTATTTATTTTGAATAAAATAGGATAGCTTGCTAGTTTTTTGAGCAAGCTGTCACTATTATTGTTGTAAAAGATTTAATTTTCCTAAGTTTATTCCTAGAAGTCATCTAGGATATTCTGTAAGACATTTTATATAAATACTTCACTCTTGGAAATATTTTTGGGTGGAATAAAATTGCTGGAGATTACTATACATATTTTCATTGACTTGAAGGCTTTGGATTTCGATTTTGAGCAACAGAATGGATCACCTTTTTGGCATCATACTTCAAGATCCCTGTGATAATCTATCTGGAGTGAAGTACTCTCTTAAACTTGTCATTGTTATGTATATTTTTTTTCATGCATACATCTGTGTTTTAATTCTAAATCTGAATGTATAACTAGGAGTATTACTACATGACATGTTAAAAGCACCATGTTTTTAACTAGTTATCATTTCTTTGTTTTCTTCTGATTTCCGGTGTAGGGAATTATTAATTGCTCTCTATCCCGTTTGACCTCTATCTTCTACTTCCCTTTTCCGGATCAAAGGATCCTTAAGTGCCCTTTATCCCGATCATACCATCTCAAAAACCATTTTTCCCAAGATCTCCAAGGGTTATCTACCTTTCCCTGTAGATATTTGACCTTTTAGGCTTTGATCCCAGTTCTGTTAGCTTGACTTAGACTCCATAGCCCAATGAACAAGTAGATTTCCCTCTATCTACCCTCCAAGTGAAATTTTCCCACCAAATCCAACAAACAAAACCAAATCTGCACTTTAATAACTAGCCTAATATTCAAAACTAAAACAAAGTTAAATTTTAAAGAGAGAGCCCTCTCTGAACCTTAGGAAGGCTAGATCCTAGAGTTTGAAGTAGGTCTGTGGTTACCTCTAGTATTCTTTGACTAAAAACCAAAATCCCACAACTTAAGAATTTACTGGAGTGATAACAATATATACACTTAATTCTTTTATAAGAAGAAATAATAAAATTAAACCATAATTCACATAGCTAAGGTACAATTTAACAAAACCTAAAATCTATGTTTAAATTAACACATAGCGACCTTAGTAGCTATGGGATTTAGGTCCATAACATATATATGTATGTATATATACACACAAATATGAATACCTCCATGCCAAGTTAAGTTGTCAAATGCTAGGTATTCTGAAAGCATCGAGACACGCGAAAATGGCTATCAGTTTGCTGGAGAGACGACATATTAAAACATAAATTATGGTGAGTTCATAAATATTTGTTAAAACCCAATTACGATAAGTTGAGAAATATTTTTATATAATTAACACAACCTATCAAAGGTTTAGTGCCATTGAAATGCCTTGAAATATTCTCTGAGGACATGGTAGAATTCACAATTAAGAAGTTCGCATGCCAAATTAGTCTGTAAGGAAGCAATGGTTCCTTAAAATGGTTATTTTAAAGATCGAGGCCTATGAAGGAAGAAGTAAAAAACGTGTAAGCTAGATTAAGAGAATCAGTTACATCCTCCTACGTAGCAACTGCATTGAAAGGTTACTTCAGTATCATCTCTGCACTATTCACTATGCACTATTGATCGGGTCTTTTGACTGCAAATGATTAATGGCACACACTTACAACCACGTAAGGATTTCCAACCAGGTAGGGATTGTCGTTGCTTGCAGGTCTTGTTAGTAAGGATAATGATTGGCCACCTATGGACACATTGATTTATGGGGCATAATTTTTTATCATCCATTTTGTTGATCAACTAAGTTGTATGGGACATATATTTTTATTATTTATTTTGTTAATTAATTAAAATTAATGAAATAAATGATATCATTGTTTATTAAGGTCACAATTTTGTTGTTAGAATTTGAATTTTTCTTTTCAAAAAATTCAACTATAGAAGTGTTTAAATTGTTTTTTTTTTATGGTGGAAATGGATTTAGCACCATCAAAAAATCTTTGAGGCACTCAAGATCCTCAAGCTTGACAATTGTAACCTAGATTTCCCGAAAAGTTTGTTGGATTTTGATTAAAATCTTGCCAGAATTTTTACAAATTACAGAAAAATCTCCATCTACGAAAAAAACCATCTTTAAGTGATGAGAAAAATCGATCCAAGATAAAGTTCGAAACCAAAAATGGCTACCAGAATCGACATTTCTAGATAAAATCTGAAAAGCATTGGCCCTCAATGAAACCCACTGGAGGATATCAGAACCCACCCAAATCAAAATATTCAGAGAGGCTATGAAAAGGAAATTGAGCCAACTTCGCCACTTCAGAACAAACAAATTGGAAAATACAAAATCAGTGCAACTGAAACATTAGAAAATCCACCCACCTAACATGTAAAGAAAAACAAGAAAATACCAGGTAATTCCATGAAGGCCAACCAGATTTTATTAAAAGAAAACATAGAATGCCACAATGAAAAATTCCTTATAAGGGTGTCTGCCAAAAGGAAAACAATACACATGCGATCTGCCGAAAGGACCAAGACCGAATTGATCCCTATAGTGGGCAATGTTTCCAGATGTAAATGTTGTCAAGAAATAGACAAAACTCAATTAGAGAAACACAAAAACCTCATCTATTAAGGGTGTCCACTGGGAATCGTAGCCCTGAAACAGAAGACATCGGACCAGGTTAAAATCAAGGATCCAAAAATACTGTGATATGTGGTTTAACGGTAAGTTTCAATGTGTGAAACCAACGAGACCAAGGTTCAAATCCCATTGAGTATATGGCTTGCTATGATCCGGCTCAAGGAGCGGAGTCTCGGCTCTTGCTAAATCATAATATTCAAGTATGTCTGGCTTGCAGGTTGCTGGATATACTCTTGGTGTTATATTGCATCAGTTCTTGCTAAATCATAAGATTCAGGTATGTCTGGATATACTCTTTGTGTTATATTGCAGCCACAAGGATTGATCCTGGGACCTTCCTTAGATTAGTCTAATGGGTTACCGATTCACCATGGCTAAAAAAAAAATCAAGTATCCAAAAGACGAACTTAGTATGCAACGACAATTTCCTATTTTCATCTTTTTTCAATTAGAAAAATTGCCTCTGGAGCAGCTCGCAATATGGGGAGCAAAAAAAGTTTCTGTTATAAACGATTTGTTATTTTCATCTTTTTTCAATTAGAGAAATTGCCTCTGGAGAAACTCGCAATATGGGGAGCAAAAAAAGTTTATGTTGTTGGAAATTAATCCCAACTGAAAACCTGAAGAATAGGACATAAAACATAAGTTTTGATGTGGAATTCAAAGGACGCAACAAAAATTTTTCTGGACCACCACAGCCCATCCAGATTTGAAAATCATGGTCTGCACCACGTTACCTCCAGCCATTAGTCCTATGCACCAACCACTCTTAATGTCGTTCCAAATAATTTAAATTCAAACCACTCCACGTCATCCAAATTTTCGACCAATCAAAATGATATCACACACTCTCTTGCCTACATCATCCCTCCTTCGCAACCGCACGATAACTGCAACCCCACCACCTGCCAGCTCAACCTTCCCCAACCAATAACGCATCATCGCACCATTCAACCGTGCAGTCAACAGTCGCGTCGATCGATGCGATGTGTTAACATCTGTCCATTTTAGCAGGCGTGATCATCGTTGATATCATATCAACGATAACTTGCGGGCACAAGCAACCCACTTCTTAACCTGAGCGATGCCTCCATAGTTGACCTCGCCCAACGATCCTTGACCAAAAATCGACGGTAGATATCCATTGCGGGAGCACAATGCTTATGGCTAAACCAGACCATGAGGTCCAGACCGCGAGAATATTAATACAACATGCATGTTGAGTTTAATGTAGAAATGGGTTATTTTGACAGGCCAAGTACATAGTAGTTGAATAGCCATTGAATGGCACTGAATTAGATTAGGTTTTTACTGGCTATGACCATTTTCATATAGCTAATGTAATCTTAGTTTTTTTTAGAGGGATTTAGTGTGTGACTGTGAAATATGCTGTGAGTAGAAAATTTGTGTGCAACTGAGTGAGTAGCAGTGTATGCAGAGAGTGAAAGACTGCGTAAAGACAGAAAGGAGAGATGTGTGTGTAGTAGTCAAGAAAAGGAGAGTTTTTTTTGTAAATCCAGAATAGCAGTTCTGAGGGAAGAATTTTTTATTTTTTAACAATCTAGTATTTTAATGAAATAGAGTTTTTACTCCATCACCGTGCACACAATTTTCTTGTTATCTTTTTGTTGACAGAGGACATTTTTTTCCTCATTATTTTTTAAGGAATTATCAGAAATTCCAACATGGTATCAGAGCTAGTCCAGGCTCTCAGCAGTTCCTGAAGAAGTTGTAGGAAAGGAAGAAGAAGGAGTTTGTTGAAGCTTTTGACCAACAGTGTGAAGGTTTAACAAAGCCAGGTATTTATCAAAAACAGAGTTTTTTTTTTGCTTTTAAAATATAGTCCAGAGAGTTGTAAAAGGAAGTCTTTTAGAGACAGAGTTTATCTCTCAGCAATGAGAAATTTTGTTTATATACACATTCAAGTTTTAGCATAGTTCTGTAAGGATAGAAATGGTAGGAGCCAACACAAGCACGAGTATGGGAAATAATCAACTCCCACAGTTCAATGGGAAGAACTATGACTATTGGGCAATCACAATGAAAGCCCTATTTTCCTCTCAAGATTTACGGGAGCTAGTTGAATATTGTTTAGAAGAACCAACAGATGAACAAGAATTTAATGCCTTAACACAAGCAGAGAAAGATTTGCTGAAGAGTAATAGAAAGGACTCAAAATTCCTCTTCTATCTCTATCAGGCAGTGCATGAAAGAATATTTCCAAGAATTATAGCAGCAAAGAAGTCTAAGGATGCATGGGATACCCTCCACACAACCTATCAAGGAATGGAGAAAGTAAAGACGACAAAGCTTCAATTAATGAGAAGAGATTTTGAAGTCATTTGCATGAAATAGTTTGATACAGTAGACTCATTCTTCACATTGTTGATTGGGTTGGTTACCCAAATGCGATCTCATGGAGAGACCATAGAAGAAAGAAGAATAGTGGAGAAAGTATTGAGGAGCTTACCCTCAAGATTTGATGTGATAGTAACAACCATTAAAGAGACAAAGGATCTCTCAATGTTTACTGTAGATGAGCTTCATGCATCATTGATGACACATGAACAAAGATTGAGCAGAACAACAAACTCATCTTTGGAGTATGCCTTCAAGACCCAAATGTACTTTGGAAGAGGAAGAGATCAAGGAAGATCAAACGTTAGAAGGAAAGGTAGAGGTAGAAGCCAAAATAGAGGAAGAAAAAACCCCACAAGTACTAGTGGAAGGGGCAGCAACCAGAGTCAGAATCAAAGCCAAGGCAGCAGCCAACAAGGTGGGAAAAATCAAGCACATGGACAAAGGTTTGATAAATCCCAAGTCCAATGTCATTACTATAAGAAGTATGAGAATTATTCCAATGAATATAGGAAGAAACAGAGTGACATGGGTAGTAGACCCAGTGCAAAATTTACTAAATAAACTCTTAGTTAAGGGAATTTAGTTTTAGCATGTAATATGGCTGAAGAGAAAAATGAAGATATATGGTTTCTATATTCAGGATGTAGCAACCATATGACTGGAAACATATCTATGTTTTCCATGTTAGATGAAAATCTGAAGTCTCAAGTAACATTGGAGACATATAGTAAAGTCTTTGCCATGGGAAAAGACATAGTGAGTGTTTTAACAAAGAAAGGAGAAAGAAAAACCATATCAGATGTTTACTATGTACCTGGTATGAAGTGTAACCTTTTGAGCATTGGAAAACTCATTCAGAAAGGCTACAATGTATTCTTTGAGGATGATGTATGTACCATCATGGACATACCACCAAGCAAACAGAGGATTTCAAAAGTGAAGATGACAAGAAACATAATGTTTCTTCTAAAGATGAGAGAAGATTTGAAGAAAGGAGCTGCAATGAAAACAATAACACAAGAGACTTACTAAAGAGAAGAAAAGGATGAAAACTGGTTATGGCACTTGAGATTTGGACATCTCAACTTTGGAGGTCTGAATTTTTTGCACATAAAAGGAATGGTAAAGGGATTGACATTGATTGAAAAGCCAGACAACCTATGTGAAGGTTGCAACTTGGACAAGAAACACAGAGAAAGCTTTCCATTAGGAAAGAGCATAAGGGAAAAAGAACCCTTACAAATAGTCCATTTTGATTTGTGTGGACCAATGTAAACATCGTCTTAGCAGACAACCACTATATGCTAACCTTTATTGATGATTACACAAGAAAAACACAGGTTTACTTCTTGAAGTTGAAAAGTGAAGTGTTTGAGAAGTTCTGCCACTTTAAATCTCTTATTGAGAATCAAAGTGGGTAGCATATTAAAGTCCTTAGGACAGATAGAGGAGGATAATATATCTCCAAATAATTTCTACGTTTTTACAGAGAAAATGGAGTTCATAAGCAATTTACAGCAATGTATACACCTCAGCAAAATGGAGTTAATGAAAGGAAAAATAGAACCATCATGGATATGGTAAGAAGCATGTTGAAGGCAAAACATTTTCCAAATGAATATTCGATTGAAGTTTTACATTATGCAACATATGTTTAGAATAGATTCCCAACAAAGAGTGTAATGAATAGAGTTATAGAAGAATCATGGAGTGGCATAAAACAATTTGTCACCCACATGAGAGTATTTGATTGTGTGGCTTATGCACACATTCCAGATCGGCTAAGGAAGAAGTTGGAAAGTAAGGGGGAGAAGTGAATATTTGTTGGATACAGTGAAGAATAAAAGGCATAAAGATTGTATAACCCATCTACCAAGAAATTTATGATAAGCAGAGATGTACAATTTATTGAAGAAGAAGCTTGGGTTGGAAGCATTGAGAAGACAATGAATGTAAAAACCTGTTTGTCTCATGATGAAGATGAGGAAAAAATGGCAGAAATAAATCCATCATTAGCAACACCACCTCCACTAACACAAGGACAGCAAGGGACACCACAAGCAGGTATGAGAACACCCTTGAGAAGTGATGAAAGTGCTTCTCCAAGCACATCACAAGGAGCAGATTTGAGTGCTTCTACAAGCACAAGTTCAACAAGTGAAAGAGGAACCAGATTCAGAAGTCTAAATGAAATTTATGAGCAAGAAGAAGGTATGAACTCTTTATTTGAATTATATTGTCATGTAGAAGATCCTATTATTTTGAAGAAGCAGTAAAAGATAAGAAATGGATAGATGCTATGGATAAAGAGATTAATGCAATAGAGAAAAACAAGACATGGGAATTAGTTGATCTCCCAAAAGGAAAGAAAGTAATTGGAGTGAAATGGGTTTATAAAACCAAAATAAATGCTAAAGGTAAGATTGAAAGGCACAAGGCCAGAATTTTTGTCAAAGGCTACAAGCAGCAATAAGGAAGAGACTATGAGGAAAATTTTCCACTAGTTGCAAGAATGGAAGCAGTAAGAGCAGTGTTGTCCATAGCAGCACAACACAAATGGAAAGTTTACCAAATGGATGTGAAATCAACATTCCTGAATGGAGTATTGATGGAAGAGGTATATGTTGAACAACCTCTGGGATATGAGAAAGAAGGCCAAGAGCACAAGGTATGCAAGTTGAAGAAAGATCTATATGGGATGAAACAAGCACCAAGAACATGGTACAGTAGGATAGATGCATATCTACTGGAAAATGGGTTTGAGAATTGTGAAGGAGAACTGACACTTTACATAAAAGAAAAAGGTGGTAAGATGCTCATTGTTGTTTTATATGTTGATGATGTTATATTTATAGGTAATGATGCTTACTTCATTGAGAATTTTAAGACAGTCATGAAGGAAAAATTTGAGATGACTGATATGGGATTGCTGAGATACTTCTTAGGAATAGAAGTAGAGAAAAATGAGAACAAGATCTTTATTTCTCAAGAAAAACATGTAAAAGAAATTTTGGAAAGGTTTAACATGTAGGATTGCAAAGCAGCAATTACTCCTATAGTGATGGGATTGAGACTAAGCAAAGAAGACAACAACAAGGATTTTGATCCAAGTTTATATAAGAGCATAGTTGGCAGCCTCATGTATTTGACTGCAACTAGGCCAGATATTATACATGTTGTAAGTTTAATTTCAAAATTTATGGAAAGGCCAAAGGAGGTACATTGGCAAGCATAAAAAATAATTCTAAAGTATGTGAAAGGAACGAAGGGGTATGGTGTTCTATACACCTTTTCTGAAAATTTTGAATTAATTGGATATATTAACAGTGATTGGGCTAGAAGTATAGATGAAAGGAAAAACACCTCTGGATATGTTTTTCATATGGTATCAGGAGCCATCTCATGGGCTTCTATAACCAATTGTGGCTTTATCAACAACAGAAGGAGAATATGTGGCAGCTACAACAGTAGCATGTCAAGCAATATGGATGAGGATAATGTTAAGAAATTTGTGTCATGAACAGGTAAAAGGCACAATATTTTATTGTGATAATAGCTCAGCTATAGCTTTATCCAAGAATTCAGTGTTTCATAAGAGGACCAAACACATTGATGCAAAGTATCACTACATCAGAGAATTAGTGAAAAATGGAGAAATTGTTTTGAAGCATTGCAGAACAGAAGAGAAGTTTTCTAACATTATAACAAAACCATTGTGGTAGAAAAGTTTTAATTATCTTAGAAAATTTCTGGGTATGCAAGAAAATAGTAGTTTTAATAAAGGGGGAGTGTTGGAAATTAATCCCAACTGCAAACTTGAACAACATGACATAAAACATAAGCTTTGATATGGAATTCAAAGGACGCAACAAAAATTTTTCCGGAGCACTACAACACATCCAGATTTGAAAATTGTGGTTTGCACCACGTTACCTCCCGCCATTACTCCTATGCACCAGAAACTATTAATGCCACGCCAAATAATTTAGATTCAAACCACTCCCCGTCACCAAACTGTCGACCAATCCAAATGATATCGCATGCTCTCTCGCCTACTTCATATGTCCTTCGCAATCGCACGATAACCGCAAACCCACCACCTACCAGCTTAACCTACCCCAACCAATAGTGCATTGTCACACCATTCAACTGTGCAGTCATCAGGCACGTTGATCGATGTGATGTGTTAACATCCGTCCATGTCACTGGGCACGATCATCGTTGATCTCAGATCAATGATAACCTGCGGGCACAAGAAACCCACTTCTTAACCCGAAGGGTGCCTCCACAATTGACCTCACCCGATGACCCTTGATTGAAAATAGACGGCAGATATCCACTATGGAAGCACAACGCCGATAGTCGAACCAGACCATGAGGTCCCTCCGTAGTGATGTATTGTGTGAGAATATTAATACGGCCTGCGTGCAGAGTTTAATGTACAAATGGGTCATTTTGACAGGCCAAGTACAGAGTAGTTGAACAACCATTGAATGACATTGAATTAGATTAGGTTTTTACTGGCTACAACCATTTTCATATAGATAATGTAATCTCAGTTTTTTTATAGAGGGATGTAGTGTGTGACTGTGTAATATGTCATGAACAGAAAAGTTGTGTGCAACTGTGTGAGTAGTAGTGTATGCAGAGAGTGAAAGACTGTGTAAAGACAGAATGGAGAGTTGTGTGTGTAGCAGTCAAGAAAAGGAGAATTTTGTTTGTAATCCAAAATAACAGTTGTGAGGGAATATTTTTTTTTTTTTGTAACAATCCAACATTTTAATGAAATAGAGTTTTTACTCCATCACTGTGCACACTATTTTCTTGTTATCTCTGTTTTGGCAGAGGATTTTGTTCCTCATTATTTGTTAAGGAATTATCATAAATTGCAACATCTGTTATAAAGGATATGTCACACCGCATCTGAGCCTATTCAATATCTATTCAGGCGGTTTTCTTCAATGGGGCTCAACAGGGGGGCTTGTGTGGATGTGGAGCTTGGATAAAGCTTGAAAATCTGAAAATATTCCAGTTCTATTGGAATGATGGTAGGGGGACAAATAATAAGGCAAAAATTCTAGGTTTTTGGAGTGGATTATGGTTGGCCTACAATTTGCAGTTGCAATCTATGAACATTTAGGGAGATGCTAAGATGGTCTTAGATTGGATTTCTGGAAGGTTTCACTATAAAACAAAAAGTATCCAAGGGTGGATTTGTCGAATTAAATACCTCCTCACAAAGCTTAGTGATTCACCATTGAAAAACATTTACAAAGAAAAAAATACTCGCATTGATAAGTTATCAAAGAAGGGCCCCACCGTCCCTCTTGACAGTATCTATTTCCTCCATTACAGTGATTCCTAACTATTACAAGAATATGTTTATTTGTCTCCTTGAATGCTACAGGGTCCTTTTTTCATGCAGGTTTTTTTTTTTTTTTTTTTTTTTTTTTTTTTTTTTTTTTTTTTTTTTCTGATAATTCATGGTGCAGTCTTTCCAATCAAGCGAACTGCCTCTTTATTCAGTGTGCTTCTTCCCTCCTTATGTATGAGAAGGTGTATGCTTCTCCTCCATTAAACGAGCCTCCCTATTATCAAGCAAGCCTGCATATATTATTACCGTTAGGCCTCTTCTCTTCCCTTGACTCACGTGGCTTATAACGCTATTTAATAGTCTAGTTGTCATGTATTTTTTTGAATAGGCTGGTTGGTTGAGTCTTGAAACTTTATTTTTGCTCATATTTAGACTCGCTTTTCTAACTATCTCAGAAGAATGTTTACTTTATACATCCTTAGTCCTGGTTTCTTTAGGTTGAAATGTTATGTGATGATTTATGTAAATGACTAAAATCTCATTATGGCAAGAAAACATTTTTGAGAATCTAAACTGATGCCATAAAATGCATAAATAAGACAATGTATTGTTTATTTTTTATAATATAAATGAACAACAATTTTTTTCTTTGACCATCACACACTGCATCAAAAATTGAAATACCCTCTATGTGTGGCTTTGATCAATCATATATGTGAGGCTCAACCTATCAAAACCAAAGACGACACTATCTCATATGGCCTTTATAATATGCAGAGACAAGGCTCTCAATTTACAAAGTGTTTGAAGATTATGTTCCCTAGTCAACTGGAAATTGTGGGGTTTTTTTGGTGGTATACTGGGGTTTGAGGAGTTGGAGGGGAAATTTTTTCAAGAGAAGGAGGTAAAATCGAAGTGTAAGAAAATGTTGAGATTCAACAAGATGATGAGCTTAGTGAAAAGATTCGCCTTCACTAAGTGGGCCCGCAGGCTATTTTTGGCGCAAGTCTATTTTTATACTATGTCTATTTTTAGACATGTCGATCATATTCTATGAGTTGTAGGATATTATTTGTGCATGGTTGGTCAAGTTGGAAAAATATATGGACTTCTATTTTTAGACATATTGGGTGGAATCTATTTTTAGATTGCCAGTCTAAAAATAGATATATCGAATATTATTAGCTCTTAATAATATTTGGACTCTAAACATTATCTTATTCTCTTGGAGCACTTCAGTTAAGGGCATAAATGTGGCACAACAACTGACAAAAGGAATTACGCTATTCCCGAGGGTTTATTGGAGCTAATGCATGAGGAATTCAGTTAGAACTCATGTGACAGAGTTTGGTGGAGTTATAGAAGTAGTTGATGGAATTGTATTTAGTTTAACTCAGTTAGACTCAGTTGAGCTAGTCGTATCTAGTCTAATTGATTAATACACTAGTGAGAGTGGTGTGAATTAATTAGTTAATTAATTCACTAAATAATAACTCATTAATCAACTGAAGAATACATCAGTTAAATACAGTGCATGGCAGTTTCAGTGGAGACCAGTGGAGAGGTAGGTGAAAGAGAAAGTGTGACTATCAGTTGTGACTATAGTGATGCATTGATTGCATCCAACACTCAGTGGAGATTCCAATGAGGATTGCGTAGTGCAAGCTTGGTGAATTCGAGTTCATTCAGAGCCATTCTTTAGCAGGGATTGTGCAGTAGAGGCAGGCTAGTAGGTGGCAAAGATTGGTGCATGGATTTGCAAGATCGGGCTTGATTAGTGTGTAGTGATTTTATTGTACTGAGAGCTTGATATGATCAGCTTTGTATGAGGATTGTTACATGATCTCTATGACATATATTATATACAGATATTTGGGGTTTTCAACTTCAATATTTCCCATTAAACAACTGTGTTAATGTGTGTGAATTTTTATTGTTTCATGTGTGCATTGCTATCTTGATTTTATTTCCGCAAATGATCAATGGTGGAATAGATTTTGTATTTTGCATGAAGTTAAAATAGTGTGAGATTAGGAGAATCTTCGATATATAACACATAAGTTATAAAATTTCTACATGGTATCAGAGTAGTATTGATCGGAGGAGATTGCAATTATTGAAGCGGTTGAGTTTTGTGCTAGTGGAATTCAAATTTGTTGCAGTGTTTTCTTGGTGTCGAAGTTGAACATTCATTGAAATGTATTTAAACAGATTGCGATTGGAGTATGCCCTTGATGGTAGCTCAAATTATATTGCATGGAAGGACAGGATGGAGGCAGTGCTAGATGATAATGGGTTGACGGAGTTCATAGATACTGATATTCCAAAGCCTGGTTCTAGCGATGCAGCCGCACTTGACGCATGGCAAAAGAAGGTAGTGAAATGCCGAAGAATTCTATTGGAAGGTGTGAAGGACCACATTGTGTCCAGCCTTCATGATAAAGCCACTCCATTCTTGATGTGGAAGGCTTTGACAGATTTTTTCCAAAGCAGAAGTGACCAGAGGAAGTTGGCACTTAAAGATAAGCTCAGGAAAATAAAAATGGAGAAAGGCGACACTATAGCGAAATACCTCACAAATTTTTTCCACTGAAAGGATGAGATGGGAAGTGTGGGGGTTACTGTAGATGAAGAATACTTCATGAGCTTGGCTCTCCTTGGCCTTCCGAAGAGTTGGCATAGCTACGAGGACTCTGTCAATGGTCGGGAGAAACTTCCAGGATGGGAGCGACTTTGGTCGGATCTTGTGCAGGAGGAGATAAGGCGGGGTACCAGGGATGGATCTTCATCGAAGAATGAAGATGAAGAAAATTGTGCTTTAGCTGCCAAAGCAAGGAAAGGGAAGGGAAAGAAAAATCCTTCTCAATCCGGTGCGAAAGGCAAGAAGCAAGACTTGTCCAAGGTGAAGTGCTTTCATTGTCACCAACATGGACATTACGCCACTAATTGTCCACAGAAGAAGAAAAATAAGCAGGCTGCTGGATTTGCAGCTGGAGAGGCCTTAGCCTCGCAGTTTGAGCTGGATTTTTTGCTGATCGCATGCTTGGTTTCAAGTGTGATGGGATCAGTGTGGTTTCCTGATAGTGGTGCACCTTTCCATATGGCCGGAGACAAATATTTGTTTAGTGATCTGGATGAAAAGGATCTTGGAGTGCACATCGAGATGGGCGATGATGGTAGATACAGTGCGACTGGTATCGATACCATTTACTTTGAGAGGGAGTCTGGAAAAAATTTCATCTTGAAGGATTCCATGCATGTTCTAGGATTGAAGAATAATCTGATCTCTGTGGTGATGTTGGAAGACAAGGGTTATGATGTTGTTTTTAGCGAGGGAAAAGCCTTCGCGTGCAGTAAAACAACTGGTGAAACCCGGAGGATAGGGATTCGATTTAAGAATATTTATCAATTGCAGGTAGATGGCTGCACTGCAATGGCAGGCAAAGAAGAAGGAGTGGTGAGCCGAGATGAGGGAGAATTGTGGCATAGGAGATTGGGCCATCTTCATCATGGCGCTTTGAAAATTTTGCAGCAGATTTCTACTGGGCTTCCCAAGGGTAATCTTGCATAGTCAGATCAGTGCAAGGTATGTACCTTGGGAAAATTTGTGAAGACCACTTTTCATGAGAAGGATAGTCGCGCCACGACAATCCTTGAGAGAATTCACATAGACTTGTATGGACCTTTCTCGATTTCTTCAACAGCAAAGAACATATATTATGTGATATTTGTTGATGAATTTTCTCGTAAGTGTTGGATCTTCTTCATGCAGAAGAAGAGCGAGACATACTCAAAGTTTTTTGAGTTCAAGGCGTTGGTTGAGAAAGATTCGGGGAAGTAGGTGAAAGCTCTAAGGAGTGATAATGGTGGTGAATACATCTCTGGTGAATTCAAAGACTTCTGCAGTGCAGAAGGAATTCGAAGAGAACTCATAGCGCCTCATAACCCACAGCAGAATGGGGTCGCGGAGAGAAAGAACAGAACGATCGTGGGTGCTGCACGGGTGATGTTGCATGATTAGGGCCTTCCCATACACTTGTGGGCCGAGGCATGCAACACTGTGGTTTATGTGCAAAACCGTTGTCCTCATAGAGTACTTGGCATGAGTACACCTGAAGAGGCGTTTTCTGGTAAGAAGCTTGATATTTCTCATTTGAAGATTTTTGGCTTACCTGTTTACATTCATGTGATGAAGGATGACAGGAAGAATATGGAGCCGACTGCAGAGGTTGGGATATTTTTGGGGTACACAGAAGCACCCCACAATTATCTTGTGTATTTTCCAGACAGTCGGATGACTGTTGTGCGACGGGAAATCAAATTTCATGAGGAGAAAGCCATGAAGTTGTCGCTTGAGAGGGAGCTACACTTGAATGTAGATGAGGAGTTACTTGTTCCTAAAGATGAGCCTCAAGATGTGGATCAGCCACAGGAGGAGGTTCATGGAGTGGAAGAAACCACTCATGCAACGCCAAACATCAGAGGACATCAGAGGGCGGAAGCGCACTACGGAAGCTGAGTGACTGAATCTTGATGCAGTGCAGAATGTAGAAGTTCCTACATCATAGCACAGACAGAGACAGTCACCTAACCAATTTACTAGATACATGGCTCTGATGAGCAAGAGTATCGTGATAGAACCATCCTCTTTCGAGGAAGCTGTGGAGGATCCTGCATGGGTAGATTCCATGGTGGAAGAGTATGATTCGATTGTCAGAAACAGTGCATGGGAGATTGTCCCAAGGTCGGAAGGGAAATCAGTGGTAGGTTCGAGATGGATCTACAAAGTGAAGCAAGCTGCTGACGGGAGCGTCGAGAAGTACAAGGCAATATTTGTTTCTCGGGGCTTCTCACAGATCAAGGGGATTGACTATAAAGAAACCTTTGCACCTGTCGCAAGGTATTCTTCCATACAGACCATCCTTTCTCTCTCAGTGCAAATGGGTTGGCACATTCATCAGATGGATGTGAAGACTGCAAAACCTCAACGGAGTCATTGAGGAGGAGGTGTACATTGAGCAGCCTGAAGGATTCAAAATCTTCAGCAGCGAGTCGCATGTGTGCAGGCTCAAAAGAGATTTGTATGGGATGAAACAAGCACCTCATGCTTGGTACACACAGATAGACAGTTATTTCACCGGACTTGGTTTCGCCAAGAGTGAGGCGGATCCAAACCTATACCAGATTGTGGTGGAGGGTAAGTTTTTGATCATTGTACTTTATGTAGATGATTTAATACTAACGGGTGATGAACTGTTGATACGCTCTTGCAAGGCAGATCTTGCAAAGGAGTTTGAGATGAAGGACTTGGGCCTCCTTCATTATTTCCTAGGATTGGAAATTTGGCAGCAGAAGGGTGGACTGTTTGTGTCTCAAGGCAAGTATGCCCGGGAGATAATGGAGAAGTTTCACATGCAAGGCTGCAAGCGTATCGACACTCCTCTTCCTGGTGGTTGGAGGAAAGAGGATGCTACATCGGCAGAGGTAGTGGATTCCACTGTTTATCGACAGTTGGTTGGTTCGCTCATGTATCTAGTCAATACACAACCGGACATATGCTATGCTATGAACCAGCTTTCACAAGCTATGGTTAAGCCTACCAAGATCTTTTAGAAGGCAGGCAAGCATGTCTTGATGTATCTCAGGGGCACATCGGGATATGGATTGTGGTACAGACAGTCGGATGAGGTGAAGCTGCATGGCTTCACGGATGTAGATTGGGCAGGGAGCGTAATGGACAGAAAGAGAACTTCTAGAGGGATATTTAGTATCATATCTATAGCAGTTTCTTGATACAACAGGACACAGAGATCCGTGGCACTCAGTTCAGTAGAGGCCGAGTACATGGAAGCAAGTTTGGTTGCATGCGAGGCTATATGGATGAGGAAGATCCTGGTTGGTTTGTTCGGTTCTCACTTAGATCCTACTGTGATATATTTTGATAATCAGAGTTGCATTAAACTCTCGGTTAATCCAGTATTTCAT
Source organism: Pinus albicaulis (assembly GCA_034641835.2). Classification (NCBI taxonomy): domain Eukaryota; kingdom Viridiplantae; phylum Streptophyta; class Pinopsida; order Pinales; family Pinaceae; genus Pinus; species Pinus albicaulis. The sequence goes on along the minus strand of CM076572.1, from coordinate 914,882,096 downwards.
GATAGATCTAAAAACATTGACATCTGGTATCATTGTATCAGAGATTATGTGCAGCAGAAGATCATGTTGCTTTCTTACATTCCTACGGAGGATCAGGATGCAGATATTCTGACGAAGGCACTCACCAGGAGAAAATTTGAATACTATAGAGACAGGATCGGGGTGGCAAATAATCCCTATCTTTTTGAGAGGGAGTGTTGAGATTCAACAAGATAATGAGCTTAGTGAAAAGAGTCACCTTCACTAAGTGGGCCCGCAGGCTATTTTTGGTGCAAGTTTATTTTTAGACTATGTCTATTTTTAGACATGTCGATCATATTCTATGAGTTGCAGGATGCTATTTGTGGATGGTTGGTCAAGTTGGAAAATTAGTTGGACTTCTATTTTTAGACATATTGGGCAGAATCTATTTTTAGATTGCCAGTCTAAAAATAGATATGTTGAATATTATTAGCTCTTAATAATATTTGGACTCTAAACATTATCTTATTCTCTTGGAGCACTTCAGTTAAGTGCACAGATGTGGCACAACAGCTGAAAGAAGGAATTACGCTATTCCTGAGGGTTTACAGGAGCTAATGCATGAGGAATTTAGTTAGAACTCATGTGACAGAGTTTGGTGGAGTTATAGAAGTAGTTGATGGAGTTGTATTTAGTTTAACTCAGTTAGACTCAGTTGAGCTAGTTGTATTTAGTCTAACTGATTGATACACTAGTGAGAGTGGTGTGAATTAATTAGTTAATTAATTCACTAAATAATAACTCATTAATCAACTGAAGAATACATCAATTAACTACAGTGCATGGCAGTTTCAGTGGAGACCAGTGGAGAGGTAGGTGAAAGAACAAGTGTGACTATCAGTTGTGACTATAGTGATGCATTGATTACATCCAACACTTAGTGGAGATGCCAATGAGGATTGCGTAGTGCAAGCTTGGTGAATTCGAGTTGATTCAGAGCCATTCTTCAGTAGGGATTGCGCAGTAGAGGTAGGCTAGCAGGTGGCAAATATTGGTGCATGGATTTGCAAGATCGGGCCTGATTAGTGTGTAGCGATTGTATTGTACTGAGAGCTTGATATGATCAGATTTGTTTGAGGATTGTTACATGATCTCTATGACATATATTATATACAGATAGTTGGGGTTTTCAGCTTCAGGCTTTCCCGTTAAACAATTGTGTTAATGTGTGTGAAATTTTATTGTTTCATGTGTGCATTGCTATCTTGGTTTTATTTCCGCAAATGATCAATGGTGGAATAGATTCTGTATTTTGCATGAAGTTAAAATAGTGTGAGATCAGGAGAATCTTGGATATATAACACATAAGTTATATAATTTCTACAGAAAAGGCGTGTGATGAAATCGAAAGGTCTGCAAGTTAAGTTATTGAAATTGTAGATTTGGACGAAGTGACTATTGCAAGGAAGTTTAGCAGTACGAGGGAAGATGGAAAATTTGAATTTAGATTATATGTAGAGGTTAAATTCCCAAACCCCAAACATGCTAGACATACTTTTAAGAGAATATTCTAGGCACTAATGTGCAGTCAAAATCTGTTCCATTGCTTCCATCAAATTTCTTTGAGAGAGGTTTAATTTTTTTAATTATGTGGCTAGCATTTAAAACCAAATTTGGTAAGAACTAAAATTCATTAAAAATGTATCCTTTTAAATAGGTTATATTACAATATCATGGTAATTTAGTTTTATGATTTTCTTATTTGTTTTAATTATTTTTTATTTCCTTTTATGTAATTTCACTGAGTGAAAATATTTACATAATATGACAGGAAATGACATTGCACCATCTCCTTGATAGTGGGTTGTTTGCCCAATGACAATGATTTAATAAAATTCTTTCAATGTTTAATATAGAATTTACATGTAACCTTAAAAAAAAAGTAATGTAAATCAATAAAAAATTGATAGTTAAATTTTTTTATTAGTATGTTGTTCAAGATGAATAAAATGCTTAGTTCCTCTCATTGGTATGTGTTTTTTAATAAATTGACCTACAATAGTTCACCAAAATATTAATAACAAAAAAATCATGTAAAAATCTGTTAATTTATAGAGAGACACTCTCGTTTATATTGTATAAAGAAAATGTAAATAAAAATGTAATTTTTTTTTTTTAATGTGTTGTTCAAGATGAATATCATATGTAATAATTTTTTATAATTAACAGATCGCTGACATGTGACATATCCACTTAAACCAAAGATCTGTCAACTTTTGAGAGAGGTCAAATTTCTCCAAGTATAAACCTTTTTTCAAGTTTTACATCTCATGAAATTTAATCTTTCTAAACACTTTACACAACAATTAGCAACATAAATTTATATTAATTTTATAATTAAACACAACATACGTTTCTTTTCATTATTTATATAATTTAATATCATAATAAATAAATAAATAAAACAATAATACTATAAATTAATTCATTTCATTAAATTACTTAATAAATTATTTTAAATCATTTTATACTAATTTAATTATTCATTATATATATATATATATATATATATATATATATATATATATATATATATATATGAATATTATATTATTATAAATTTAAAATATTAAAAAAAAAATAATGTTAATTATTTCATTTAATTTATTTAATCTTTACATTTATCATGTTATTATAAATTTAAGAATATTAATATTTTACAAATGAAAATAATACTTTAATATAATTAATTTTTTATAAATAAAAACAATAATTCATAATATATTTTTTTTTCTCATTTATTTTCATTATTTAATAAATTCTTATTATCGATATTAGAAAATAAATTTATTTGGTTAACACTTTGTTCCAAAATCCAAATCATGCCGTCTTACTAATTGAAATGAGATGTTTGTATATTTAGATTGAGTAAAGCAAGCTTCTTTGTCAAAATGTAAATTATGTTTATGAAGTAGCTTTATATATTTACATTTTAAAATGAGATAATATTATTATCTCGGCTGTCCGGCACAATTAGGCATTTGATATTGGGCTGAATAGCTATTAATTGGTTGATGTTTTGCAACTTACCAATGTTAAACTTTATATATATATATATATATATATATATATATATATATATTATAAAAATATTGAGATATATCTATGTTGCTATTGGTTGTAAATTTAGAGATTTTATTGGAAATTGCATCGTAATATGTGATAATGTTGCAGTTGTTTTATAAAATGAAATTAAATTCACAAATCGGTTGTATTTCAAGTTTCAAGGTGGCATTAGGAAATTTTGAGGTCTAAAATGGGCTTTCTAAGAAAAATGTAAAACTAAAATCAACTTTATAAGAGCCAATAGGATTCAAGATGATGATGTCAACCATAGGGTATTATTCAACATTTTTGGAGTAAAAAAGTAAAAATATTAAAAAATAATAAAATAATAAAACTACTTTTTTCAACTTATCTCTCTAAGTTTTTACTCAAATTTCGAGCGAGAATACTCGTTGAATGCTAAATTTAATTCTTCATCCAAGGAGTACCCATGTTGCATACTTTTGATGGACCTTGCTACACGAAAAATAAATATATGAAAAAACATGATTGCAATGACATTTTTCATGTGTTTCTTATTTTTCGTGTAGAAGAGTCTATAAAAAGTATGCAACATGGGTACTCCTTGGATGATGAATTAATTTTTGCATCCAACAAGTATTCCTGCTTGAAATTTAAGTAAAACCTTAGGGAGATAAGTTAAAAATACGAGTTGAAAAGGTATTTTTTTTTTTACCTCTAAAATTTGATGATGTAATCAAATATTATTTTATTATTTCCACTATTATTTTATAATTTCCTTAGGAGACCCATTTTAGACCTTAAAATTCCCCTAATGTATTTTGCGATGAGCTTTATTTACCAGAATATCGGTTATTTAATGCCCCAAGAGAGCCTATTTTGCATTTAATACACTATAACAAATGATGACAGTAACCATGAACCCATGCGTATTGGGCAAGGCAAACAATAACCAGCTCGCCATAAGGCATTTAATGCGCTTATTGCAAGTCTCTTCACATCAAATGCCCATAGATGGTTGATTGAATGATTTGCGCATCCGTTGCCACATTGGCTTGCCATCGTGGAAACTATGTGATAACCGTAACTATGCTCCAAACTGCGGGTTATGGAGGAGCCTGCCATAATTCCTAAATTCTTACTATTTTATTTGGGATTCCCACTTACGCTCTATGCATTTCTTGCACGTAGGATTCTCTTCTTTTCCATCCATCTCATCGGTGATCAACACACAGGGATCTACATGTAGAAATCTTGGCACCATAATCATGCTCTATTAAGGATCAGGTTTTATTGCTTGGTAACTTGATTGGTTTTCAGACAATAGCTTCATCATCATTGTCAGTGTTGCAGTTGTTGTCTCAAATCCTGCTTGAATGAAGAAACATATATTATCCAGGATATCCTTATCACTCAACCCTTCCCCTGTTTCGTCTTTAACACCCAGCAGATTCGAAATCAGGTCGCATTTTGTAGAACCCAACTCCAAATTCCCCCCATCATCACTAGCAACAAATCTCCTTTTCTGTTGAATAATATTCAACAAGATATTTTCCATCCTGGACCAGGCGATCTTGGCTCTGCGATAACTAGTACCAGGCAGGAATTCTATGGGAACACTTACCAAACCAGTTAAAGATTCATATAACTAGTTTGCTTGCTTGAAAACTCTTTCCATAGGATGCAGGGTGTTGTGAAACCAGCTCCAAAAAGAGAAGAAAAGAGATATCAACGCCTTATAAATAAGCCACTTCGAGGGGGCAACCTCCAATACATTACATGAATGAACAATTCTTGGATGATACAATTTACAAAACCTCCTTTCTATATATAGGAGTCCATGGGGCCATAATGTAATCCTAGTGGGCCACAATGTAATCCTAGCCAACCTAACAATAATAATTTAAGGGCACAATAATAACAAAATGGGGGTTACGAGGGTACAATAATAACAATAAGGGGGTTACACTAACAACAATAAGGGACTATACTAGTAATATAGGGACCTAACATGCCCCTCTCCTTCAAAAAAGTGTTGTCCTCAATGCTTGAGTATCTCTGGGTGCTTCTGTATAAAATTCTCATCCTCCCATGTAGAATCTTCAGTGGGTAAGTTCTTCCACTTGATGAGATACTCTGAAATTGATCGATTCCGTAGCTGTCGAGTTCTTGTTTCCGTGACCGCTTTAGGTTCCAATATGATTTTTCCTTCCTCATCAAGTTCTGACAATATTGTTTGAACTGGAATATTTTCACCTATAACCTTCTTTAAGCATTAAACATGGAAAATTGGATGCACTCGTGAAGAAGCAGGAAGCTCCAATTTGTATGCCATAGTACCAATCTTTTGGAACACCTTGTAAGGACCATAGTACTTTAGTGATAATTTATTATCCTTCTTAGCTTGCTTGAGGGACATTTGTTTGTATGGTTGTAACCGTACAAATACGCAATCTCCTACATCAAAACTTCTCTCGCTGCGATGTTGATCTGCCTGTTGTTTCATTCGATTTTGTGCCAAATTCAGGTTGTCCTTTAAGAGTTGGGGAACTTCTTGTTGATGCTCGAAGTGATCTTCCACTACTTGAACCTTCGAATTTCCTCTTAAAGATGATGTGATGGATGGTGAATAAATCCATAAAGTGCCATAAATGGGGTCATTTTTGCTGCAGTATGGAAGGAAGTGTTATACCACCATTCAGCTAGAGGTAACTACTTGACCCATTGTGTTTGTTTATCAGATACAAAAAAACGAAGATATCCTTCCAAACATTTATTTACTATCTCAGTTTGACCATAAGATTGAGGATGATAAGATGAGCTATGAGCTAATTGAGTACCCAAACAAGAAAATAACTTTGTCCAAAAATTTCCAGTAAAAATGGGATCTTTGTCGCTCACAATAACCCTTGGGCTTCCATGTAGCTTTTGAATTCTATCCATAAATGTAGTAGCAACTGTACTTGCTTTAAATGGATGAGATAATGCACAAAAGTGTGCATACTTGGTAAGTCTATTAACTACCACCATGATGACACTCTTTCCTTCGGATTTAGGTAAACCTGTGATAAAATCCATTGAAATCTCCTCCCAACGTTGACTTGGAATGGATAAAGGTTGTAGAAGTCCCAGGGTCTTAATTGTCTCAACTTTATTCTGCTGGCAAACCAAACATTCCGCCACAAAATTTTGAATATCAGTTTTAAGGCCATCCCAAAAAAATTATTTCTTCACCCTGTGGTAAGTTTTTAAAAATCCTGAGTGTCCTCCTAAAGGAGAAGTGTGCAATTCCAAAAGAATATTTTGTTTTAGTTGGGAATTCTTACAAACATATAAGCGATATTTGTACAATAAGGAATCATTTTTCCAACTAAATGTATCGGATGTACTAGGATCTTGCTGCAACTTTTGAATGAGTGTCCACACATTTTCGTCCTTCTTCCATTCATCTCTTGCTTCGGTTATCCAATCTAGTTGGATAATAGAAATGGCACAAAGAAATGCTTCCACCTCTTCATTCTTTCTTGAGAGTGCATCTGCAACAAAATTTAGCTTCCCTTTTTTGCATATTATTTCAAAGTCATAATCCAAAATCTTTGTGACCCATTTTTGCTGCTCTTCTGAAGATGGTCTTTGTTCCAAAAAGTGTTTAAGACTATCATGATCAGTTTTTATCTTGAAGTGTCTTCCCATTAGGTAAGCTCTCCATTTCTTTAGTGCATGCAGTATTGCTAACATTTCCTTCTCATAAATAGGTTTCTATAAATACTTTTCTTTGATTGGATGACTTTCAAAAGCAATGGGTCTTCCTTCTTTCATTAAAACAACACCAATTCCATTTCTTGAGGCATCACATTCCACAATAAAGGTTTTGTGAAGTCTAGCGTAGCTAAGACTGGTGCAAGGCACATTGCTTCTTTAAGATGTTCAAAGGCCTTAGTTGCTTCAGGAGTCCATGAAAATGTATCTTTCTTCAATAATGTTGTTAGAGGTGCTGCTATTCTCCCATAATTCTTAGCAAACTTTCGATAATACCCTGTTAACCCGAGAAATCCTCGCAGCTACTTTATGGTTGTGGGGACTTTCCATTCCTTAATGGTTTTAATTTTGTTAGGGTCTACCTTAACACCCTCGTGAGATATAATATGACCCAAATATTCCACCTCTTGTACTCCAAAGAAACATTAGGATGTTTTTGCATATAATTGTTTCTCTTGCAACAGTTTGAGCACCCTGTCAACATGTTGAACATGATCCTTCCAAGAACTGCTGTAGATTACTATATCATAAAAAAATACTAGCACAAATTTTCTAAGGAAGGGTTTGAAAATGGAATTCATCAACCCTTGAAATGTAGAACGTGCATTGGTAAGGCCAAAAGGCATGACCAAAAATTCATAATGACCCTCATGAGTTAGAAATGTTGTTTTTGGAATATATTCAGTCTTCATTCTAATTTGATGATACCCTGAACAAAGATCCAATTTGGTAAAATAAATCGCTCCATGTAATTCATCCAATAATTCATCAATAATAGGAATGAGAAATTTATCTTTAATGGTGAGCTTATTGAGCTCCCTATAATCCGGACACATGTGCCATGATCCATCCTTCTTGTGTACCAATACTACAGGAGCAGAGAAAGAACTTTGACTAGGTTGAATTATACCTGCCTCTAACATTTCTGCAATCATACGTTCAATTTCGTTCTTTGGACATAAGGATATCTATAAGGCCTGATGTTTGGAGGAACACTACCTGGAATAAAATGAATAGCATGATCATGATCACGAATAGGTGGGAGTCCTTTTAGAGTTTCAAAAACCTTGGAATGATTGTCCAAGACTTTTTGGAGATCTGTAGAAATAGATGCTTTTTATGTTGGAACTTCTAGTGAGCATAATTGTGCAATTATGCCTCGTTGTTATTTCTTTAGAAGCTTTGTCATGACATTAGAGCTTATTATCTTTCCCGGCTTCCCTGAAATACCTTGTAATTCGACTTCCTTTCCTTCTGAAAAAAAATTCAAGAAAAGTTCTTGAAAATTAAAAGCTACCGTCCCCAAAGTTTGTAACCATTGTACTCCTAGTACAATATCAGCACCTCCCATAGGAATGGAAAGCATTGGACTATTCAATACATATCCCCCCATGGTTAGCTTGATATTATGGAATTTCCAAAGCAAGTTATAGTTCATCCATTTGCAACCATCACTTGACATTCTGGTGTTGGGTATAGGAAACAATTCAATTCCTTGGCTACCTTAAAACGAATAAAATTATGGGTACTACTTGAATCAATCAACACTATTACCTTTTTCTTCTTAATATGTCCTTCTATCTTGAGAGTTTGAGGAGTGGTAATTCCTGCCAATGCATTACACGATATGGTTGGACTCATTTCATCCTCTTCTTGGGTTGGTTCCTGGTGTATATCCTCTTCTTGTTCATTTTCTTCTTCCTCTTCACAATCTATGTAAAATAATTTCTTCTCAGCACACTTATGACCTTTAGTGTATTTTCTATCACAACTGTAGCAAAACCCTTTTGCTCTTTTTTCTTCCAATTGTTGTGGTGTCAACCTTGTAGGTCGTGGAAATCTAGGAGTAGCAACACTTCCCTCTTTATAGAAGTGAGTGGTAGGGTTCCTTGTAGCCATAATTTTACATTCAATTTTTCTTTCCAACTTGAATGCCTTCTCCAATGAATCAGGCTCCAAAATGCGAACTTCATGTTGGATGTTATCCTTTAAAGTACTTATGAAGAGATCAATCCTTTGTTCATCTGGAATATCAGTTACCCTTATATTCAATTTTTTGAAGTCCTCAATGTTCTCCCCCATTAAACCCTTTTGTTTGAGATTTATCAATTCGCTAAAGAAGGTGTTGCTCTTTGTATCCTTATAATGTGCTATCATTTCCTCCGTAAAAATTGACCAAGTGACAATTTTTTTATAGGAGCAAAGCCATCGATACCATACAAATGTATTTTTTTCTAAATGTAAAGTTGAAATGCGTAACTTTTGTGTGTTTTGCACATTATGGAGATCAAAATATTGATCCATCTGTAGTATCCATGTTACAGGATTTCCATCAAACTTCCTCATATCAATTTTTGGAATATGGTGGTTCTTCCCGCCAACATTAGATTTATGAAATCACGATTAACATTTATTTCATCAGGAGTTTCCTCTACTATCTTTTCACCATTAGGAAACATTTCTTGTATCAACTTTGTTAAACCTTCCATGTCTTCTTTTATATCATTCTTCATGTTTTTCATTTTCTCATCGATCTTAGCTTCCATGTCATCCATCTTAGATTCCATGCCATCCATCTTAGATTCCATGCCAGCTTCCATGCCATCTATCTTAGATTCCATGCCATTCTTCAAACCATCCATCTTAGATTCCATGCCTTTCTTCAAACCATCCATCTTAGTTTCCACACTTTTCTTGAAAACTTCCATGTCATTTTTTATTGCTCTTTGCGAGAGCGAAATTTGTTGCACTTGCTCTTGTAATTTTGATATGTCATGTTGCCATTCTTCATCTTCATGAGTCATAGTAGAGATTTATAAATGATTAATGGGCGTTGAATTCTTTTTAGGGGCCATTTTAGAATCCAATACTAATATCTATTCTACAATATGACCTTGGAATCAATTCAACTTGATTCTTCAAACAAGACTTATGCAATTCGGAAAAAAAATACACACCTTTTACTTGATTTTGAGGAGCTCGATATTGAAATTAAATTATCTCTATAATTGTGGATCCTCAATATCTAAAATTCAGCCCCGTAGTAGCCCTCTAAAGCTTCTTTCAAATGCCACAGGTTTGATCTGATTTGGATTCTTCAAGGCAAAGTTATGTCCAATCTCCCACAATGACCCAATTTTGGACTGGTTCAGTAGAGTAAACTTGTACGACTTGCCACATTTCACTGTTTCCTCCTTTGGCTCTGAAATTGATAGAAAATAAATAAATTATGTGTACTTATGACCACCTTTTACGGCATTCCAATACGATGCTCCTAGAGAGAGCTATGAATATTTTCCCACAATCACCTCTTTGAGATGAAATTCAGAAGCCTCAAAAAGCCCTAAATTACACAAATCATTTCTCCGAAAATATTGCGAACCAATATTTGAAATTTTTTGACAATGTTCATTAGGATTGCAGCTTCGTACTCTAAACATTTCAGCTTCTGAACCTTCGTAGAGAAAAATGTATTACGAAAATACCACGATGACCTGTTTAGGTTAAATTCAGGAGCTTGCAAAATGACCTAAATTGCACAGATCATATCTCTTAAAATATTACGAACCAAGATCTAAAATTTTGCGACGATGTTCCTCAGGATTGTGGCTTCGTACTATAAAAATTTAAAATTCTGAACCTTCGTAGAAAAAAAGTTATAGCGAAAATTCCACGCTGACCTGTTTGGAGCAGCAAAACCTTAGAATCTCAAAGCTCTGATACCAAATGTTGTGAAACCAGTTCCAAAAAGAGAAGAAAAGAGATATCAACGCCTTAGAAATAAGCCACTTCGAGGGGCCAACCTCCAATACATTACATGAATGAAAAATTCTTGGATGATTCAAATTACAAAACCTCCTTTCTATATATAGGAGTCCATGGGGAAACAATGTAATCCTAGTGGGGCCACAATGTAATCCTAGCCGACCTAACAATAATAATTTAAGGGCACAATAATAACAATATGGGGGTTACAAGGGTACAATAATAACAATAATGGGGTTACACTAACAACAATAAGGGACTATACTAGCAATATAGGGACCTAACACAGTGTAAGGCATTATGAGCATCATAATCCATGCTCTATTAAGGATCATGTTTTATTGGTTCGTAACTCCCTTGGTTTTTAGACAATAGCTTGATCATCATAGTCAATGTTGCAGTTGTTGCCTCAAATTCTACTTGAATGATGAAACAGACATTGTCAAGGATCTCCTTATCACTCAACCCTTCCCTTGTTTCATCCTTAACACCCATCATATTCGAAAGCAGGTCACATTTTGAATAACCCAACTCCAAATTTCCCCATCATCCCCAGCAAAAAATATCCTTTTCTATTGAATAATATTCAATAAGATATTTTCCATCCTGGACCGCGCAATCTTGGCTCTATGATAATTAGTACCAGGCATGAATTCTATGGGAACACTTACCAAACCAGTTGAAGATTTATATAACTGGTTTGATTGCTTGAAAATTGTTTTCATAGGATGCAAGGTAAGGCATTATGATAGGTAGCTGCCATAACAGTGTAATCCATGGTTGCAATATGATTGTAAGAAAATGATTCCATACCATTGTAAGCCACATGTTGTCCTTATAGTCATTCTAAGATCAACCAGTTCCTGCCATTACTCCGGGTACTTCAAAACAATGAAAAAAATGCAAAAAATAGTCTTACCCTTGCAATGTACTTAAATCACCGAATAACATATTTCTCAGGTACTGATGGTTCAGTGCTCCACACCACCCACAACATGCATTATACTCGTTGAAGCCTTCAATTTTCAGTCCCCACAAAACCCTGACACCCACTTCAAATTTTGAAGTTTCAAGTTTTATTGGGTTTTAATGGCTTTGGCCAATCAAAACCCTCATACCCACTTCAACTTGACTTCAAATGGTTGGGCATCATGGATTGAGGAAAATGGAAATCTGGATTATTTTCCAAATTTCAAAGTGGGCAGGTGGCTTGTGATGGGAAGTAAGTGGATTATTTAAAATAAACCAGAAAAAAAAAAAAAAAAAAACTACAAACCAAATTTCCATACATAGTTTAGACCAAATAATACACAACAAAATCATAAAAAGTAAATGCAGGAATAAATATTAGGGTTCATAGTGATTTATACAATTGTTCGGATGATACTTAAATAATAATTCTTCAACTTCTGGATTTTTTCTTTTGAACCAACCATTTCATATTCCTTCTCATCTCATGGAAATGGGCACATTTAAAGTTCTTTTGAATATCTAACCAGGTGTGCTCAGCGTAAAGAGAAACCCAAGTAAACGTCAAGTATTCATCTTGAGAAAAGAATTTGACATCATGGTTGTTCTAGATGTATGTCATCCTAATGCATCTCATTCTAATTTCTTGTCACCTTGACCATTTTTTATTGGAACTGAAAGGCAGACAACAAAAACCGAACAACTACCTGAAACATATTCTCATTTTTCACATAAATTAAAAATACAGACCAATTTTGACCTGACATGCCTCAACATTCCTGATCTGTCTTCAAGACACCATAAGAAATCTTGACTTTGAATTTATTTTCAGTATACATCTCTGTTTGACAGGAAAAATGTGAAATTAGCTCTTAATGAAAAACTTATCAGCACTGATATTGATTGCTTATGGTGATTTTGCATACTATTCTCTCTCAGATGTAGGAAATGTTTTAGACAATAGGTTTCTCAATAGAGGCAAGTTGTATTCATGCATTCCACAAAATTCTTCGAAAATAACCATGATATAGTATGAACCTAAGTTTCATTCATTTGCAAATAAAATTTGCAAGATTCGAAATTATGGATAGTATAATTAGGAAAGATATCAAATATAAAATAAAAAACACTCCATACATATTTAACATCATTGACTAAAAATGATTTCGCTACTTCAGTTTCCCCTTTTTCCTACAGTTTTACTCTGCATCTTTACAAGCTGGTTGTGTTTCTACTAATTGACACTTTAATGTGTAAATAGTTCTGGTCATGGATAACTTGCACTATTGATATAATACATAGTATACTTTTTAAAATTTTGGAAAAATTAACCAAAGGCAAGAAATGTGTACCTCGCCCAACATGGCAACAAGATTTGCCTTTTTCATCTGAAGTTCTTGTCTATCAGATGGTGTGAGTCCAAAAGCATGCTCGTTTTTCATTTCTTGTGCAGAAATTGAATCTCCTGTTATTGCAGATGTTGTTCGATCATTTGTAGTAGCTTCAGTTGAAATATTATTTTTGTCAAATATTGTACTAAACCATGTTTGGAATCTTTTATGGTTGATTTAATCACACTTGATACACTTTCCAACATTTACAACTTCATCAAGTAATTCTTGTGCTCCTTTAAAATATTTGGAACCAATTAAACTGTTTGAGAGATCTGCTACTACAATTTCATTCGTACCATGATGCATCAGTTTGTTACACTCGAGATTCAAACTACCTAGGAATTTAGTTCCTAGCATCCCATCCCTTGAGGAAGCCCAGAAAGAACTTAAAATTCCTGACAATTTACTTGTTAGTATATCAGCCCTATTCATGTTCTCTTGTGAAGTTTCTTCTGAAATATTAGGGAAATTCACTTCTGAGTCCATAGGATGATTTTGAAAGTGAGATAATTGGATATTTGAAAGCTGTTGGGGGAAGGGTTAAGAGAAACCCCCCATCCATGTGTTGCCAAACCTTGTGATTGATCTAGCTACAAACCTAGTCCATTTGGATTGATTGCGAGTTGTTATTCGGGGATGGTACACATAGTAGCATGTTTCATACCTACTGGAGAAATCTCAGAAACAGATTGATGGCCCAAATTATATATATATATATTTTAACTCCCCAGAAAGGGAGTGGTTATTATGGGAGTTGGGATCTATTGTTTGCATGAATATAAGTTCATTTCCCACATTTCTCCATACATTGTAACCATGATTTCAAGGTTGAGATGAGAGTAAAGTTGCAGTAACATCTTGTTGTGTTCCACCTGAGATTTCCACTGATTTCATGGAATAACGTTGTGGATGTGGGGCATAAGGAAATGGGATTCCAATGAAATTTTTCTTTGGCTACCCACCACCAGCCAAATGATTGTTTGTTGATGGAGTTCCTGCTGATTGATTTATAAGTACTATGTTTCCTGGAGTTTGTATGTCTTCATAACCTGTATAATCAGGCTTCATTATGTAAATGGTTCGCATGGTATCTGGCTAAATATTTGAACCTCGAAAGTAAGTAGCCATTATATTTCTGTTGTTTCAGCTTAACCCAAAAATGCTTCCTTCAAGTCTCCAACCACTTGGTTGAGCATTGATAGCAGTCAATTCAGGTCCAAGATTCGACACACAAATGTAGCACTATTAATAGGTGATTTTTGGATGCCATGAGAACATACCTTGAGAAGCTATCACCTCACTTGATTATGAAATTTATTTTAGTCTGCCAGTGCTTCTTAGATTATTTTATTCAAACCCGTCTCTGTGTATTCAAATTGGTTGGCCTCTCCTATAAGTATTCAAAAATAAAATATGTTTCCTTGAATACAGATAAAAACCAACAACATTCCAAATGTAGCAAATGTCTTTGTAGCACAACTAAGAATGCCGATGAAATGTGCAATTACAGTTCTAAGCATAAGAATAAGGTCTCATAGATATTCGTCATCTCATTGTGTGCTTGTGCCATGCAGCAGAATGAAATTAGTAACCGACATACTAAAATTGAAATTCCACTGATTACAAGGGACAAGTAAAACCTCATATTAAAGGAAGGAAAATATGCGACATTCTATTTTGACTTTGAAAAAAAATGAGAGAAAAACTCAATGAATGTTAACAGCACAAGGTCATACATCAATCCATATGTACCACCTTAAGGATGTTGACATTATGAATATAAAATTATGAATGATTGCAAGAGGAAGAAACAGAGAGCCCCATATAAAGGAAAAGGCTATAAAAGGCATCGAGTTCATTCCGTTGTAGTTTTTTCTTAATTCAACTTCTCCTGATCCAAGAAAGTTGAAATGAAAATCCATTATTATAACAGAATTATCAGCATTGACTTCAGACATCATCTATCATATGAGGTAAAAATAGCCATTCCAAGAAATTTGTTTACTGATTGAGGTTGGATTATGAATTTATCACCAATTTTGGTGTTAAGGTGCATGTAATGTAAACCTTTCTGGATACATCAATCCATATAGCTAGGCCCCATGAACTGTTGCTCTTTTAGTTTTCAGTGGCGTTGTTCTGCAATAAGAAAATAAATCACGAATCATAAAAGTTTGGTTGTATCAATCTTATTTTGCACGATGTGGTAGGATTAAAAACAATAATGTTTGTGACCATAGCTACCAATTGTGCTGAATTTTTGGATTGAGTTGATACATTTGACAAAAAAACATGAAAAGAAAAATGTAAAATATAAACATAAGTAGCAAGTTTCCTAGCTAGGTGTCATTATTTTCTGCAACTCCTTTTTAGCATATTATGGGATGTGTATGGATTTTAGTATGTCATTTATTTTTTCCAACATATTATTTTTGTCAGGTTAGTTTTTTAGCTTGATTATATTAATAATGCTAATCATAAGTAAGGGTTTTGAGTTCAAAATTCTCTGCAGAAAGATTTTAACAAAGACACTATAGCTAAACTA
This sequence comes from Pinus albicaulis, assembly GCA_034641835.2. NCBI lineage: Eukaryota > Viridiplantae > Streptophyta > Pinopsida > Pinales > Pinaceae > Pinus > Pinus albicaulis. The sequence goes on along the minus strand of CM076572.1, from coordinate 914,866,616 downwards.
GATTAAAGAACTATTACACACATTCTTGCTTCTCAAATAACTTATTATCTTTTTGCATTGAGAGTTATGAAATTTTAAATCCATTAGTGTAAAAGGTTTGGCTGGCATGTTCCTTTGAAAACTATTAAAAAACAAAACAAAACAAAAATATATTGAACAAAAGTGCATCAACAGATTTGTCATTTGCAACAAGATCGAGTGAAGAGAAGCCTGATCTTGCTTTAGTGTTTGCATTTTATATGGTCACAAAGAAAGAGAATCAGGGGATTCAGAGCGCTCTATAAAAAAAAAAAGATGATGAGTACAGACAAGCAATAGTTAACACCACAAAAAACTTTCTGGCTAATGAATTAGTGGATGGATAGTTAGTAAGACATAGGATCATATATTTCACCATACCTCCGAATTTGAAAGTGTTTTAAGAGTTCAATCTATAAATAGTTATATTTCTATAATATACATGAAAATTTATTATAGAAATTCAATATGGAAGTGTCGATCACATAATTCTCCTCTTTCTAACAAAATTTTGTTCACTTGACCAGGTAAAGATTACAAAAGGTTTGAAGTTGCATGAAAATATCTTTGATAGTTCAAATCTTTCACAACTTACTAACTTTATATGTGACCTTAAATTTGCTGGAAAACAGGGGAAACTTAGAGGCAAGTGATATATCCCTTGGTGACAAGCAGTTCTTCATGTCATTTATTGTTTTCTCACTCTCTATGAACGAGATCGATGACTAGTATTGGAAATTAAAACCAAAATATTAAATGAAGTTCTATGGTTTACCTGGTTCTCAATCCATAGTTGTAAAGGAAATGCAAACATGTTCCTTCATTTTCTTGTTATTGATACCCCCTTATAATCCTCTTTTACATTTTCCACCTGGTATTTGCCTCTTCTTTTACTAGCCCGTCAGCATCCCACATGTTCAGGAATACATTTCCTTTGCAAAATGGAAACTTGAATAAACTTCCTTTAATGAAGTGTTGAACATTAACCCAGTAACCACCTATCAAGAGATGGGCATGTCCATACACCTTTTATCAGAGCATGTGATCACTCTTATTGACTTAATAACCATGAAAAATTCCACTATTCAGCTACTCCTTTGTGGGGGGTGGCTGGCCGATGCGGGGAAAATGTGTTTATTTTTTGAGGATTCCAACCTAGTGAGAGCAATGGAAACTCCATGTTTTCACTGATCTAGCTTACCTCTTGTGATTTTATTTGATAAATGACTGGTAGATACATCCTTATATATGTTCTTCACATATTAACGAGGTACACAATCAAGTCAGTATTCTTATGTGAGTCCTGTCTTCTGATGAGATGGAATATTTTTACCATGCTCACTATTTGTTTCTTCCCATTTTAACCTTGTTTTGGCCTTCCTTTTTTTGCCTTATAATTGCATCCCTCTCCTTCATTGTTCACTATTTTTTCTTCATGTAAGGGAAATAATTCTATAGTGTGGTAGTTTTACTCTGATACATGCTGGTAAGGATATGTCCCTGCTTGATGGACTCAGGTTACTGTAAGTTTTCACGAATGTGGTTGAAAAATGCAAGGATAATGTTAACTGAGATACCACACACACACACATATATATATATATATATATATATATATATATATATATATATATATATATATATATAGATAGAGAGAGAGAGAGAGAGAGAGAGAGAGAGATATTCCTTCAAGCCAACTTCACTATTCCCTCTTGTGGACCAGGACAGTGGGTCTTAAATGAATATGCCATACAGGCACGATGCTAAAAGGCATAGCTCACAAGGAAAAAGGCCAATCGAGGGATGCACAAGCAACGTTCAAGATTAAAAATATAATGAATATATATATCTAGTATTATATTATTTCCATTTTAAATTACTTTTCTTCAACATAGGCCTACGCTAGCATATAGATACGTGTTTTTATATATTATAGATGTGGCCCAAAATGGTGGAACAATGTTGAGTAACATGTATAGAATTACCTTAATATGGATGTAATTATTATTGAAATTGTCAGAATCCTTTCTATTTGTCCTCCTTTGTCTCACAACATGCTGCCAAATTTTATTATATGTATAGGGATTTGAAGAATGAAGAAGTGGGACCTAATTAATGAGTTGGAGGTTGAGGACCCAAAAAGAATGACAGAGTTTTCAGTGGAATATTTGACATATAATAAAATACAGGTAGACCAAGTCATAATTATTTCGTATTGTCGACTTGAGGATTTTATAAGTGGAGAGGAAATGAGGGAAAGTTCACTTACTCAATTTGTTGCTAAAACTCGTCAAAGTAAATATGTGAAGGATATCACGAACACAAATTTTTAAACATATTTGGAATATGTTATGTGAGTCTCTCTCTCTCTCTCTCATAATTTTTAAGTTCACAATGTCAAACATGCATAAATAATTTGATGAATTTGTTGTTTATTTTTGATGTATAGATATTGGTGTGCCTATGGTATGAATCATGTACAAGCCATAAATGTAACTAAACTTGAATCTAAAACTAAAAAACATCTTCCATGTCAAAGCATAAAATTTGGTTGCCAATTTCACTTCATTATGCGACGACTTGCCCTTAGACCTAATTATATTGTTCTAATTTACACATTATGCAAACATATTGATGGGAAAAATGTTGTTTTTCATGTAAATGAGGCGAATGACATGCCAAAGAAATTCAATTTTGCACTGCATTTAACAAAGAATATATGAAAAATTGTTGAAGAGTTTTGTCGTGATGGTTTTAATGCTACAATGATATGGGACAATTATCTTTGATGTAAAGTATGGATCTAGTGAGTTGTTCATAGGGGCACCTTGAGATTCTTTTATGACAAGACAAGATGTGTTAGACATATACAATAATATCAAAAGGCTAGAATATGTAAGGCATGCAAGTGATCCAATAAGTGTGGATTGTTGGGTTCATGAATGCCCAAAGAGATTTTTAATCTACCAACAACAAGATGTTGTTAAAAACATCACTTTCATTGTACGCATGCAAACAAAGTGGATGCTTTCAATGATGGTAAAACACTCACAAAATAACGTGATATCAATGGAATCCACCTTCAAAACTAATAAATATGGGGTAATATATTTAACAAAGCTTCATTTATTCAACTTCATTTTGATGTTTTCCTCTTATATACTTATAATTTTATCTTCTTTGTAATCCAGTATCAAATTTACACCTTAATGGTTTTTTATGATCATCGCAATGGGATTCCAGTAGCTTGGGTAATATCATCATTGAATATTACTTCTGATATTTGTAAATGGATGTCAGCATTATTTGAAAATGGGAAAAAAGAACATCCAGATAGGCATGTCTGAGATTTCATCATAGATGATGCGATAGCAGAAATCGAGGCATTAAGGTGAAATTTTATTATGTTTAGAATTTAAAAGAGGCTATAATGTTTATGGATATTCTCTTTTAATGTTATGTTATTTCAGGACTTGCACAAAATCTACACTATTATTGTGTCTATGGCATGTGCGCCAAGCGTGGTTGAAGAATGTTGGGAATAAAGTCAAGGGAAAGTAAAATAAAGTTCGTATATTTCGAGCATTAGGAGAAACCATGCATTCATGTAAAGACAATGATTCTGTACAATAGGAAATTGAGAGTTTTTTTGTTGACTTTGAAGAAGAAACTGTGTTTCTATATTATTTTACGGCTAACTGGTTAGCCAAAAATAAATTATGTAAGTTTTTTAAAGTTTGGTTTTATCATTTTATTTCGAAATGGATAATTTTCAATTGTTTCTTCGCATCTAATATATGCATCTTCTCTTCCAGGTATGTGGGAAAAGGAATATAAGAACTTACCACATTCTAATCAAGGCACAAATAATGCTATTTAATCTTATCACAAGTATTTAAAGGAAAGGTATCCTCGTGAGAAGAAAAATGCATCACATAGAAGGGTAGATTGGTTATTCCATCTATTATTGAAAAAGGTCGAATTGTACTACATTCAAATGTGAAATTTAAAAAGCGTTGGTTTTGTACGAGCTAAAAAAACAGAGCACCAATTAAATGTAAGTAAGTGCAAAGCAAAGAATATCCCAGATGAAGAATGTGTGGTTGATGGAAATTGTAAATATGAGTATTTGGTTCGTAGCCAAACTATGGAGACTCCTGGTACATGGTATAATGTCATCTATAAAGGGCTCACTCTACACTTTTGTAATTGCAAATGGGTCATAAATGGAAATATTTGCAAACATTTTTTAAAAGTTGAAATTCTAGTGACATAAATGCTTTGGGGGGAAATGTAATGTCTAATGTATTGCCTGATTTAAATGAAATATGTTTTCCGCCTTCTCTTTCCAATTTTATGTGGCATAATCAAAACCACATTTATTATGTCGAGGATTTATCATACCATACAAATTCATCCATTGTAAGATCGGATAGTGCCATAACTACCAATGATGAAATTAAACGTGTTATTTCGTCAACTCATAATAAATTGAGGGGTTTATTACAAATAACACCCACAACATTGGAGAAAGCATATGCATTAAATAAATTGGTAGAAAATGTAAGCCAAGAGTACAATAAAAAAAAATTTCAGTGTTGTAACTCCATCCAAGATCACTACCAAGAGATGACATTGTTACTTGAGCCAAATAAAAAAAGGGGCAACATCTTAGTGTGTTGAAATTAAGAAATCGCAGTTTCTAAAGGTTGGACATGGTAGTGGAAGGAAAAGAAGCATGAATGAACCATTGGATAAATTTTCTATAAAAGAAATAAATCCGGACCACACATCTAGAAGGGTACAACAATCTATTCCACAAATTTTTGGTAGGGAAATTTCCATTTATGTATCATTTTGTGTAAAATGAAAAATATCATTATCTTCTTCATATTTCATGCAATTGCATAACTATGTGAATTTTTTATGTTACAACTGACGATTCCACATGTCACAATACTTCAAGTTGTCAAATTCGATTATTTGATGACAATATTGTGGAGAGTAACTTTGTGAATCCAAATATGGGGAGTACACTTGTTCCTTTTCCATTTGGTTCATCGCATCCACATCTACCCTTTGATCAACCAAATCCTTTGTTTTTTCCACCATATGCAGCAAGTTCATTCCTTGGGCACCCTACCTCAACCATTAACAATTGAATTCCACACCATAAGGTGTTTCCCCCTATCGTATAACCAGTCGGATTGTACCACCGCCTGCACCCTATAACTTGTTCATTTATGACATCCAACATGCCTCCATCCATCACCCTGGAACCACTCAACTATCATACACTTCCAATCATCCAATTACCAAGAGATACACCATCTACCGAGGAAGGACAATCTTCTGGAATGCCTTCAAACTTTAAGGTGAGAATATTTGGTTGATGAAAATGAATTAAAGTTACTATTTATATTTTAAGTGAACCTATTTTGGTAATTTATTTTGTAATGGATGAACCAAAAACATCTGACAACATTATTCTTATTTTGTTTTATAGGAAATAATGGGTGAAAATAACCATCAAAGTGCCAACAATCAACGGAAATATGGAAGATATTCCAGCAGATGAGTGACATTTCCTCAACTAAGTGGCCGGAGGATGTTGTGGAGAAACAAAGACTTCTTGTTGCTACTATTCATATTTAAAGAAAGAGACAGTTTCAGGAAGAGCTTGCAACATTTATTTTGGTTCCATTGGGTTTTAAGTTTGTATTCCATTTTATGTACTCTCCTATTATATCTCCATCTCTGTATTCAGACCATGTAATTTGAGGAATATCTAATAAAATCTTGAGGCATTTTCTATTCCACTACTTGTATTAGATTGAGATGAGCTGAGGTATTCTGCTTTGTCTTGATATTGTGATAATATGAAGTGAATTGTTGTTGCCTTAAATTTGTGATTGTAGTTATCATTTTTTCATGTACCGAGCAAGTTTAATGGTTGTTTTAGGCTGCTGATTTATTAAAATAGGAAGCTTAAATGCCACCTTGATTTTGCATGCTTAGTGAAACTTTATATGATTTATTGTTGTTATATTTCTACTATAATTGAAGTAATTTTTAGATTGTGTATTGAGATAGGTCTTTCTGTAAGGGCCATTGACATGATCTGTGCTTGAATTCTTTTCGATGTTTGCATATAATGAATTTTTGTATGCTTTGTATGGAAACTAATGATGGGGATTATTGTTTGAATGTAAATCATAATGAAATTATAAGTTGCAATGGAGAAAGGAATGGAATTTAGTTGTATTTGAAGATGTCACTAACTTATGATCCGTGAGAATATTTATCACCATTGGGACTATACCAACTCTATTACATAATTGAAGGGTTTTGCATTTGGCATTCCAAAAATATTTTTGTCTTTTACAAAATTTAATTTATGTCTCTATAGAGCATAAACAAAGAAAATATGAAAAATATCACCAATTTTCTGAAAATCACTGAAAACATTATTTCTAGAGTGTAATCAATATTGTTGTTTTATTAGAAATATCTCTTATCTTGTGTTGAGTCGTACATGGACATGGGCATATCTACCATGGTGAATCAGAAATTTATTGGAGTAAGATTAATTTAGACAAGGCCCAAGATCAAACACCAAGAGTATATCCCAGTGACCCTGAGACTGTCAAGATAATTGAACACATGACCTCTCCTATAGAAAATTGAACCCATGACCTCTCAATAGGAGAGGTGCTTTAATGATGAGAACTCTCAACATAAATCACCAAATGCCAACATCAAATATTTACTCAATACTCCACAAGTTCATCAAGGTGTGGTTAATAAGGCTCATGTATAGGGTTTAAGGACATCTATTAATCAGTTCAATAGATATCAACATTCACAAAGTATAATGCACACAGAACTAATAGATGTTTCACACAACATGATTCAATCACACGAAGTCAAGAACTCATCCATACCACATGTTAGCTCCCTGTAATCAGCAAAATTGGAAAAAGTCTGGTCACAGGGAGAAACATCGTTTCAACCACTTTGGGATTCTAGGATCTAGCCCTCCTGAATCCAGAGAGGGATCTCTCCAATAAGCGCAAAGATGGATTTGTCTTTGAAGTTTGGGGTAGTGATATTAGGCTAGTTATGAAGGCCGAGGGTTTGTTTTGTTTTTTGGATGGTTGAGCATGATTACTGTTTGAGGTGGAAAGTTCTAAGTGCAAAGATTTTCAAAGGTGAGAAGTTGCAGGAAATTAGAGTAAGCTTCGGCCAAAAAGATAGATAATTGCAGGTTTTAGTCCATTTAACTATGGAGTCATAATAGGGTTTAATTGGAACAGTAAGAGGCAAGAGTGGTCCATGGGGCAAGTCATCTATGTCTAAGGATCTCTTTGAAGTTTGATTTATGAAATGAAATGGTACAATAAGAAGGAGAATTAAACAGATGAAGAACAAAGAGCAGCACAGGATCCGGTAAGTACTTCTAAACTAGCCAACCTTTGACAAACACTTAAGAAAAAACATAAAAGAAAACTAGGATCTGGTAAGTACTTTTAAACTAGCCAGCCTTTGATACACTTTTAATAGAAAAAATTTTAAAACAAAGGGAAACTTGAAGGCAACTGTTGGAGTAGAAACTAGCGGGTTGGGCTCACCACAAATCCTCTCCTAGCTCTGCTTTACTTAGTTACTTTCAAGACAAACACAAAGATAACACAGAATGGCCCAGGATATGGTAAGTACTTTGAAACTAGCCAACATTTAACACATTCCAAAAGAAATATTCAGATAGTCTTTGGGGATAAAAATAGGACCAGGGCACACCATATCTTCCTTAGTTCATCTCTACTTAACTAAGACTGAACATAACATTCAAGAATAATATTCAGCTAAGACAATAAGACGAGAGAACGCCAATATTCCTACGCTTAAACTGAATTAAATCATTCCCAAATAACACAGATTGGAGGAAAACATTCAGATAAATATTTTCAGTCAGAGAAGGGTACTGATATATAGTAGGTCCTAAATCTATGCATGCTGTTCTTTATAAGAGAAGATGAAACTCAGTGAAAACAGAAACAAAATGACAAGTTACAATGAGGAAAACATCACTGTCAACATAGACTAGGATCCCATAAATCAACTTGTATTGATGCTCCAAACCAGTTACAGCTTTAAGTCCAATGCTTTAGTTTAGCAACCATCTACACATCTCAGCCTAACCTATCTATCACCAGCAGAGCTCCAACGGCCAGTGAACACTATTTACAGATAGAAGTCTCAAGCTCAATTACATTTCAATGTTCTACAACCAACCCCTCACTCATCTTCTGCAGAAGTATATATAAAAGAATGAGGAGGTGAGATCTGATAAAAGATCTCTGAAGATAATTAATACAGACTTGAATGGCTTCTTGGCCTTTGGGGGGCTCAATGAAGAAACTTACAATAGGTGTCCTCTGTATTAAATAATTTACATTAAGATTAAGCTCGGTGGGAGCTTTTGTTGACCTTTGAGGCTCTGTGTGACATCGAAGTTACTCTGCTGATATTTTGTCATTAGTTAGTCTGCCGAATTTATCCTCTGGCTGCGTTGTGAGGCAGATATTTGGTCTTGATCAATAACTTCGGCCTTTGATTGAACACTTTGAGGCACAGGTGGCATTCAGGTAGCTGGGAGGAATCAATTTGCCTCAGATGTGGCAGTGGAGGCTTTCTGTTGATAAAACACTTTAATATTTTCTTCAAACTATGTTTTAATTGGGGATTAGGCTTTTGATAATCATTCTTAGCCGTGATCCCCTCATATCTGTCTTCAATCTTCTGTCCTGGTTCATTTTTGTCTTCGACACTGATACTCTTTGACTGTGCTTGATTTACTGTGTTTTTTGCTGATGTGCAGGGCTCCGCAGGGGTGATATGGCATCAATGCCTCATGAATCATCGATGAAATGTGAATTTTAAACCCTGCGAATGATTTTCTTTGGTGAATCGAAGGCAGGAGGATCATCACCCTCTGCCTTTGAAATTTCTTCAGTCATGGCGGAAAAACCATTTAAACCCTGCAAAATACAAAAACTATTATAAAATCATGCATGTATAGGTTTGCTGCTTCAGAAGGCACGTGGAGGGAGCGTAGCCATTGGATGGCATCATCCAACGGTCGAGATTGATCGGGAGAAGTCAAAGAGAAGGCAGAAGAATAGTTTAAATCAGAGCTGTTGATCGCACAGAGATCGACAGTCGGGAGCGGAGGTGAAAAAATAACGTGACAGGGTCACTTTATTTGAAAAAACGAAGAAAATAGGTTTAAAATGGTGTGTGGGGTTTGGGATGATCGTGGGACGTCGGATGAGATCGGCCCCTCATGATCAACGGTGTAAAAACAGGCACCAATAAACCTTAAAAACACACCTAGACTTCAAAATTTAATTACACCATGCTGAGTATAGTTCCCAGGTCCAGATTTTCTGATTGGACGAGGAACCATGGAAGCCCGCCCCAATAGAAATCTGCCGCGTGGACGTTGATGTGGCATGGGACCAACGAAACTGCTGTGGACGAGGGGACCGAGTGATGGAATGTGGGTCGTCGATCTGCTGATCAGATTGACGGCAGAGATCCTTTAAACGCCGTGTTGTAGCCTGGTTATCGCATGGGCATCTTCGGAGAGCGACCACAATTCGATGAGCGGCCTCAGATCGGACGGTGGACGTCTATATCGCACCGGGTCCACGTTTGATCTTTAACGCGTGATGGACGACGGTTTTGTGAACAGTGCTCATGCCACACGTCAATCAGTGTATGGAATCACTGCAAAATGAAAAATACCGCCCCGCTCTCAAAAGTGGTGTGATGGATACCGCGTGGTTTTGCAATGGTGAGTGGATGGCGGGGACCACCGGGCGATGGATTGCACACCGTCGATCTGTAGATCAGATCAACTGTGGAGATCGACTTGGAATTTTGCACTGGCGGAAAAGTTTTTTAAAATATAATAAAAATCGAAAGATTAATATAATCGAAGGTTTATACTTTGGGCGGAAATATTTTATTTGAAGCGGATAGGCGCCCGTCTGTGGGGCCATGGGTTATATGGGAAAACATATGACCGGGAGTTACAGAGGAGGGGCTAAACTCAATTGGGCAACGCAATAAGCGCTTGGAGGGCCAACGCCTGGTTCTGGCACTAGGGCGTATGGAGGGGAAGGGTCAAAGACTTAGCCCAAGGGGGCTTAAGTCTATAATATATATAAAATATGGTTTTTATAGGTTTTCAATGATTTTCAAAGGGTTTTGAGGGTTTCGATAAGGCTAAGAAAGGGTCTTAGTCCTTACCAAAGGGGTTTTGATGAAAGGGAAAAGGGAGAAACATGGAAATGAGGGTTTTTCATGGAAAATAGAAAAGGCAAAGATGAGGTTAGTTTGGGAAGAAAAGGAAAAGGAAAATGGTGCTTGCAGCAATATTCTTTCTTGGGAATCTGCAGGATTTCTGAGTGTAAAAATGGGCACAGCAGTGAAGATTTGGACAGAGGCATGAGGCCTTCAAGAGTCTTCAAGAGCCAACACTTTTTAGCAATAAAATTTGTTCCTTGAAGGCTCTAAAAAGTCTTAGCCACCTTTTGCTATAAATTTTTTTATAGGTGGCTAACACCACATACGGCACAGGATTCTTGTGCCTTGATGCCTTCTATTAATCATTATTAGATAGTATTGCAATTTTACTTAGTAGATATTATTGAACATTGTTGTAATTATATCAAGTGGTAAGTGATGGATATGGTTATTACTGCACCTATTGTTGTTTAGTAATAAACAATTATGAATTTAATAATACGAGAGATTTGGGCTTCTTGGAACCCTTGCTATTCACCTTGGTCAGTTGTGCTTTTGGCATTAGGTTTGTCTGTATATTTATTTGTTGAGGTCAAACTTGCCTCTAAATAGAGCTTTAGCTTTGAAATTAAAACATATGCGAAGGTTAAGCAACTCCATTTTAACATTCATCTTTGCATAGGTAGTAGTGGTAATATTTTGGTTATAAAAAATACGTGTGAGATATTTCAAAATATGTTTCCTTGCTTTTCTTGCTTGTTAGATTTCAAAACATTTTAATTCTAAGTAATTATCATTAATTTGAAAAGTTGCAGATTGAGGACCGAAAAAGGCAAAGCAGAACTATATTGATGAGTCATTAAGCATGTGAAACAAAGCTTGTAGTGCATTGTAGAGTTCAATTTAGGATGGATGAGAGAGCATGCAATGCAGGATTAGTAGACCTAGTATTCCTTTACAATTTACAATTTCCTTATGAGCTTGATATTGGATGAGTTTAAGTATTGACAATAATTTTATTTTATTTATTTTTATTTTTTTAAGAAGAAGAAAAGACTGATTTCTATATAAAATATATTGATTAGTACATGATGCATAATTTGTCAGTATATCCCATTCATAAGTGGGAGAGAGTGTAGCACGTGCACCCCATAGCAGAGCATGTAGCATAAAAACCCTAATTGCATTTATGAATAACAAATTTGGTAAAGGCTATCAAAACACATAACATGAATAGATATTTAAGGTGAATAATATTACAAATTGTACATTAAAATTTTCTTCATTAGGGAAAATTATGTACACTTTAAAACTGAAAAAGAGTACATTAACAGGTTCTTTAGTGAAAGAATCATGCTATGAGAGTCCCAAAAAAAATGATAACAAATGTGCATACACATAATGGTGACGCAGGCCTAAACCTGCAAACCCAGAATCTTCAATAATGCTATACATATAAGCATATATCTCACTTCTAAAATACCAAGTCCGGCAATTTCCAACTCATGATACGGAGAAGCTTATCACAAGATAGGATTTAAAATTCCTCAATCGTATTCATTTATTATCACTTAATTCCCATTCACTTATGGCTATACTTAAAATTCAATATGATCGATGTAACCATGCTTAAAATATTCACTTGACCACATATGAATTCAACTCTAGACAAATTCGAATTCCGATATAAAACTACGACTAAATAATGCCATAGCAAATATTTATTATATACGCACTTTTCTAACATATCACAACGGCGCAAGGGATCAATAATAATGCGGATATGCTACAAAAGTGATTACCTCAACAACGCCTCACCCAATTCCACCCATCGACTCTATCTGCACTTAAGTCGAAGTTTAACTGTTCCTTCATGATCTGCACCTTCGATTTACCTCTGTCAAACAACGTTCAAATTAAACAACGCCAGTTAATGCATTCAGCCTGATACAATTGCTGCAACCTTGCAATGGCGAATGCATACAATACTCCGTTCATATTCAATTTTTCTAACTCCATAGTTTTATTGCACCCATTTGGAATCGACTTTTGGAATTATACCTTCTCTAATGTGATGGATTTCTTTCAACATTTCCACACGCAGTTTCAACACTCTGCATTCCCTTTTAAAATTCGATGCTACAGATCAAAAAATTCACGCATTTCTCATTTTCTGGCAAACTCAATTTACTTACAAACCGACTTAACGTGAATGCATACCTTTAAATTTTTGGACAGTGATATGCACAAGACTTCTGCCAGCGATTTGATTTTAAAAATCCGTCTTAAATCCCTTCTCACCGCTTGGAATTCTGGAATGAATTCTTCAATTGCTTTTCTAATTTCTTGGACGCTCCGTTGAATGCAATCATACATTCATCTTCATAATAGTAATTCAAACCCTGCGATTTAATTGATCGTGACTTCAACAGAAAATGGTTCTTCAATCTTAAACACTATTCAACCTTTTCGATCCACGTTTATTTTTTCCCCTTACCAAATCGAATTCTATTCGATTATACTATCAAGTCTTCAACACTTTTTGTAGAAGTCCTTCATCTCTGTTGTGAATCGATTCTATAGATATCGATTCAATTAAAAATCTGGATTCAGCTCAGATGTGGTACCTCTATTTCAATATGCACAGCATGTAACCTCCAACCGAATCCCAGTGGACAAATCTGATCCAATATCACACAGTAATTCTTAACAGAGATTTGTATTAATAGCAAATGGGAAAAAAAACCAAGTTTTGTATAATGGTCTCACACAAAAAACTGATTCAAATGCGCTACAATACGCCCCTTCATTTCCTTTCACTACACGTAGAAGTTATTTCAATGCTTTTCAAACCAGCAGTTGTCAGCCTGACTCACACCATTACTAATTGTAATCGATCCTGCTTGCAGCGCTCAACATAGTTCAAAACAGAAATGAGGATCTACTGCTGATTTAGATCTGGTATTGTGCATTTTTCTAAACATATCGACTATTACTCATTATAACAGTACAAAAGATGTGAAATCGAATTTCATAAATGTTGCAATTGCTGCCACTGTTTCATTTCAAGTCTGCGCCCTTAACACACATTAAAATCGACTTCCAACTAAAATTTTCACTTAGAACGACACCCTATTAATTTGTAAACAAAGATTTCAATGCCATTTTACCCTTAATGATTTGCATGGCAGTTTTCACACAAATAAATGTGATTTCAAGCCCATCGATCATTTCTTCATTAATTCAACAATGCCATGAACTTCACGAAACAAATATACAATTTCTCACTCAACCAATGTATATAAACTGAAACAAAACAATGACTTACAAAATTTTTTTGGCCAGATATTTCAATTCTGTGGCCCTTTACAATTGCTGAAGGCTTACAGCTCTCATTGCTCAAGCCTGCTCTCAATCACACTCTCTCACAATCTCAATGTATTTTCCTCTCAAACCCCTTCCTATTTATACAATTTTAAAAAATGATCTAATTAAATGCTCAATCCCCTTAATATCTCAACCAATCCCTAAATCTCTCAACATCCCTAAAAGATAGATTCTCATCCCTAAAACTTAGAAACTAATTCCAACTCAGGCTCCGTCATTAATTCTAAATAATCTAGAAACTAAATTCTCTCACATTTACAATTTCTCACAAATAATTAATTAATCACTCAAAATAATATTAATATTTACATGAAATTTTAATATTTCTTCAAAACATGAAACCCCCTAGCTTAGGTAAAATACAAGGTGTTTTTTTCGGAGCTGATGCTCCTGCATCAGACTCCCCATGTAAGAAAATTCATGACCACCTGGTCATAAGTCTGGATAATTATTTCCTCCTGGATCCCAAATTTTATTTTCCTTGCTTGTCAATTGCTTTACTGCTGTTGCTATCTGTTGTTGTCCTCCAGGTTTCCATATTTTGTGTTGTAATGCTCCACTTGCTTTGCCTTTAAGATCTGCTACTATCTTCCTCTTGTTGTCACTCCTTTTCTTTCTTGCTACTGTCTTTCTCTGAGGCATTTTCATCATTAACCTCCTTATCAACTCAATTTCTCTGTCCAGTATATCCTCTGTCTGCTAATTGTTTCCAGCATCTTCAATAAAACATGTTACTCTAGCTGTCACTATGGATGTTGCTTCAGCTGCCACCATAAATGTTGCGGCCTCCCAAACTTCCTGTCCCTCTGCAACATTCCTTTGCTCATCATCTGCAATTTCATCTGCAATTTCTTTCTCTGGTTCCAGCAAACATTTCAGTGTTTCATCAACATGCTGCAAATTAACTCCAGCATAATCTCCATCTTCCCCTTCGACAATCTTCAGAAATTGTCCATCATCATCAAGTTTTGCAAACACTGTAGCTTCACCCTCTGTCACTGTAGCAGCTCCAAAATTTCGTACACCAGTCTTCTCTTGGCTATACAGACAAGCCAACTCTTTTTGGTCACCCACGGAAACAAGCCTCTGCTTATGAGACTTTACGGTCTCATCTTCTTTCTGCAACTGTTCACCTCCTTCTAAGACAATTCCAAATGATGGACTGTCTTCTTTCTCACCTGTAAACACAATCAAATTGTCAGCATCAAAATCACAAGACCCAACGGTCTCACTTGTAGATTCAGTCATCCGCAGCTCTAAGTCTTCTTCAGGACTCAGAAAATATTTACTGGCTTTCGCCTCAGCTTTCTCTGGCAACACTCCAGTAAGCTGCTCTAAGTTCCTTCCCAACTCTTCTGTCAGCACATCAGTATGTTGATTTGCATTCACCATGAGACTGTCAGCTAGTCTCACCTTCTTACCATCATCTGCTTCATGAATGTCCTTCATGAAAACTTTCCTGCCTTGCTTCCCCAGCAAATTATCCTGCACATAAGTCCTCTGTCTCTCCAATTCTCTTCTCTGGAGATCTAGTTTCCTATACAACTCAACAATTTCATTAGGAGTAGAACTTGGAAACTTTACACAATTTTCCATACCTTCGCCAGCTCTTAACCAATCATCAGCTGGTCCTTCTCTCTCTGCACCAACATTCTGAGTATACTCCTTCGTCTTCATCTCCTCCTGAGATCTTGCTATCTCAGCATTGAACTGAACAACCTTCAGATTCAATTCTCTTTCCTGAACAAACTCTAAAGCTTGCTCATATCCCTGTACTGTACCTGCAAACATACACAACTCGTCAGTTTTAAAACCACAAGACTTTTCAGTCTTGACTGCTTCCTCCAACACATCCTTCTGAACAAATCTGCATGTGGAATCTTCAAATTCCAACTCTGGCTCAAGAACTCTAAGTCCTTTCTTCAATAAGGCAATCACACTTTGCCTCAACTTCACCTGCAATTGTCGCCAAATCACTCTCTTTCCCTTCAGTGGAAAGATCCAACCTCTATTCTGATTTTCCTGCTCTTGCAGCCATTCTTCTAGTACCTGCAATTGTACCTTCATTACTGCAATCTCTCTTTCTCGAACTTCTGCAGTCATCTCATCTCTGTGGCATTCCTTTGAACCTCTTCTCTGATCCTCCATGATCATCTTCTCCATGAGTTTCTCACTCATCATGAGTTTTTCTAGCCTCTACGACAACAATCTCTTCTGCTGCCACTTACCTCACCAAGCTCTCCTCACTCAGTATTTTGGTAAGTACTTGGTTCACTGCCTCTGGAACCTTTTGAGCACTTTCCTCTGCTCTCTCTCTGGGCTATCTCTTCAACTCACCTTCTTCTTCAGGACACTGCAATTGTCCTCCTTATTCAGCCTTTAGCTGAATGCCAGATTCAATGCCATCGTCTTCTCTGCAACCACAAACTTCAATTCATAAATTTCAAATTAGAAAAATCATCTCACCTTTAAGATCTTGCATGATCTTGTCCTCCTTTCACTTCTGCCATCCTGTTCACTTGCAATTGTGTATGCCGCATATCAGATTTCAAATGTGATCTTCCTTTCCATCATTCATCACACATTCAAAATACATTTCAGTTCTTCAACAAAACTTTATGTCTTCATTCAGAAACAAACATTTTTCATTTCAACAGAAAGCTAAGCTCCTATACCAAATTGATGCAGGCCTAAACCTGCAAACCCAAAATCTTCAATAATGCTATACATATAAGCATATATATCACTTCTAAAATACCAAGTCCGGCAATTTCCAACTCGCAATGCGGAAGCTTATCACAACATAGGATTTAAAATTCCTCAATCACATTCATTTATTATCACTTAATTCCCATTCACATATGGCTATACTTAAAATTCAATAAGGTCAATGTAACCATGCTTAAAATCTTCACTTGACCACATATGAATTCAACTCTGGACAAATTCGGATTCCAATATAAAACTCTAACTAAATAATGCCATAGCAAATATTTATTATATCTGCACTTTCTAACATATCACAACAGCGCAAGGGATCAATAATAAATCTGGATATGCTACAAAATTGATTACCTCAACAATGCCTCTGCAATTCACCCATCGACTCTACCTGCACTTAAGTCGAAGTTTAACTGTTCCTTCATGATCTGCGCCTTCGATTTCTGTCAAACATCGTTCAAATTAAACAACGCCAGTTAATGCGTTCAACCTCATACAATTTCTGCAACTCTGCAATGGCGAATGCATACAATACTTCTTCATATTCGATTTTTCTAACTCCATAGTTTTATTTCACCCATTTGGAATCGACCTTTGGAATTACACCTTCTCTAATGTGATGGATTTCCACACGCAGTTTGAACACTCTGCATTCCCTTTTGAAATTCAATGCTACAGATCAAACATTCACGCATTTCCCATTTTCTGGCAAAATCAATTTACTTACAAACCGACTTAACGTGAATGCATACCTTTAAATTTTTGGACAGTGATACGCACAAGGCTTCTGCCAGCGATTTGATTTTAAAAATCCGTCTTCAATCCCTTCTCACCGCTTGGAATTCTGGAATGAATTCTTCAATTGCATTTCTAATTTCTTGGACGCTCCATGCAATCATACATTCATCTTCAGAATAGTAATTCAAACCCTGCGTTTTAATTTATCGTGACTTCAACAGAAAATGGTTCTTCAATCTTAAACGCTATTCAACCATTTCGATCCATGTTTATTTTTTCCCCTTACCAAATCGAATTCTAATCGATTATACCATCAAGTCTTCAACGCTTTTTTTGCAGAAGTCCTTCATCTCTGTTGTGAATCGATTCTATAGACATCGATTCAATTAAAAATTTGGATTCAGCTCAGTTGTGGTACCTCTATTTCAATACGCACAACATGTAACCTCCAACCGAATCCCAATGGACAAATCTGCTCCAATATCACACAGCAATTCTTAACAGAGATTTGTATTAATAGCAAATGGAAAAAAAAACCAAGTTCTGTATAATGGTCTCACACAAACAACTGATTCAAATGTGCTACAATAGGCCCTTTCATTTCCTTTCACTGCACGTAGAAGTTATTTCAATGCTTTTCAAACCAGCAGTTGTCAGCCTGACTCACATCATTAATAAGTGAAATCGATCCTGCTTGTAGCGCTCACACAATTCATAACAGATATGAAGGTCTATTCCTAATTTAGATCTGGTATTGTGCATTCTTCAAAACATATCTACTATTACTCATTATAACAGTGCAAAAGATGTGAAATCGAATTTCATAAATGTTGCAATTGCTGCCACTGTTTCATTTCAAGTCTGCACCCTTAAACACACATTAAAATCGACTTCCAATTAAAATTTTCACTTAGAACGGCGCCCTATTAATTTGCAAACAGAGATTTCAATGCCATTTCACCCTTAATGATTTGCATGGCAGTTTTCACACAACTAAATGTGATTTCAAGCCCATCGATCATTTCTTCATTAATTCAACAATGCCATGAACTTCAGGAAACAAATATACAATTTCTCACTCAACCAATGTATATAAACTGAAACAAAACAATGACTTACAACTTTTGCTGGCCAGATGTTTCAATTCTGTGGCCCTTTACAATTGCTGAAGGCTTACAGCCTTGTTGTTCAAGCCTACTCTCAATCTCACACTTTCTCACAATCTCAATGTATTTTCCTCTCAAACCCCTCCTATTTATACAATTTTAAAAAATGATCTAATTAAATGCTCAATCCCCTTAATATCTCAACAAATCCCTAAATCTCTCAACATCCCTAAAAGATAGATTATCATCCCTAAAATTTAGAAACTAATTCCAACTTAGGCTCCCTCATTAATTCTAAATAATCTAGAAACTAATTTCTCTCACATTTACAATTTCTCACAAATAATTAATTAATCACTCAAAATATTAATATTTACATGAAAATTTTAATATTTCTTCAAAACATGAAACCCCCTAGCTTAGGTAAAATACAAGGTGTTTTTTTTCGGAGCTAATGCTCTTGCATCAAATGGGGACCTATGCCAATGCTGATCAATGTTTGTGAATGGAATAAATGGTGATTATATATCATCT
This sequence comes from Pinus albicaulis, assembly GCA_034641835.2. Taxonomy (NCBI): domain Eukaryota; kingdom Viridiplantae; phylum Streptophyta; class Pinopsida; order Pinales; family Pinaceae; genus Pinus; species Pinus albicaulis. The sequence goes on along the minus strand of CM076572.1, from coordinate 914,847,798 downwards.
TTGGCACCAACCTCTACACTGGAAATTTCTCTAACCACTAGATCAATGGAAATTCTATGGATCTCCGCAAGGTGCTTTATCATAAAAGAATGAAATCGAGCACTCTAGATTTTTTCTTCTCTGTAGAGGGGCTTAAAATTGAATTTGTGAACACTGTATATGCCTTCCATTTGATAACTGATTAACTCTGAGTTAGTCAATATCGTTATGTCACTGACCCCATTTTCTTTTTCCTCTTTTAAGCATGCAACAAGTGAAATGTAGTATGCTTCTTTATTTGATGTCCTTCCCTGCACTTCCCATATTTTGTAGACCACGTGATTTTTTCCCCATTGTGATGGAAAATTTTTACCAATGCTCGACCCGGATTTGGGTGGCATGATACTTCAATGCAAAGGGTCTGATTTTCCGCCATTATGTCTGCTTAGAAGAAATGCATGATGACAACACAATAGATTCATATTAGAATATGAAATACGATAAAGTATATACACACCTCTAAACCCTTCATATTATTTAGATACAAAATTTTGGGTTATACGTGTCACAAGTGCAGACACTAGATAATAAAATAAATAAAAAATTATATAATTAGGACAACCTGCAGTTTACTTCCAAATCTACATATAAATTAGCCCTGGAAGTTATGACAACAATTAAGAACTTAGCTCTCTTGTTATACGTGTTACAAGTGTGGAGTTTTGGCAATGTCACAATTTTGGGTTATACGTGTCACAAGTGTAGACTCTTGGCAATGATTTAAGGAATGATTAAACTCTAGGATTTAAGGAATGATTAAACAACGTTTTTCTAAGACTCTGCATCCTCTGTCTTCATAAATCCATCCTATAGTTTGTCATATGTTCCTATTCATTTTCAATTTTTCCGTAAGTCTATTATGCAATGATTGCAAAACTAATGATAGTGGGTCCTCACCAAATGCCCCTATTTGGTCTTTTGACTTTGGTTCTGTATTGCAATGCTTGAAATTTTAAAAGAAAGAGTACAAAAGATATAACACCCAAGAAAAATAAAATACACTACATTGTTAGTATTATACAAAATAAGATTTCAGAGAGAGAAAAGAATGAAATATTTAACCACCCAATCCATCTTATTTAGACGGGGAGACCTTTGTGGAAGAATTTAGTTTTGAATAAGAAATACAATATCATAGTACTCTCTCTGAAACAACATCCAATAAATAGCATTCCAATTATCATTGATAAGAGGAGCACTTGAGAAAAACCTTTTAACATCCTTGAAGATCACATTGTGCAAATTCAAGAGATACAACTACATAGAGGTGAACTCTAGCAGAAAGTTAAATTTGTGCGTTTCAATTTCACTGTGATGCCATGAAACTGTATATAACCTCCAATATCCATGGATTAGTTTCTTCTCAACATGATTGTTTGATAACATCTTGCCCAAACCCCAGATATGAATGGTAATATTGCAAGGGTATCAATAAAATTGATTCCTTATCTGCAATTTTATTTTGTATACAAGCGGTTCGCCTTTTTTCTCAAGGTGCATAATCTCGAGTTTCAAGTTAATATATGCCAGCGTTCTTCAAGCAACATTTTCTTATAATTATGTCCTGATCAAGCTTGTGGGTCAATTAAAAATGATTACATGGATCAAGATAGCTTTTCAAGGGACTATTGTTATAAGAGTGTGAATGTTTAATTAAAAACAATTTAAATTTTTGTTGCAAACTTATATCAACCAATCCAACTTAATGTTTTCCATCTAAGTGACATCTTTGGAATATTATATATCTCTTACACCTTAATTTTTTCAAGCATTTGGAAATTTACAAAATTTCCATGGTTTTATATCCATATTCAGCTTATAAGAAGGACATGGGTTTGAATCTGAGAGCATGTACTATATTTGAAGAAACTATTTAGTTTGATTCTCTTATGCAGATATTACAGAATATATTGATTCTGTTATGCATATATATGCACATATAACATAATATATTGATTCAGATATATGCAAATATAACAAAATATATTGATTATGTTATTCAGATATATACATATATATGCAGATATAACATAATATATTGATTCTGTTATGTAGATATATTCCAAGAGTTAGCAGAGGAAGGTTCCAACTATTTCAAATACATCTTCAAGGAAAATAGGCAAGTCACATTAGAATGTATTCAAGGTTTAGTCTATATTGATTAATTATATTGAATAATGTAAAAATAAAGATCCAAGGACAATTTTGGAACACCAAAACCTAGTACTACCAAATTTACCTTAGAGTAAAATACCATCTCCATAACTCAATAAAATAAGTGGGGCCAACTAGTGGGGGATTGTGGGTCTAAAATTTCTCTAACAAAGAATAACCTACATAGAAAAAAAAAGGCAAAAGGTGAGGATGAAGGACCAATAAAGAATTGATTAAATTAATTGGTGATCCCCTAGTGAATACTGGCTAGGTCATGATTCTATTGGAAGTGTTTTCCTCCTATAAATTATTTTCCCATTGAAAACCATCTCATGGAATATTAGAGGTCTCAATAAAAAATATAGGAAGAGACTTCTTAAGGAAAAAAATTGGAAGGAATGTACACCAGTCATCATCATACAAGAAACAAATATATTTAGTAAGTGAAATAGCCCCCCAATGTTGGAAGGGCTATGATTCAATAGAACTCGATGTTGTTGGGAGTGTAGGTGGAATGGAAATCCTATGGAACCCCCAAGAAGTATCATTTACATATTATATCACCACACGTTGCATCATTTTAGGAAGATTTAAATACATAGGATCCATAGATATTGGTTGCCTTAAAGTGATTTATGGACCCCATTTCCCTTTAGAAAATTCATGTTTTCTCAAAAACATTGTAGCTATCGGAGCTACACATCAAGAGGAACTTTGGATCTTAGGTGGGGACTATAATCTAATAAAATACTTGGAGGAGAAAAAGGAGGTATTAGAAGATTGGAATCTGAATATCAACATTTTTAGGCCCTATTCCATCAACTATGGATGACAAATGTAGAAAGCAAAAATGGTACATTTACCTCGAATAATTGACAAGGAGGTAAGAAACAAATTTCCTGTAAAATAGAGAGATTCACTGTATTTGAAGCACTTCTTGAAAATGGCATTGTTTTGTAAACTTAAATACTACCATGTACAATCTCAGATTAGCATTCTATATGCCTGGAATTAGACCTTCAAGATGCTCCTCTTAATTATCCCTTTCTCTTTGAACTTTTTTTGCTGCAAGTCCCATCCTTCTTAACTAAGGTCAAAGAATGGTCATTGGAAATAGACAAAACTGCAGAAATAACATACATAATTTATACATAAAATTAAAGGTATTTCAATCCAAGCTAAAATATTGTAATAAGACTGAGTTTGAAAATATATTCATAGAAAAACAAGTCCTATAATCCCAAATGCAACAAATTCAACCAAAAATAATTATAGAGGGATATATTGAAGTTCTTATCATGGAGGAAGGATAACTACTCACCAATATAGAGGAACATCGTACGTAAAAATTGTTATAGAAGAAAAAGTCCAAAATAGGTTGGTTAAAAGAAGGGGAAAACAACACCAAATTCTTCCATAAGGCAATGATCAGACACCAAGACAAAAAACATATTTTTTTCTTTAACATACTAATGGGATCCAAATAGTGGCCCATGCAAATTTAGAATAAGAATTGGTAACTTTTTACTACTCTCTCCTCTCAAAACCATCTCCCAGCTGATAACCCACAATCCAAAAAATTACCTTAAATATTCCATAACTAGCTCAGAATGAGGCCCTGATGAGGGAAATCACTATTCAAAAATTTGAGGAAGCTGTAATTTTTACACCGAAGAATAAGGCTCCTAGGCCATATGGATTCAAAAAATATTCTTTAAAGCATGCTAGCCATTTTTAGGCCCAAAAATTCACTCATTGGTGGAAGAATCACAATCATCCCGCTATGCCAATGGCCATGCCTTAATGCTACCCTCCACGTTATGGTCCCCAAATAAGATAAATTCATATTAACTCCCTTATTTCCAAATATATTGGATCCCAAATAGTTGAAATTCATTACGAATAAATCATTTATAGAGCACTTGTAATGTATCTCATAGCTGGACCTTTTAGTCTTTGAATTGGGTTGTCTCACTAGTTCTCCTAAAATTAGTTTTATAACCTCTCCCTTTATACTTACTCTCTGTTATGGTAACCTCTAAATAAATTCCTAGATGAATACAAATTTATTTGTAGAACCTTTCTATTGGTCGGGTCCACCAAGGAAAGAAAGTGGTCACTAGTTGTATGGGAAAAACTCTGCCTCCAAAAATTGGCAGGAAGTATGGTCCTATGAGATCCTGAAACACTCAATAATATCTTTGGAGAAAAGTTGTGGTGGAGTTGGATTCAAGGTGGGAAAGAATTATGGTGATGGATATGGAACTGAAATTATACTACACTAACCTCTCAATCAGAGAAATTATGGACTCCAAATTTCGCTCCAGGCCCTTCTAGATGGAATTTAGCAAATGAACCAAGCAATTGATACAGGAATATTAATTCAAGGAAATCAAGAATGGCCATAAAAATCTATCTTGGAGTGATACATTATAACAAAAACCCAAGATCGAGGCCCAATAAGAATTCATGGAGATAAAAAACGTCACTGCAGCTCAAAATTGCCTAATTATATCTGACTTTTGGAAGCTGTCCACCTCTCCCTCCAAGTGGAGAACCCAGAAATCAAGTGACGATTGACAAACCATATTGTCAATTGAACATTGGACCAAGCTTGATCAGGAATTGCAAAAGAGGAAAATTCCCATAATAGACAACTCAGATAAGCTACATTATATATTAGTTGGATTTTCCTCTTTTGCAGAAAATGCACAGTACAACAATAAATAAGAATGGATGTATGATGACAAGGAAGGAACGAGTGATGTTGAAGGACCCATCAGTAAAGTTCAAAGCATGCAAGCAGAAGATGTTATGACTTTGACTGCTCAACATGTGCTAGTTGAGAAAAATGTTGAAGGTAATCAAAGCTTGAAGAACAAGAATCAGAATACAATCAAGAGCAGGCTAAACTAAAATATTTGTGTCAATTCATTAATAATGGACGAAAATATTTAAATCTTGCAATAGGCTCAAATGATGTATCAGATCTGAATGATGAAGGTTTTTGCAACAATAGACCTCTGGGAATAAAATAACAACAACAGATCTTATCTGAAAATTCATTATCAGAAGAAGACTGTATTGAAGACATTGCAGAAACTAATATTAGTCAAAATCTGGTATGTGCTGGCAAGAATGAAGTTATTTGCTCTTTTTTGTTTGTGTGATATTCAATTAGATTTAAAAAGTGAGGAATATAGTAAAAAAGGTTGCTAACCATATCATATAGATTTTGAACAAACCGACCTCTTAAATGAATGTTGTGTGTATTTTTATGATGATCAAAACATGGTTATGCAACCTACACTGGGAAGATTGGAGGAGGATAGAGTTGTCATTATATTAAATTCAGAATCAGAAATGTCTCAGTGAGAGGTAGTTACCCAAGAAAACTGCAAAGATCTGTTATTTATTTCTTTTCATTCCAAAGATGATTTGAAGAAAATGGATTATAGGGCACAAATGCAAAGCATAGATCACTTTGCTATGAATGTCATACGTAGAGATAAGAAGATCGTCAAAGCATTCAGTGTCCCTTGTCATCCAAAAATCTCTCATGAATTGAGGAGTCACTTTTCTCCTTTGCTGATTTCTGCAATCAAAGATGAAAAATACAATGAAAATGAACAACATAATTCAAAGTTTGATGCCTTTTATTATTATGAGGTTGTATTTGATTTTTCATGCGTGAATGAAGAGATCTCAAACATCAAACTGTATCAGCCATTGATATTATTAGACAACAAATGGAACCATTATAGTCAGAAATTTCTTCTATTGGTGACTATGTGGCCGACTCTAATCGTCTTTACAACAGATTCAGGAATATTGACTAGTATGCTCCAGTTCAGTCTTGGAGGGATGATACACTCAGAGTTACATCTATATGCTGTCAAGGGGTTGGAAGGTTTTTTCTTTAGAGTTTGAATGAATGACTTATCAGCTTGTTCACTGATGTTTCTCCTGTTGTCATTCTTTGCGCTTATAATCAAAATCAAGGGAAAAAATGCTCGTGTTGATGAGTGACATGTCTGGGTACACTTGAAATATGGTTCAATTAAAAATTTTCATCTTGCATGGGTTAGGATAGGTTAGGACATATAAGAAAAATGATAGCATAATGGTTATTCTTGAGTTTTGGTTTGAGATAGTTTCCTTTCTCTATATCCCTAGTTCGAGTCACTTTTAGAGAAGGTAGAAGATTCACAGAAAGAAGTTGACTCTTCTATTAGAGAGGCTGAAGAAAAGGAAATTTTGAAGGAAGAAAAAACCCATGAGGTCAAGGGAAATAAAAGCGCAAACGAGCAACATGCTCGTGATGTTTCCCTTGCAGAAACTGAAATCCCGGAGGATCAAGATTCTCTCAAGGTTGCAGAAACCTAAACCCTTAAGGAACAAGATTCCCGTGAGATTGCTGATAACAGTGCTAGTGAATTTTCAAAGGTGTAGGCAATTCCTAAGGCTAAAGAGGAGGATGCTTTTGAAGATGCCCTTGAGGCTACAGAGAAAGAAACTTTGAAGGCAAGAGAAACCCCTGAAGTTTCATAGAAGGAAAGCTCAAATGAAGAGGTGGCCTACAGGGACAAAGCCCCTGTAGATGAAAATGTTTCAGATTTGGTGGCAGAAGAGAAATCGAATACTTACATGCAATTCTTCGCTACGTTGCAGAGTTTGAATCATCAACTTCCATGCTTCTGTGACAGAAGTTGAGTATGTTATTGATGTTATTCTCATATCTAAATCAATGATATTCTATATAGTTATAGGGTATCTAGCCCATATGGTGTTTTCCTCGTTGAATTTTTAGAAATCTCCTTAAAGTTTAAGACACAAGTTTTCCACATTGTTTAAGGTATTCTTTTTATTTCTAGTATCTAGAATTATTATTTAAGGATTAAAATTTATGTTTTTTTCTATTATTTGAGAAGTATGTTTAAAAATCAAGAAGTATGTTTTTTCCATTATTTAATGAATGAATGCAATATATTACACATAACACTCATAGTTAATGAAATTGCAAACTTACATAAACATGTATAATTAAATTACAAATATCTAATTTTTAAGAATTTTTTTCTTTTTAGTCTCTCTATTACATAACTTATTAGTGAAAAAAAATGGTTAATACTTCAATAACTTTTTAATTCATGTGTTTAAAAACTTACCTCTAAATAATAAAAGAATTATATATTTTTTTTGTTAGGACTTTCAAATAATGCACCGATACACTTACAAATTTCTATGCTCATTAATTTTACTAATTTACCAACCAAAAAAATAAATAAATTATTATCCTATTGCAAACTTACATAGACATGTATAACTAGATTACAAATATTTAATTTCTTAATATAATTTTTTGTTTTAATCTCTCTGTTACATAATGTATTAGTACAAAAAATTGGTTAATGTCTCTCCTATAAATTTTGAATTCCAGTATTTAGAAACTTATCTCCAAATAATAAAATAAATTTATTTTCATCATGTTAGGAATTTCAAATAATACTCCAATTCTTGACCTACTAGTTTAGATGTTCACTAATTTTACTAATTTACTACAAAAAAAAACTAACTTTAAAACAATTTTTTCTGTGGTGAGTGCTATAACAACCTGTCTCATCATCTCTTTTTAATTTTAAAATAATTTTTTAAGTGATCTCTTTTTAATTTTACTAAATGTGATATAGTAACTATAGGTTAAGTAAGAAACTATGAACCAGGTTATGTGAATTTTAATTTTATTTAAAAAATAATAAAAGTGATATTCGTCTGTGAAAAAAATGGAAAGAAAATTTTCCGGTTCCATACAATTATGGAAGTTATACCTATTTTCTCAAATCCCTTTTCCAAGGAAAGGAAAGAGGGAAGAGCTAGGAAGGCTCGAGGAAGGAGAGGAGGGAGGAAAGAACTTTTTCAAAGAAGGAAAAATCTGATAGAATGTGTCAAGAGGTTATTGAGTTGATTTCGAATCAATGTAAATTTGTAAAAGAGAAGAAAATTTTTAGACTGGACCGAGGTGTCTTGATGCCTAAAGAAAGAATGTATTATCTCCTAACTTGACTATTCTAGAACCAAAGAGGCTCGGGGGAAACCCTTGGACATGATTGCGAGGCTTTACGATCGGGTGGAAGGTTCTTGGATCTATCTTTCTACTCTTGAATCACAACTCGAATAACCAGAAAAGTATAAGGAAAAGTTGGGTTATAATATTGCAAGTTACTGATGTGATTAATTACTAGAGATTTATAGAAGGATAAATGTGTAATTTGTAAAGTAATAATTAATATTTTTATATTGTACTGACATATTTCTTTAAGTACGTATTATGATGAACCCCATAAATGAAATGGGAGACCAAATAGGTAGACAGATCATAGAGAACAAGGATCCTGAATGTAAGAATATAATTAATTATAAATTACAGTACTGTTAGGCATCGGTTAAGTTCCAGAAGGGATTCTGGAATGATTTTTATAGAGAACCTTAGTAAGACTATAAAAACCGCATGGGAAGAAGGAAAACATGTGGGTACAGAAATCTTACTCTGTCGAGCGTTCTTTAGAGAATAGTAGGAGAAATTACTAGACAATTATATAGATTGTAACAAAGACAACATTAAGTTACACGTAATCAAGTTAAAAATGTGTTCAGTAAAACCCTCATGGGGAATATTTGTTGCATAACAAAATGTAGTCACATAAGAATGCTAACATTATTACAATAATAACCTGGCATGCAAGACAACCATTTTTAAGATATACCAACTGCATATAATATGTGAAAATTAAATTAATCCCTGAACAATAAAGAACTAATACGGGACATCATTGGCAGAGGAACAAAATCCTGACCACAATGCCATCCTAAATAACAAGCATGGAAACAAAAACTTGTTTTTCATTTAGAAAACAAAGGTACCTTTCCTCGCAAATTACACACAGATAATCGTATCATACTCACTAAAGAACTAGAAATTCTAGGAAAAAAAGGAAATGAATATTAACACAAGGACAATCTAATACATAATCTCATAAGAGTTGAAATCACCTCGGCTGAAACCAGACTCTGCAAAACAATATAGAAAACATCATTTTACACAGTCCACGTCGTAGCATTAAATATTATGAAAAATATTTGAAGGTGTTATCACTGGAAAACTAGACAAGAAAAGATGATATTATTAAATGTCAGGCAGAAGGGTTTATAGGGTTTAAGCACACTCGAGAATCTAAAGAATTTAAAAAGACTCTAAGGTCCAGAAGAAAAATCAAATTGGGCACTGAAGAAACCAACAAAATTCACCTTTGCACACATTTTTCTTCGATAGGCACACCTTTGCGCGGCTTTCCCTCAAAAAGCCGCGTGGACCTGAGAGTGGTGGAAGTCACTTTCCGAGACCACAAGACACACTCCAGAAAATTGATCCCACACTTGGGGCTGCCTAAGGACAGCCGCCCAAGCCTCCTTAGGACCTCAAGGGAGCACACCATGGAATAATGTGGAACACAATGGAATCACCCTCCTCTCTTGGTTTACCATCCATAAATGTACCAAGAGAGGGAAGAAGAGTTTGAATTCTTCTATAAAATGACACTAAGAGATGAACAAAGGGATAACACATTGTTATGATGGCCAAAATTGTTGGAAATTGGGTTCAACGCTCCCTGTGTGTTTCACGACATGGACTAACCGCCTCTCATGGATCCTAACTCTGGCAATTGTAGAAGAGACTAATGCCTGCAAGTTTTGGTCTAACAATAATCATGATTCCAACAATTGGTATCAGAGCAACAGGTCTCGAGTTCGAAACTCACCCAGTTCGCATTGGGGGGGAGATTGTTGGACATTAGGTTCAACGCTCCCTCTGTGTTTCTTGACATGGATAACCGCATCTCTTGGATCCTAACTCTGGCGATTGTAGCGGAGACTAATGCCTGTGGGTTTTGGTCTAACAGAAATCATGATTCCAACAAAAATTTCCCCACGAAATCCAACAGTGTGTGATCCGGAGCAGAGATAGAGGGATTCAGTTGTTGGCCACCCAACAACTCCAATCCTTCGGAGTAGAGAGAGGGAATTCACGCCAAGGTAGATCAGAAGTAAAGACATCCTTGCATCGGGTCTTAGAACTCCATAGTTATAAGGGACCCTTGGCAAGTGGGTAACCATTTCATCCTTTATTCCTACTAGCACTCAATAAGAGGGGACGTAAGTGCCACCGTTTATATTATTAAAGTGGTTTGACTTTATTTAGAGCTTTTGTGTTATGTGTTTTAGTTTATTTTTTATTTTCCCTTTCTAAATATGCATTCTATTTCACTATCTAGTATGTTTTATTTCTTAGCATGTTCACTAGCTTGTTGACTCCCTTGATTATCTTCCTATGACCAAGAACTTAAGAGGAAAAAGCCACTCCTCTTAAGCAATTGCGGTTTGGAACACTCGTGCACCAAATCCACCAACACAAGATTGGCGACTCCACTGATTTTACTTCCTAGTTAATGTGGTTGTACCTTTTGCAGAGACCTCTTTCTTTGCTCTGGAGTTTGGATTGAACTGCCCCTTTTCTCTCCTTTACTGCCTGTTCACCCTCAGTGAGAGGCCGAAGCTCAAAAGCTCCAAATATTCTTTTGCAGGAAAATCTCACGGCTTTTTCACAGACATATGCGCCTGACTATGCGCGTTCAACAGTGACATGTGCATAGACTTCGCCCCTGTGTGAGCCTTTTGCTCACGGAAACCAGAGGCAGAAATTTTCTGCTATTTCCCTTCATTTCTTGTTTGTAAAGTGACTGGCATCCCACAAGAAATCTGCCAGCACTGTTTGTGGTGTCCCATGACTTTTTAAAACTCACTCTTTGCTGCTTTTCAATAGTTTAGGTGTTAGTTTTAAAATTTCAAGTTTATTTCGCAAAGTGAACACATAGTTTAAGTAGTGGGCAATTAACTTGAATTCCGAAATAATTTATGTTTTGTGAATTTAGACACCAAAAAACACATAGGTAATTAGCCAAAGAAAGTGGCCCTAGTCCACACATTCCTAGCTAAATCATTTTCATTTTCCTAGTTTAAAGTCATTAATTTTAGTTCAATTTTTGGCACTATAATTCGGGACTATGATCTAATTATCCCTAGAGAGCAAGTAGTATTTGCTGCATTTGCACCCTTGGGTGATCCTAGGAAAGCATATGAACACTCTCTGTTGATAATTTACCATCTCCCTATAGTTGATAATTTAGATTAACTAGCCAATCTTGTAAGCGGCCCATATCCACACATGTTTTTCTTTTGAGCAAGGAACAACCAAACGTAGTTTAATAGGGGATTTTGAAAAGGATCACCACATATCCACATGCTCAAACTATGCGATTGTTCAACTCTTGCTCACACACAGTAACACCCTAAGTGAATCAAATCCGCCTAAAACTAACTTAACTAAACTCATTAAACTCTCCCCACAGGGGCCACAAGAGAATTTATGGTTTAAGTTAAGACCAAGGGGATAGGCATTCAATAAGTCACCTTGGTCAGTTTACATCTTGAAAGATATAAGTTGACTTTTTAGGGAAATTTTAAATCTGTCTATCCGCCCACAGAAAAGAAAACCAAAGCGCCACAGAGACCTGATTCAGAGGGGGTTAATTTTAGGCCCAGTGCATGCGTTATTAATTTTGGCTACCTAACCCCTCTAATACTTAGTACTAGTAGCTGAATTACCAAGAAGCTCAATAATCGAATGCTCACGTGGGACAACGATACTTAGTGGAAAAAACTAGGGCATCCTTCCCTATAGGTGACAGTGCACGCAACACTAGATCCTCTACCCTTACTTTGGTCGATTTTCTTCGGTTGAATGGGGGCGTCACCAATTCTTTCGGGACCAACATTAGAAAGATATTTTCTCAAGGCCCAATTACATTTGAGTGAGTGAGGATGATTAGGTCTTCTAGGATTTGAGTATCATACACAAAAAAACAAAAACTATATTTTTTGTTTGACTCGTCACATAGGATTAATTTAAAGGGAGATTTTATCTTTCATTTTCACTTTGTTTTATGTATGTTGTTAGATTTTTTCTTTGATTATAATATATATCCTCTCAAATATTTCCAAAACCATACCTAGTCGATGCCAGAACGGACCCAATGGGACCTTGTTGATCTAGACGTCTTTTGGACCTCCCCCCATTACCGAGAGGGGTTACAGGTATTTCGCCATTTAGGCGTCAAAGATAGAACACTGCCACTCTTATTGGTTCATCCTTTATTGGCGCATCACTAGTTGGGAACCCTCGTTGGTCACCCAACGCCCCATCGGTGAACACCCCCACATGATCACCGCATACTACTCCTCCCAAAACCCCTAGGGGACAGAGTAGTGCTACCCATTCGGGAAGCCAGGTAAACTCACAACAGGGTACGTCACAGAAAAACCCTATACCTAACTAAAACACTGTGTTTTCATAAGGTGCAATGGCTACCAACTTGTAGTCATCTTTATTAGCTTTGTTAAATTTACCAGATTTAATCACATTGACAAATGACCCCATTACACACAACCCTACATGGCCACCCATGCCCACGAAGCTCCCTTCGGGCATTCCAAAGTTCGAAGGGAAGTAAGTAGAAAACCCGGGAAATCACATTATCACTTTCCACCTGTGGTGTTCGTCGAACAACATCATTGACGATACTGTTCGAATGAGACTATTTCAACCCACCCTAATCGGAATAGCCATGGAATGGTATGTGGAATAACCATATGCTACACATGGAACCTTTAGCGCCCTCGCTAGTGCGTTCCTAACCTATTTTCAGTTACCCATCCACCAAGATTCAGGAATGGAATTACTGGCCGACTTTAGGCATACACCTGCCGTCCATCTCGGACCATCTCCATGAATGGTGGTGACGCCATAGTTTGTGTAAAGCCAAACTCGACGATCGAGTATTGTTAGACCTGTTCCTAGAAAATCTCACCACATAGATTTCAAAGGATGTGGCAACGAAAAATCCCATATCCGAAGAGGACGCCATCCACAAAGCCCAACATCTCAAGCTGATCTATACGCAATCACGATATATTTAAAATATCCTGCCTAATGCCCCGCGCTTGCAAAATTAAAACGAATTACCAGGGATGTCGAACTCCACAGATGGTTTGATCGGGTCATTGAACCAAAATCACCTAAGCAAAAGCGTTCAATACCCTGGTTACGTATATGATTCTGAAAAAACATACTGCAACCCAGCTACCAGAGTCATATTACACCTCCGTAAAATTTGACCAATAAGGCATTGTTGTACCACCGTCAGCAAAGTGGACCACATCCTCTGGCTCAGGGGACCTGGTACGCAACTATACATGCTGACGGAAGAGCTGCCCCCCAACATCCATTCATAAACCAGGGAAAAGGACCGCAATATGCCCAATCCGTAGCAGAAAACCCACCCATGCAGAATAATGCACAGGTGAACTTTGTGTAATCTTCCCAATCCCAACCGCGCCAACCATACAATCAGGAGAATTAAAATTATCCTCCTAACACGGCTAAGAGAAAAGGAAAAACAAAGCCTAAAGTAAATCCTGGATAGGGGGGAAACAACCAACAATGCCCTTCGCGATCTTAGGTTGGAGGTAACTCCAACCGAAATCAAAACCAGGAGCCAAACAACACCCAAGGGCAGAACAAGAGGGCTAATATTCAGATGAACCAATCTTGTTCAATTTGTGGTGAGTACGACCATTACACTCACCACTGTCCCAACCTCCCGGAGCTAAAGAAGCTGCAAGGTAATCGTGGGCAAGGGGGATCCTCACAGCCGATAGCAGTCATGTAGGATCCTTTCCCCCATCAAGGGATAGTTAGAACTTAGCAACAACAAAAAATCCCCGAGTATTCTGGAAAGAAAAACCATGAAATCTACGTGACTGGTGAAGAAATGTTTTTCAAACACAGAATCGAAATTACGATACCCCACCAGACACCAATTCGTCAGTGGATAATACAAGTGCACCAACAACACCTTTGACTATATCAAAGATGCCTATTGAACCTTTGCCAAAGATGGCTAAGGGACCAACTAGGTAGGTAGGAAACCATTCCAAAATGGCCCATAACTATAGAATTATGGATGATCTAGCTCAGTTTCCCACCTCCATGTTAGCTTTGGAGGTATTACAATCATGCCCAGAGAAAAGGAAAGCCTTACTTTCCACATTAGTCGCCATCGACCTTGCCGATTCGCACATAATGGATTTCAACTTAGACAAAGCCACCCCTAGGCTTCCTTCGATGGTTTCCTTCCAGATAACGGTAATAGTTCAAAACATCACCATTCACCGATGTATCATTGACAAGGGTGCATCCACATGCATAATTTCAAAAAACATCTGGCAGAAGTTAGGATCTCCCGAAATAAATCCAACATACACCATGCTTAGAGCATACAATAGGCGCCCTTCAGGTCCTGTCAAGATCCACCAAAATGTCCCGGTATGCTTAGCCGGTAAGAGGGTCCTTATAGACATTGAAGTCTTGGATGCTCAACTAGATTACACTAGCAATTGCACCGGGAGGTGCAAGGGAATACCGAAAGGAAGCGTGAATTATTTTGTGATATCAATAAGAGAAAAATGGCCTTGATAGTTTGTTGAGCAAACATTACTTGAGGTCGCATTAGTGAGGGCCCATTGACCTATTTGAGTAGAAGGATACAGAAATGGTTGTCAATCACTCTCAAACCTCTAGAAATCGAATTGATATTGGTTGCCACAAAATAAAGCTTGTGTTGATTAACGTCACTTAAGTTTGAGGCATGATAAACCAAGATACCCAAAATTAGTGCTACAAATTCATATCGAGGATTATTGTTAATATAAATAAAACCAATTGCCCAATTTTGATAAACCAACACTAATCTCCTCAAATAAGGCTACTTTAGGACTCCTAAGGGGATATGAAACTCGGTGTGTAAAATCCCTCCTTTCCAAAGGCTTCCTCCACTCATTCTAATAGTCTTGAAGAATCCCATCCACTGACCTCCTCGAGCCATTGAAAGACCCAAAACCGAATGCCTTGACACTACCCACTTCATCCTTCACCTTTTGTTCACTACTAGAAGTGAATCTACATAGGGAAGATACAGTATAAGTATTGAAAACCAGGTAACTTTTAAATTGGTTTTGGCCATACCTGCAACTACCCTCATTTCGATTTCTCACACGAGGATGTTGAATTTAGCTCAAACCACCAGATAAGATGGTGTTAAGGTAAGCTAAGTGATAATACAAGGCATCAATACTATGACAACACCTTAACATTGTACTAGTATCAAGGTAAGGTATTAAGGTAGGTGAAAGTCCAAGGCATCTGGAAAAACTAGAAGCCTACCCCAAACTACGTTCATAAATAGCAACAAAAAAAACTGTTTCCGTTTCCAACTGGAAAATGTAAATAGTGCCACTATGGAAATTAATACCAATATTCATTACAGTGGTATTCACTCCCTATATACGTCCTTGGAAAAATCCACTCATATAGAAAAAAATTAAATGAGCGAAATTATTGTTTGGAAATGAAGAAAATTTTATCTAAACAAACTTGTAAGAGGGAAAGAAGGCTCCATTTCTGGCTAAATTTAGAGTCAAATAGGGTAAAGTAGTTGCAGTTGTAGGCATGTATGAATTGCAGATTGTAACCCATTTTCTTTTCCAGTATAAATTACAGATTGTAACCCATTTTCTTTGCAACAATTCGTCATCAAGATTTTCCTTGGGTTTGTTTTTTAAAGTTAAGACTTCTTCACATAACAAGCTACTTTTCTGGTTTTTTATATGGAGGCTCTATATTGCAACTTGAGTAATAGATTAACTATAGTCTACGAGGTAGGTTGGGTATATACTCCACTATCATAATCCAAGTAAAACATTGTTCCAAAAATGCACAAGAATAATGGCTATTTTTCCCAACCATGAGCAACCACATTGTAACTCATTTTTCAAGTTGAAGAAAAGTAATTGAATCTTATTTGCTCAACATCAACACAAAATTATTATTTTTGTGATTTGAAAAAACATTGAATATTTCCCAAGCTGTTGTTTCATGATCCACCTAAATTTCCATGCAGTTAGGTTTTAATTTTAATTTTATTTTGTTTAAATTTAATTTTATACTTCAAATATTTATACTTATATTAACCATTTCAAGTAAGAGGTGAGGATAAAGTAAACTCAAAAACCTAATTAATGTTTTGGGTACTTTTGACACTGAAACAATAGAAAATTAGTGTAATTAAGTTGATTTTGGCAAAGCAATTTAGTATTGATATTAAATGAATATTGTTAATTTAGTATTGAATAATATCACCAATGGTCACCAGTAGTCCTAAATAACGACTCTAATAGCCCTAAACAATAGCTTAGATACAAAGTTGAGCAACAACTTTCTCTTGGTGGGCACAATTTCGCCACCAACATTCATTCTCGCTACTCCATATGTGATGTCCTCATGGAGAAACAATTGAGTATGTCCTTCACTGTGGACATCAATGGCTCCTCTACACTCCCCCACCTTGATGACATCTTACATCTTGACAGCTGCTTGCTTCTTGGTATAATTTTGTTTGTGCATAAATTGAAAAACAAATAGGGAAGTGCATAACTTGAAAAACTAGTAGTGCAAAGCGGATTGTTGTCCAACTTGAATGAATTTAGTTCTATGGAAATGTTTTTTAAACTCCTCAAATCAATGTAGATCAAGTCATGATCTCTGGTAAGAAAGACCTCATCCTGATAAATTCCACCCTAATACTTTTAATTTAGTTTATCTTTGTAGCAAGTATTTCTGAATGCTTTGTTTAAGTAGCAGCAAAATTACATAGAATGGGCAATACTGAGCCCATTCATAATATTTTTTAAAATCTAAACTTAAACATAGCATGAAATCTAGCTTGAGCTTAAATTCATAAATTATACTAATACAGTACATAGAATGGGCAATACTAAGCATATTCATGAATTTTTTTTAATCTAAACTTAAACATAGCATGAAATCTAGCTTGAGATTAAATGCATAAATTATACTAATATAGTTAAACATGGTGTACTACATATACAATTTATTACAGTTTTTAATTTTGAAGAAGATGGTAAGATGGAGGTAGTACCTCATTCAAGAGGAGGATACAATGCTCAAAAGAAAACCATCAAGCACACCACTATTGCCCAACAAATTTATTTGACCACATACAGGCGAATTTGTACTTATATCAGTCTGATTTATTGCCAAAATAGCAAAGCAAAAGTAACCCTAATTAAACCTGTAATGTAACTTCTTCTCACGAGAATGTGTTAAATATCTAAATCTCAATAACCAATTGGCATGCTCATGAGTGGTTTGGCATGTTTTCATATTATTCATAAACATAATCCTTCCCCATGCTAGGCAGCTCTGCCTTCCTCTCCTTCACCAATGCTTACAGTGGTATTCACTCCCTTTATACGTCCTTGGAAAAATCCACTCCATACAGAGAAAAATTATACGAGGGAAATTATTGTTTGGAAATGAAGAAAAGTTGATCTACACAAACTCGAGAGAGGATTGACAATGGAAAATCAGTGTGATTAAGTTCATTTTGAGAAAGCCTATTAAATTTTTGATTCACAATAAATGAATATAATCATTATGAAAATGTCACTAATTCAATTTCCCGATGATAAAAACAAAAATGAATTTAACAATGATTTGGATGAAATCAATACCAAGTTATTTTG
This sequence comes from Pinus albicaulis, assembly GCA_034641835.2. NCBI lineage: Eukaryota > Viridiplantae > Streptophyta > Pinopsida > Pinales > Pinaceae > Pinus > Pinus albicaulis. The sequence goes on along the minus strand of CM076572.1, from coordinate 914,829,828 downwards.
TTCCATAAACCTGCAAAAGAAGATTTTTTTTTATGTTCACAACATCTCTAGTTGTTTGGAATGGAGTTCTTGTTTCTAGCATGCCCACATATAATTATGGGATGGATAAATAATGTTTTATGATGTCACATCTCTGTACATGAAGAGGAGGCTATCTCAACATCATGGTGATTCAAGTGCATTTCACCATTATAAGAAATTAAGATTGATAATTTGTCGATAGGTTTGACTAGCAATAGATCATGAACAATTGCAAGAAGATCATAAAAAACTGCAAATTGGTTAATTTTTCAACAATGCAGGGACTAGCTGACTTGTAGAAATCTGCCTTGTTTTAATATTCATGCAAGCAAAATGTGCATATAAAAGCCTTAACGCGTACACACTATTTTTTTAAAAGATGAACGTAGGAATTTACAGACATAGATCTATAACTGATATGTGTTGTGATGAAATGCGAGGAGGTGCTATGGAAATCACCCAAAAACTTGGGGGTGGCTATTCTCCCATTCTTGAAAGCATGGAGGAAACTCAACGTCAATGAAATCAAATCTCTTAAGTAGATGATGGTTCAAATATTCGTAGCACAATATGATGTCATTCACTGCCACGCACACGCAATTGTGAGAAAAATCATAATGTCTGGAAGTTTTCATTTAGTGTACCTGACATTGGGATTCAACCTCCAGAATCAGATAAGGTCCTTCTGAAAGTTTGCGCCTTTCATTGGTAGTAGCATTTCCTTCACCTATTTCATCTCTCGTAGTGGCAATTCCTTTTCCCTTAACATCTCTTGTACTAGTTCCATTATTGGAAATTGATTTTCCCTTAACATCTCTCTTAATGGAAATTCATTTTCTCTTAACATCTCTCTTGAGTTTGTGTACATTCCATAATTCTGGTTTCCCCTTCTCCACTTCCCCAATGTTTGTATTATTTTCTTTTTCTTCAGCTCTTGAAGGTGATGATTATGGTGGTGCTATAAGTGATTCTAGTATTGGCATAGGATCCAAGCCAACAACTTCCCCCATATTCACCTCAGGTTTGGTGGGTTTTCGGCCTCGGCCTTGGGGTCGGCCTCAGCATCGGGGTTGGCCTCGGCCCTTGCTTTCACCTTCGCTTTCACTTTGGTTTCTACCCCTACCTTTGCCTCTGCCTCTGCCTCTGCCTCTGCCCAATCCATGTTTAGCAATAGACTACAATCATATTCCGTTTGAGGACAAAGGTCTCCAGAAGCCGCTTCAGCCACCACTATTGCTACATTAGCTTGTGTCTGAGGAGGAAGGTGACTAAAAGCCACTTCCGCCACAGGACCATCATCCATCTGAGGAGGATTAAGGTATCTAGAAGCCACATCCCCCACTACTGCTGCTACATCACCTCCTTCATTCTAAGGTGGAGGAAGAGGACCAGAAACAGCTTCTGCCGCTGCATTACCTTCAATCTGATGAGGATAAAGGTGAGCATGAGGCACTTTTGTTGCTACTCTCACCGCTGCTTCAGAAACATTAACATTTTTTTTTCCTTCCCCATGCAAATTTTCCCTTTGCAAATGTAGTAGAGGCACGGAGACTAGAAGATGCATTTGTGTTGGTGTTAGTTTCTGGTTGTCCCTGATTTCTCAGCATATCTTCGATCTCCTAGGGAATGGTGCCCGGGGTTTAGGATCTTGTAAACAAATTCAATGCAAAGGAATCATGAATATGAAATTCTTCAGAGCAATACTCTAAGCTCTTAGGGGTTTTTCTTTTAGTTTATCTCGGTGGGAGGGTCCGATTCAAGCGCACACTGAATCTAGTCTTTGAGCATTTCCACTAGGTTTTCATTCAATTTCGTATAGACTGCAACTGAAGTAGCCTCCCGGCTGGAAACCCATGGTGCTCCCTTGATTGTTTATTTCCTGCAATAGCTTTGAAATGCAGGCGTAGTGGCTGAAACAATGAGCCTCTGATGCTTTAAGCATATGAAAGCCTTTGGTGCTACAAAGGAGGCTACCCTACGGGCAACATAGAACATAGACATTACAAACATACATATCTCCCAAACTAAAACCCTGTGGGTCTCACTTGGAATAGGTACTATTTTAAGCCCTCAAGTGGGAAAAATCTAGGCAAAACAACCTTAAGAAAGGAAGAAAATATTTAAACCCTGGTTACATGAAAATCAAACAAAAAAAATTCACACATCTAGTTTCCTGGTCACCAAACTGGTTCAAACCCTCAAGTGGGAAAAATCCATAGGATAATTTAACAAACCCCAGGTATAATACCTGCAAACAAACTACTGATTGATATTATAAATCTAAATACTGATTTTGTGGATTAATTTGGCATCGACCTCTTGATATCTGATCACTTACTGCTTTAAGCGCCCTGAGAATGTCTATATTTTCTCTCAAGGAAAGAGCCCTTTCAAAGAATGCTCGTCAAGATTGAAAGAGCAAGTTCCATGCTTCTCCCATTCGTGCCCCCAAAATCTGTGTCCATCACTGCTAGGACAACTTAAAGAATAACAATATTTGTTCAGCTCTTCCTTCAGATATGAAATCTGCAAATTCTCTCATAATATATAAAATCCAGCCATAGTCATATAGGGTAAACGTTAGATTTTATAAATAAATAGAATTAGAGGCACCTTTGAGTAATCGAATTCTCTAGAAGAATCACAGAACTATGGCCGTTTCCCATTGTTGTAGTTGGGCCAGAGACCATGAATGGAAATGTAGGAAGCAGGATTTCCTATGCGATGGTAACCGCATCCTCTACGCATATCAGAATATGAATTAGGCCATTGTATTTACAAGCAATTGATGTTGGAATCACGATTTCCGTTAGACCAAAACCCGCAGGCGTTAGTCTCCGCTACAATCACCAGAGTTAGGATCCACGAGAGGCGGTTAGTCCATGTTGTGAAACACACGGGGAGCATTGAAACCAATGTCCAACAATCTCCCCCCCAATGCGAGGCAGGTGAGTTTCGAACTCAAGACCTATCACATTGATAACACTTGTTGGAATCACGATTGTCGTTAGACTAAAACCCACAGGTGTTAGTCTCCTCTACAATCACCAGAGTTAGGATCCACGAGAAGCAGTTAATCCATGTCATGAAACACATGGGGAGCATTGAAACCAATGTCCAACAATTGATTACCATTAATGTACCCCAGGGACGGATGCCGCAACCTTTGACAAGGAGAAGGAAAATCTCCACTTTAAATCACCCAATAGTCTGTCGCCACATTTTCAACCATTTAAGATTTTGAAACGTATTTTTCAAACTAATAGTTGGTAATAGGTCTAAATGGAATATTTTCATTGGTTGGAGGAGGTGACACATGTCTAAATTTTACTGGCTAGAAGGGCGATAAGAAAGGCTTCTCATTGGCTGGGGTGAACCAAGTTTTCTCACCCCGAGCTAGCAAAGAGAATGCCTTTCGGCGTAAATATACTCCTTGGTCAGAGTTATATGTACGCCATGTCAGCCATAGCCTCTTCCGTATTTTGAACTATGATGTCCCCCCCATGAGGATCACATTGTTACTATAGAAAAATTGACATACAACGAAAAGTGACCCTTGAATAATACCGATGTCATTCTACCCTACGTAGACACATCTACTAAGGCGCTTACACAGTACTAAGATTATGGCCCTAGCCAGTTCAAACCATTGTCCATTCTAGGATCTTTCTTAGGAGATCCCCCTGTCATATCTAAGTCATCACCTGGTGTCATGGAGGCTCTGGTGTGCATGATGTCCTCCTCAAGCACCGAAACTAGTAAGACACATAGATGACCAGTAATGACACCAAGTCCTTGGCCACAACAGCCTCTCTAGCCTATGCTGCCTCCCAAACTACTTTCCTCTTCCCCCCAGCTAGTTTTGTGTCACAACAGGTCATGGCCATGGTGGTCCTACCAAACTTATCATTTACAATCCCAGTTTGGTACCTAGTCCCACCTACCACAATGGGAGTCGCGCACATCACCTCTTCAGGGTTAATCCCCCTCAATCCCGAGCAGGCCCCAACTGTTCAGGAGATTGTCACAAACATCCCTTTGAAGGAAATTCCCATCGCAAATCCGATGGTTATGGCCAAGAACACTAATAGAAAAGGAAAGAAGGCAAATAATCCCACCACGCAATTGGAATCATCGCCTTGCGCCATATGCGACGTATTAGGCCACCCTACCCATGTCTACCCAGAGATGGACGAATTACAAGTTCCCGTAAAAAGGAACCTGCCACCAAAAATCAAGGCAAGGCATTGCGTACCAACCACGCATGCCCTATCTACAACAATTATGGACACTATACCCATCATTGCCCAGAAATTCCATGATACAGGGAGGCCTTAGATGCCATTGAGAAATCCTATCAACAGGATCCCTCCACTTAGTTAGCTGGAGATGAACCTTGCATCATTATCTACCTACAGGAGGAACGACAGTCTCTTGAAAGACTCCCAGTCGTTCCCCCTCCCCCTATCGAGCATTGTGTACTCTATGATGAACGCGATCATTTCCTCGCCGAATGCCTAGCTCTCGAAATGTTTTAGCGATGGTATTTGGTCCATGTATTATATCGCACTAACCCAGATACCCAGTATTCATGTCAAATATGAAGTGGCAATCATACTTTATGCCATTGTCACTATATCCCCAGATTCTGTGCAGTGCTAGCTTGTATGCAATTGACCATATTCTACCTCTACCGAGAAGATGGCTCTGACTATGAATCCATGAACAACTCGAAAACTAAAGAAGACGTGACGAGTAGATCCATCCTCTTTCTGTAAGCTGAAAAACAACCAATGGGGGAAACCTTAGTCTCCCCCAACTGCCCTCTGCAGAGAAGACCAACATGTGCATTGTGTAGCACACCCAATCATGTAGTCACCGCTTTCCCTGACTTATAAGCACTACATCGTTGGTACCCAGTCATGCCATCAAGAAAGCAGGATGGACACCCCATTTCTAGGATGTTTTTCCTAGTATGTCGGGGAAATCATCATGAGAAGCGCTGTACTTATATCCCCTGAGTACGTCCTCTAATTGAAATGATACATCTATTAGAGACAAAACACTGGGACCTTATCAACCCGAAACCTAATGACCAACATAGAAGGCAGAACACCCCCAGACAATCTACTCCATACCCAGGTCAGCATAATGGGAAAGTTAGGAAGGCGCACCAACCAATCATGACCCAGGTTCAACCTAGGATAACATGCAGACTATGCAACCTGATCGGCCATCAGGTAAATCAGTGCAAAGAAATAAAGCACCTCACAAAAACTTTTCGCATAGTCTCTTCTCTCCCGCAAAGACATCTCTCTAACCAAGAGAAGATCACACACAACTATTGCCGAATTTGTTCACACTTTCATCATACAATAAAATGTGATCATCTCCCGAAGCTTAGAGTGGCAAGAGAAACGTTAAGTCTACACTCCTTAAGAGATTTAGACATACGCAAGCCAAAAAATCGGAAATGGAAGAAAAGAGCCTCCTCCTCTACGTTTGACCCCTTCTGAGCGTCCACTTTTGGGATGAAGAGTAGTGTTGATTCCCACACAATCTAGTCAGTTGGCATAGTGGTACTGTGCACCATTTTCACCGGCCATAACCATGAACCAGATTCATGCCCACTAATGGAAACATTCAGGAACCCTTGTACCAGGCACAACTTCCACCCGTCAGAAAGTTCCCATCCTAACGAGGGATCTAGCCTTGTGCTCATGCAAGCTCCCATCATGAAAATTTCTCCCCCACCAAATGTCGATGACATGATATACCATATATGATTCATATCATCATGTATCGGAACTATGAATCGGGTTGTATTCTCATCTTCCATAGGTGTCGAGTCAGCTGCAACTATGAGAGTAGTTGTACCTTCGACAGTGTAAACATAATATGTCTGCACTCTGTCAACCACGTCTGGTTCCACCACATCGACGATGGAATCATTTTCAAGTCTATCAAATAGCTCTATACATATTGAACCCCTTCTGCACAACCTTGCGCAGAATTAATCCCCCTTAGGATCACCATTCCATTCAGATGAGAACATCCTTGAGGCCATGACAGAGCCAGATTATCCATGGGATGTAATGCATCACCACTCGATTTTTCTCCCATGAAAAGTGTTCGGTCTTGACAAGACAAAAGAACAAGAGATTTATGTGATTGAATCAAAATATTTCCTCCCATTAGGGAAAATTTATTAGTTCAAAAACCCCATCCTGGTGCCCGATGCATTCGAGGAAGGAAACATGTCAAACGTCTCACCTACCATGAAGGTGAACATATCCCAAAATCCTGGAAAGGTTGAAGGAATATCTCTGGGGGCAGCATGTTCTCCAGAATATATAACCTCTTATACCCAATTTCTACAAGAGTATAGAGATATATTTGCATGGGACTACTCAGAAATGTCTGGGCTTAGTCCCACTATCGTACAACACATATTGACACTTGGCCTGACGTACCTCCAATACACCAAAAATAGTGTCAAATGCACCCATCAGAGGCAGAAGCAATAAAACGAGAAATTGACAAGATTCACAAAGTTAGGTTTATCTACCCCATTGCTTACACATTGTGGGTTTCCAACCTTATTCCCATCATTAAAAAACAGGGCACCATACATGTTTTCATTGATTTTTGCGATTTGAACAAAGCATGTCCCAAGGAAAATTACCCTACCCCATTCATCAACCAAGTCATCGATTCTTGTGTGGGTCATGAGGCCCTCTCCTTCATGGATGGATTCTCTGGGTACAATCAAATTCAAATCTGTCACACCAACCGGTGAAAAACTGCGTTCACTACCCCCTGGGGCACATTCTCATACAAGGTAATTCCATTTGGCTTGAAAAACACAAGAGCCACCTTCCAGAGAGCCATGAATTACATCTTTCATGACTTGGCACACCTTATCCTCGCCTAGTTAGATGACCTCACCATTCAATCCAAGACGCGCTCAGACCATCTCAAGGATCTACAACTAGTATTCCAACTATGTCGTACATACAACCTACGCTTGAACCCTCTCAAGTGCCTCTTTTTTGTCACAACAGGAATAATTTAGGTTTTATTGTGTCCCATCAAGGAATTCGAGTGGACCCCCTCAAGGTCCAAGCCATCAAAGAGGTAACCCCACCTTGAACCCTTAGGTAACTACAAAGCTTGTAGGGGAATGCTAGTGTTCTGAGACGTTTTATCCTGGATTACGCCACTTGTACTCAAGGGTTCCTGCGCCTCCTTCGACACGACATCCCATTCAAATGGGATAACCACACCCAACAAGCGTTTGACGCGCAGAAAGACACATTGTCTTCAAAACCGCTCATCAGTCCCCAAGACTATGACAAAGATTACATCCTGTATCTATCAACATCCTAGACCGATTTTGCTGGAGTATTGATCCAGGAGGGCCTAGATGGAAAGGAGCACATAATATACTACATCAGCAAAACCTTATCAGACCCAACATTAAGATATGAACCCAAAGAAAAGACTGCCTTAGCACTAATTCATGCAGTCTAAAAGCTTCACCATTACATCATCTTAAAGACCACCATGATCGTTGCAGATATTAATCCCATCAAATATTTGCTCACGCGTCGCCTAACAAACCACAAATATGCCTGCTAGATAGTCATTATCCAAGAATACGACTTACAGTTCCTCTCCCTCAAGAGAAAAAGGGCACTAATCTTAGCAGAGTTCATTACAGACCTCCCAAGTCATACCAAAGGATCACTAGTAAATGATTTGATACCAAATGAAAATCTCTTCTTCATAGCAAACAATGACCCTTGGTATGAAAATTGTCTTCTCTTCTTACGAACCCAAAAGTTTAGACCTCATCTCACTCAAGACGATCATCGGTGCATACACCATCAAGCCTCCTGATACCTCCTTATGGGAGATGTATTATACTGAGGGGGAATTGACACCATTTTACGTCGATTCCTTACTCACGACCAAGCGGAACAAGCCCTTAATGACTGCCACGATGAGCTTGTGGTGGCCATCTCTCCAGGATGGAAACTGCGCAAAAATTCCTATGAGCAGGATATTTATGGCCCACTTTGTTTCGTGACTGTATCACAACAGTCAAGAGGTGCGAGCGATGTCAACACTTCGATCATAAGGCAAGAGCCCCTCCCACTCCCTTGCACCCCATCATCATTGCTGGTACCTTTTGCAAATGGGGGATCAACTTCATGACTTGCAACCCTGCCTTGTCAGGTAATCATAAATACATTATCGTGGTTTTTGATTATTTCACCAAGTGAGAAGAAGCTATGCCCACATATGACAACACCGCAGAAACTGCCACACGATTTCTATTTAACCATTGCATTGCCCAGTTTGGCATTCCAAAGGAGTTAGTCTCTGACCATGGGAAACACTTCGAGAACGAAGTTTTCCAGGAGCTATCTCACCATCTCAGATTCACCCATGAATTCGCTTCACCATAATACACCCAATCCAATGGACAGGTAGAAGCTATGAATGAAGTTCTCAAAACTATGTTACGGTGCATGGTGAATAACCATAAAACCAACTGGCACCACATGCTTTTCTTCGCCTTGTGGGCATACCGCACAGTTTTGAAAACATCCACTGGTTTCATCCCCCTCCACTTGGTATACAGAGTCGAATTTTTGATTCCCATAGAACGTGAGATCCTGAATTTACATGTCGCCATCAAACTCCTCGATGATACCCAGCCTCTAGAACATAGTTTAGTACAACTAGAGTTCGTCGAAAAAAGTTGACGGCAATCGCTAAAACATAACGAGGCCCACAAGAAATGAGTAAAAGCATCATTCGACTGCCACATCAACCCTTTTTCATTTAGTGAGGGAGAGCTAGTCCTCCACTACGATGTTGCAAAATAAGCCCCAGGGCTAGGAAAGTTCAAAACTTTGTGGAAAGGACCCTACATCATAAAAAAAATTTCCTCCTCAATGGACATACATATTGACTGAGCCGGATGGAACACGCCTTAGAAACCCCATCAATGACCTTTATCTCAATAAATTCTACCCATAAGGGCTGAGAAGGTCCACCCCTAGTTTCAACACACATAGACCCAAAAATTTTAAACTTTTTGATCAAAGTACTTGTCATAAAATACTCTCTGGGGTCACAATGGATTATCAACCCGGACATTACTTTGGATTTTCTGATGGAGCATCGCGATGGTCTCAAAGTTTAACAATAGCTGCCTGGGTCATCTAAGACCCTGACTGATCGCCAGTCTGTACCAATGGTGTATGCATCGGTTCAACGACAAACAATCAGGTAGAATATGATGCCGTCATCGGACTTATGTACAACGACCTCAATCAGGGCATATGCCATAAGCATATCTTCCTCGATTCCCAGTTAGTGGTTTCACAGTTAAACCAAGCATTTAAGGTACGTGATTCACATATGTTTAGAAAATAATTTCATGCAAAAATATTAAGCCATCAATTTGATCACATTACATTCACACATGTACTAAGAAATCAAAACCAAACAGTTGATCGCATAGCTAACAATATTTTAAACTGGAATGAATCTCGGATAAACCATCATACATAAAAAGAAAAAAACATAGAAAACATAGATGTTCATCAGCATAGAATAAACCATAAAAAAAAGGGGGCACACCAGGTAGAGCCACAAAAATTATCTCTCTCATATATACCAAAAAATATATGTGTCTATGTACAAAGAATAGTGTCTCTGACCCATAAGTTAGCCCAAAAGATACAAATACAGAAGTCGAAAAAAATAAGGGAAGCATCCTCATAACAGGTGCTTTCCCTATGTACAATATAAGACTCTAGGGTGGTGCTCTCCCAGGTGGGGCACCTGGGCCCACAGCCGCTCCCGGTACCAACACCGGAGCCGCTGTTAGAATGGATATCACCACTCAACGTAAAATCAGTTGATAGCCCCTCTCCCGGGCCATCAATTTCTCAAACCATGCATCATAAAGGTCATCCACGAAGCGTTAGGTAGGTATCCCCTGGGTCAAGAGGTCCACTCAACCCCATGCATCCTCTACCACCCGAGATTTGACCTATAGAGTAGCCACCTAATCTGTCAACAGACAATGTGAGCCTTTGTCGCCTCAGCACGACCCTGCTTAGCATTAGTCTCTATAGTAGCTGAGCTACTACCTTCACCTGAGGGACCAGCCCCCGCGCCAGGTGCTCCACCCCGAGGGTGCACCTAGGCTCCTCCCTGTCTGTTAGGTCCCTATATTACTAGTATAGTCCCTTATTGTTATTAGTGTAACCCCCTTATTGTTATTATTGTACCCTTGTAACCCCAATTTTGTTATTATTGTTCCCTTAAATTATTATTGTTAGGTCGGCTAGGATTACATTGTGGCCCACTAGGATTACATTATGGCCACATGGACTCCTATATATAGAAAGGAGGTTTTGTGAATTGTATCATCCAAGAATTGTTCATTTATGTAATTTATTGGAGGATTCCCCCTCGAATTGGTTTATTTATAAGGTGTTGATATCTCTTTTCTTCTATTTTTGGAGCTGGTTACACAACATTTGGTATCAGAGCTTTGGATTCTAGGGTTTTGCTACTCAAAACAAGTCATCGTGGAATTTTCGCTATAAATTTTTTTCTACGAAGTTTCAGAAGCTAAAATGTTTAGGGTGCGAAGTTGAAATCCTGAGGAAGATCGTTTAAAAATTTCAGAGCTTGGTTCGCAACATTTTCGGAGATATGATCTGTGGAAGTTAGGTATTTTTTCAGGCTCCTAAACAGGTCATCGTGGAATTTGCGGTATAACTTTGTTTCTACGAAGGTTAAGAATCTAAAATTTTTAGGGTGCGAAGGTGAAATCCTGAGGAAAATAGTCGCAAAATTTTAGAGCTTGGTTCGCAATATTTTTCGAGATATGATCTGTGGAAGGTAGTGCCTTTTCAGGCTCCCGAATTTCATCTCAAAGAGGTGATCGTGGGAAAATTTCAATAAATCTCTCCCTGAGCATCAGATTGGAGTGACGTAAAATGTGGTCCTAAGTACACGGACTGTAGTTTATTGGATATCAATTTCAGAAGCGAAGGACGAAACAGTGACACATGACAAGTCGTACAAGTTCGCTCTACTGAACCAGTCCATAATTAGGTCATTGTGGGAGATTGGACATAACGTTGTCTTGGAGAATCCAAATCAGGTCAGACCTGTGGCATTCAAAAGAGAATTCATAGGGCTACTTTAGTGCTAAATTTTAGATATTGAAGAGCCAAAATCACAGAGATAATCCAATTTCAATATTGAGCTCCTCAAAAGCAAGAAAAAGGTGTGTATTTTTTTTTCTTTTTCCGAATTGCATAAGTCTTGTTTGAAAAATCAATTTGAATTGATTCCAAGGGCATATTGTAGAATAGATATCAGTATTGGGTTCTAAAAAATGCCCCGTAAAAATAATTCTACACCCATTAAGCCTTCAGAAAGCTCTACTATGACTCATGAAGATGAAGAATTGCAACATGATCTATCAAAATTACAAGAGCAAGTGCACCAAATTTTTCTCTCACAAAGAGTAGCAAAAAATGAAATGGACGTTTTGAAGAAAGGCGTGGAAGCAAAGATGGATGGTTTGAAGAAAGGCATGGAATCTAAGATAGATGGCATGGAAGCTGGCATGGAATCTAAGATGGATGAAATGGAAGCTAAAATGGAAAACATGAAGAATGATCTAAAAGAAGACATAGAAAGTTTGACAAAATTGATACAAGAAATGTTTCCTAATGGGGAAAAGATAGTAGAGGAAACTCATGATGAGAACAAAATAAATTTTAATCATGATTTCATAAACTCTAATGTTGGCGGGAAGACCACCATATTCCAAAAATGGATATGAGGAATTTTGATGGAAAGGATCCTGTAACATGGATACTACAGATGGAGCAATATTTTGAACTCCATAATGTGCAAAACACACAAAGGGTACGCATTGTGACTTTACATTTAGAACAAAATATATTTGTATAGTATCGATGGCTTTGCTCCCGTAAAAAAATTGTCACTTGGTCAATTTTTACGGAGGAAATGATAGCACATTATGAGGATACAAAGAGAAACACCTTCTTTAGCCAATTGATAAATCTCGAACAAAAGGGTTTAGTGGGGCAGCACATTGAGGACTTCCAAAAATTGAATATAAGGGTAACTGATATTCCAGAGGAACACAGGATTGATCTCTTCATAGGCACTTTAAAGGATAACATCCAACATGAAGTTCGCGTTTTGGAACCTGATTCATTGGAGAAGGCATTCGGGTTGGCAAGAAAAGTTGAATGTAAAATTATGGCGACAAGGAAGCCTACCACTCAATTCTATAAAGAAGGAAGTGTTGCTACGCCTAGATTTCCACAACCTACAAGGTTGACACCACAACAATTGGAAGAAAAAAGAGCAAAAGGGCTTTGCTACGGTTGTGATAGCAAATACACTAAAGGTCATAAGTGTGCTGAGAAGAAATTATTTTACATAGATTGTGAAGAAGAAGAAGAAAATGAACAAGAAGAGGATATACACCAGGAACCAGCCCTACAAGAGGAAGAAATGAATCCGACCATATCATGTAATGCACTGGCAGGAATTACCACTCCTCAAACTCTCAAGATAGAAGGACATATCAAGAAGAAAAGGGTAATAGTGTTGATTGATTCGGGTAGCACCCATAATTTTATTCATTATAAGGTAGCCAAGGAATTAAATTGTTTCCTATACCCAGCACCAGAATGTCAAGTGATGGTTGCAAATGGAGGAACTATAAATTTCTCTGGAAAATGCCATAATATCAAGCTAACCATGGGGGAATATGTATTGACTAGTCCAATGCTTTCCATTCCTATGGGAGGTGCTGATGTTGTACTAGGAGTACAATGGTTACAATCTTTAGGGATGATGGCTTTTAATTTTCAAGAAATTTTCTTGAATTTTTTTTTCAGAAGGAAAGGAAGTCGAATTACGGGGTATTGCAGGGAATCCGGGAAAGATAATAAGCTCTAATGTCACGACAAAGCTTCTAAAGAAATAACAACGAGGTGTAATTGCACAATTATTCTTACTAGAAGTTCCAACATCAAAATCATCTATTTCTGCAGATCTCCAACAAGTCTTGGACAATCATTCCAAGGTGTTTGAAACTCCCAAAGGACTCCCACCTATTCGTGATCATGATCATGCTATTCATTTGATTCGAGGAAGTGTTCCTCCAAACATCAGGCCTTATAGATATCCTTACGTCCAAAAGAGCGAAATTGAACGTATAATTGAAGAAATGTTAGAGGCGGGTATAATTCAACCTAGTCAAAGTTATTTCTCTGCTCATGTAGTATTGGTACACAAGAAGGATGGATCATGGCGAATGTGTTCGGATTATAGGGAGCACAATAAGCTCACCATTAAAGATAAATTTCCCATTCCTCTGATTGATGAATTATTGGATGAATTACATGGAGCAATTTATTTTACCAAGTTGGATCTTCATTCAGGATATCATCAAATTAGAATGAAGAGTGAAGATATTCCAAAAATAGCATTTCGAACTCATGAGGGTCATTCTGAATTTTTGGTCATGCCTTTTGGCCTTACCAATGCACCTTCTACATTTCAAGGGTTGATGAATTCCATTTTCAAACCCTTAGAAAATTTGTGTTGGTATTTTTTGATGATATACTAATCTATAGCAGGTCTTGGAGGGATCATGTTGAACATGTTGACAGGGTGCTAAAACTATTGCAGGAGAAAAAATTATATGCAAAAATATCCAAATGTTTCTTTGGAGTACAAGAGGTGGAATATCTGGGTCATATTGTATCTCACGAGGGTGTTAAAGTAGACCCTAACAAAATTAAAGCCATTAAGGAATGGAAAGTCCCCACAACCATAAAGCGGTTGCGAGGATTTCTCGGGTTAATAGGGTATTATCGCAAGTTTGTTAAGAATTATGGGAGAATAGCAGCACCTCTAACAACATTATTGAAGAAAGATGCATTTTCATGGACTCCCGAAGCAACTAAGGCCTTTGAACATCTTAAAGAGGCAATGTGCCTAGCACCGGTCTTAGCTACGCCAGACTTCACAAAAACCTTTATTGTGGAATGTGATGCCTCAGGAAATGGAATTGGTGTTGTTTTAATGCAGGAAGGAAGACCCATTGCTTTTGAAAGTCATCCAATCAAAGGAAAGTATTTACAGAAACCCATTTATGAGAAGGAAATGTTAGAAATACTGCATGCACTAAAGAAATGGAGAACATACCTAATGGGATGACACTTCAAGGTAAAAACTGATCATAATAGTCTTAAACACTTTTTGGAACAAAGACTATCTTCAAAAGAGCAAAAAAAATGGGTCACAAAGATGTTGGGTTATGACTTTGAAATAATCTACAAAAAAGGAAAGCTTAATGTTTTTGCAGATGCACTCTCAAAAAATAATGAAGAGGTGGAAGCATTGCTTTGTGCCATTTCTATTATCCAACCAGATTGGATAACTGAAGCAAGAGATGAATGGAATAAGGACAAAGATGTATGGACACTCATTCAAAAGTTGCAGCAAGATCCTAGTACATCTGATACATTTAGTTGGAAAAATGATTCCTTATGGTACAAAGATCGCTTATATCTTTGTAAGAATTCCCAACTAAAACAAAAGATTCTTCTGGAATTGCACACTTCTCCTTTAGGAGGACACTGAGGATTTTTAAAAACTTACCACAGGGTGAAGAAAGAATTTTTTTGGGATGGCCTTAAATCTGATATTCGAAAGTTTGTGGCGGAATGTTTGGTTTGCCAACAGAATAAAGTGGAAACAATTAAGACCCCAGAACTTCTACAACCTTTATCCATTCCAGGTCAACGTTGGGAGGAGATTTCAATGGATTTTATCACAGGTTTACCTAAGTCCGAAGGAAAGAGTGTCATCATGGTGGTAGTTGATAGACTTACCAAGTATGCACACTTTTGTGCATTATCTCATCCATTTAAAGCAAGTACAGTTGCTACTACATTTATGGATAGAATTGAAAAACTACATGGAAGCCCAAGGGTTATTGTGAGCGACAGAGATCCCATTTTTACTGGAAATTTTTGGACGGAGTTATTTTCTTGTTTGGGTACTCAATTAGCTCATAGCTCATCTTATCATCCTCAATCTAATGGTAAAACTGAGATAGTAAATAAATGTTTGGAAGGATATCTTCGTTGTTTTGTATCTGATAAAAAAACACAATGGGTCAAGTGGTTACCTCTCGCGGAATGGTGGTATAACACTTCCTTCCATACTGCAGCAAAAATGACCCCATTTATGGCACTTTATGGATATCATCCACCATCGATTACGTCATCTTTAAGGGAAAATTTGAAGGTTCAAGCAATCGAAGATCACATCGAGCATCAGCAAGAAGTTCTCCAACTCTTAAAGGATAACCTGAATTTGGCACAAAATCGAATGAAACAACAGGCAGATCAACATCGCAGCGAGAGAAGTTTTGATGTAGGAGATTGGTATTTTTACGGCTACAACCATACAAACAAATGTCCCTCAAGCAAGCAAAGAAGGATAATAAATTATCGCCAAAGTACTATGGTCCTTACAAGGTGTTGCAAAAGATTGGTACTATGGCATACAAATTGGAGCTTCCTGCTTCTTCGCGAGTACATTCAGTTTTCCATGTTTCATGCTTAAAGAAGGTTATAGGTGAAAATCTTCCAGTTCAAACAATATTGCCAGAACTTGATGAGGAAGGAAAAATCATATTGGAACCTGAAGCGGTCACGGAAACAAGAACTCGAAAGCTACGAAATCGATCAATTTCAGAGTATCTCATCAAGTGGAAGAACTTACCCACTGAAGATTCTACATGGGAGGATGAGAATTTTATACAGAAGCACCCAGAGCTACTCAAGTGTTGAGGACAACACTTTTTGAAGGAGAGGGGCATGTTAGGTCCCTATATTACTAGTATAGTCCCTTATTGTTATTAGTGTAACCCCCTTATTGTTATTATTGTACCCTTGTAACCCCCATTTTGTTATTATTGTGCCCTTAAATTATTATTTTTAGGTTGGCTAGGATTACATTGTGGCCCACTAGGATTACATTATGGCCACATGGAATCCTATATATAGAAAGGAGGTTTTGTGAATTGTATCATCCAAGAATTGTTCATTTATGTAATGTATTGGAGGTTTCCCCCTTGAAGTGGCTTATTTCTAAGGCGTTGATATCTCTTTTCTTCTATTTTTGGAGCTGGTTACACAACACTGTCCCCCGCGAGGAACACCTCGAGACCAGTGAAATAGATGGTGTCCCACCAACCGAGCCATGGGACATCCGACCTCGCCAACATATGCAATATTATAAAGACTATGTCAGTGTCACTATAACACACATAAAAAACATAAATACTTAAGTAGCTGTAGAATAAATAACAAAAACATACCTTCTAGCCCCCAAGCATACCTAGCAGGAAGACCCATGTTTGGGTCTCCCCAGAAGTCCATCCCCACATATGGGAATGACATAAACATGTGAAGATTGGATTCAAACCAAGCCTCCGTGGTGGTGTTCCAATAATTCCCCACCCTACCTCCCCCTCTGCGAGGCATCACAGGGGCCCACCTCATCATGTGAGGCTACTACGGCCCCCAACAGGCACAACCACCATAGCTATCAACAACACCACCCACTCATACATGATGCTACATAACATTCTAGCATATGTGAACAACTTAGAAAGCTAAGCCAACATCCTGTCATCACAAAAATGGGCAAAATCAAAGAAGTGTCCGTCCCTCAGCCGACGCAAAACACCTATTTGTGGCCCTGACGTCCGATGGGGCGCAGATGATCCTGCCAGTTGTAAAATAGAAGCGAGAGCACATCGCTCAGCCAGGTTAGTCACAGAAGAAATCGCTATGCACCCCTCCGTAAGGGGCACCCCATCACAATGACCTGTTGAAAACCGCTCAAGATCCACTATCCCAGGGGGAATTGGATAAGGAAGCGCCTCTCCTTGAGGCAACATCCCAATAAAAAAGTAGATATCCGTCTCAGGATAGATAGTAAGGTCGCACCCCCACAACACCATGACCTTGCGTTTCCCGTTCCAGCATCGGACCAAGTGACGTAGAAGGAAATTGTGCAGTCGTAAGAGGTAATTCTCCATAAATTTGAGAAGACCCCAGTGCACCAACTACTAGCCCGCATGAGCATCAACAACCAAAGAGAGCCGTAGATCAAGCTAATCCTTCTCCCTCCACAACATCCTGTAATCAAATAGGCACACATCAGTGACATTAAAAGGACTAAAAAACTGAAAAATTTTCCAGGAATTTTCTTCGGCCCTGCATACGCTTGTTCCTTAGCCAGGCATGAGGAGAGCATGTCTATTTTTCTCACAGATGCAACGAGACCGCTCCCAAAGCTAGTATAGACGTGACCAATTCACACAAAACCCTTATTTTTGTGCGAAAGTTGCGCACTTGTGCCTTGATCGCTTGCGCGGTCAAGGAAAAAGCTGACCTAAGATCCATACAAGCCCTTCCTGTATAGACCCTGGTACCTTTACACTGAAAAAAATAAAATACAGGATGTCATGGGGCCTACCTAGCTAAAAAATCGCTAGTCCCAGGTACTCAGGCTGACCGCAACAGCAAGAATAGCTCCGCAAAAGCCTTTGGCCTCTCAAAACCTCACACATTGAAATGTCACAAATGGTCTGAATTGAGCCATATTCACCTATATGTCGCCCTTTTCAGAATATTTAGAGGACCATAACAAGATCTCCAAAGGGCCAATTACAGGACCGAAAGGAACACTGTGATCAACACTCCATAACGCCCAAAGGCGGTGCCCCACATTTAAACCTCTAAAAAAATAAATTTTCAGTGCTGAAAGGTATGCCCTCTCTCATATTCTTTTTTATCACATGTCTTTCAATAATATTTTGAATAAATAATATGCTTTCACTTGGGGAATTTTTTATAGGTATTGTGCAAACCATCCATCGCTCCATCCATTAAAAGTTCCAGAGCAGGTATCATTCTACCCTCAGCATGATATAGTCCTAGATAAACACTGCATATCCTAACATCATTTCTCCATAAGAAATTAACCATAGGTTCCAAGCACCTGACCATGTTTATCATCACCCCACCTTGCACATGATAAACATCCTCGTTGGTCGGTAGAGCCTCCCCTCCATGGCGCCCTTCACCCAAAGTAGACCATATATCACCAAAATCATGATGTCATGGCCATACCACTTTAGTCTGGGAAGCACCTCATGCCCATTCCACCCACCATGCATCAGGTCAAGTTTCACCATATCGAAATAAAACCCCTTTCCCAGACTACCAAGTTTTTCAAGAAGACTGAAAGCGCACCATTGTGCGTTGTATTTGGCTAATCATACCTCCATCAGCATAGCCGATATGTGAAATTTTCCATCCGCTTCATCAACCCCACACATGATACCAACCAATGGGGCCCCCACACGTAGAAAAACACCTTCCTCACATCATCAGTGAGTGAACACTTTCACATTTTTGGGCACCCATCTCTGTGTTTTTTACAAACCAAACCCCATTATTTCATTCTTTTGGTAATTGTACAAATAACACAATCGATGTGCTATGTCCCCCATTCCTCCATCCATTTTTTCTCCCATTGCAGCAGTCTTTGGTCACCCTTGGTTGGAGTATCACACCCTTCATGCATAAGCCACCATGACATTCATAGCCAATAAATACCCATCCTAGAAGTCCTACCGACTCCAAGTATTTCCCCATCAGAAATAGTTATGACTGCTGCCAATCTTTTTTTTTGTAATATTCCCAAATGGGAAAAGAAAGATTATAGTGCAAAATGTTGGAACAAAATTGCAGATCATAATTAATAAATAAATAGGACAATATGGAGATCTTTCATATGTTATTATATCAACAAAATATGTGTAAGAAATGGCCCATAAGATGCATAACATGAAATACAAGCGTCCAAGGAATAAAAAGCCTCAATAAGAGGTGCTGCAACCATATATAAAAGCTGGAAAACCATTACAACGTTATTTTATTGGTTGTGAAACAACATTTGATTATACATCAGATCTAGAGCTCACATGTGCTCCAAAATTTAGATATATATCAGATCCATGCACTATACAAGCTCCTATATAGAACCCCTCAAGGGTTTTCACCAAAACACCAAGGACAAGTTGTAGATCTGAGATCTAGGACTGGAGATCTACTGAAAATTAAAGATTTAGAAGGTGTGGATGATCTGATATTACCAATAAAATAGCCTCCTCCAATAGATCCTCAAAGTGAAGGGAAAATCCCCATCACTAGAAAATCAGCTCTCCAAATGGTGTGCCAAACCACCTTGCAACTCCTCCTATAGAAATAACACAGACCTGGAAGTAAACTGTGTTGTAGGGATCCAAATAAGGTTGGCCTAATGCAAATATCTAAAAATGAGCTCAATGTCCTCCAATGCTATCCTCCCAATGGAGTAGAAACCTCCTCCGCTGAAAATGAGCAGTGAAATCGCCTAGATCTAGAGATCTAGTCTCCATTTGCTGCATCTTGCAAAAATAACCAAACCCTCAACACGATCTATGTTGTAGTTGAAAGAAGAAGCTTGGACTTAAGAAAGATAGTGTACAATGTAGTGCAAGACTCCTCCAAGAGATCCTCATTGGAAGAGGTGGGATTCTCAATCAGAAACACCCTGTGTTAAACAACACTCTATCTCAGCTAAACAACAAGAGAAATATATATGTCTAAACAAAATATATATTCAGAAATATCATATAAATCAACAACCATCATATGGCTTCCATCCTCTTCCTTAAATATAATATGAGATTGCAAAACCTAAGCCCCATCCAAAAACATCACTACATTTACACAAAAAATCTCCATCTAAAACTGTGTTGTCCCTCATTTATGGCCACTCCTCCATGACAACGTTGTTGATTTAGTCAAGGTTGACCTAGTCAAAGTGATCCAGCCCCTTTCATACCAAGGGTGCTTCAATTAAGTTGCCAAGATTTGTCTCTTTCACATTTGGCATTGATTTATTCATTATTAAGGAGAAATATGGACCTCCTTTGCCCTCTTATTCTTTAAACAAAGAAGAAAAACAAAAATGAATATTCCAACTAGCTCATGGCTAATTGGGAATATTACAGTCCTCCCTTCCCAATTGTTGCTTGTCCTCAAGCAACTGACAAGGTGAGTGTTGCAACTCTTCTCCTCCTCCATTGGTGACACCAACATGTGATAAGCTTCCCTTGTAAGCTAAGTGTTCACCAATCCATCCCTCCATGAATTGCTCCTCCAAAATTCTCATGAGATGCAAATAATCCATCCCATAAGGAGACAATAGTTCAAATGAAACAAACGTGGTTTGCCCAATGTTCTCCCTGAAACATGTAGCATATTGAACATGGATAATCACCATCCCATAGGGCACATACATACCTCCCATCCTCCCTCCATACATTCCCATAAAAGGTATAAACACATCATCAATGTATGGGATCAAAATAAAATACATACAAACATAAATTTATGCATATGGAGGTGGGTCATAGTCCCACATGTGGAACCAGTGTAGTAAATCTCCTGACCGCATCACATTATGATGTGGTAAGTGGTTTCCCCACCACTTACTTGCTTCCCAAGTCATCTCACCATGGATGAAAGTGTGAGATATGTTTGGTGCTTTAAGAGTGCACCCACAATGATACAAAATATCCCTTTGATCCCTAAGGGAGTGGCCATGTTCAGAAATTTTTGTGGCCCAAAGTTGGCCATGAAGTTTATATGGGATAGTAATCCTTCTTGGAGTTATTGCATGCATATACATAGTAAAAGAACACATATTTTCATCAAATAAAACATTAGGTACACAAGCATATCTTTCACCAAAATTCCTCCTTAAACAAATGGAGTGGTGCATAGATCTATCTCATCTCTCAAAAGAAGAAAGAGATGGCTGAGTTAACTCCTTTATAGAGTTATGTTGCTATCCCAACTCCACATAGTTCATGCATCTTTGAAAACACTGATATAGTTCCTCTTCAAAGCCCTTCCAAATGTAGCTTCTCATGATATTGTTGTAGAATTTCATGGAATATGTGTGGCTGAAAAGAACTCTTCATAGGCCCTTTGTAGCAACTTCTCCTTGATCTTGGAGGCTCTAGATAAGAATATTCTACCATGATAATAGATGACTCCTCCTTGGACTGAATAGCCCTCCTCATGTAGTTGGTCATCAAGTATCATGCATGTGTGAAGATTCTTGGAATATTCCACCAACAGTTGGGATTTCCAATATGGATCAATCTCCCATAGTGACAATGTTGATGATATAACAAAAGGAATGTCTTTCATATGGTTGTTCTCCTCCTTGACATCTCCCATGGAAAAGGTATATGATGGAAGGTTGCTATTCGCTCCTTACTTCCATTCTTGCATATGCACATGCTCCAGTAAATATTGAGGCTTTTGAAAGTTAGTCTCCCATGGGAGGCTATCATCTATCCAATACCTCCTTGGTTTAATAAAAGCATGTATGTGTGGCCACCATATTCTATCATGTATGAAAGATTTCTCTCTAAGTGATATCATCTTCTGAGTCTCCATAGCCAAGGAATGGTATCCTTGCCCCATGATGGTGTCATCCTCCAATCTTGCAGCATTTCCTCTCAACGCAGTATGAGATGAGAGAGTGGGTATTGGTGATAGTGGAAGAATATCTCCCTCCTTATTGAGCTTACCCATGCCTCTTAGTGATATGTTTTGGTCTTCCAATGCCCACATCCTTCCTAGATCTATGAAAGGAGCATCAATATGTGAAACATCTTTCATCAAATCTGAATTAGGTGGTCTCCCAGGTGGTTTACCACAAGATAATGATGTCTCATGGATCATTCTCATGTGCATAATAGATTTTATCATCATATCCCTACTTCTACTGTGAAAATTCATTTCTATTTCTTATGTGGAAGTTTCATGATAATTGGGTACCACTCTTAAGGATGCAAGAGTGCCTATAATTGGAGAAATTGCTCCATCCTCACCCCCAGGTGGTGGTGGGTCATCTCCTGCTACTCCAGCGTTGTGACCCCTCCCTTGTTCTTCTTCTTCTTCCTCCTCATAATTTGAGAAGACCTCTATGTAATGTTCTTTTCCAGCACATCTATGTCCAGGTCCCCAAGCTTCTTGGCAAGTGAATCAAAGCTTCCTTCTTCTTAGATCTCTCTAGACATCATCATCAAAAGGTTTTTTTATATGAGCTCTCCTTTGAAGGAGAAGCCTTTTATTCTTTTCCATTTGATGGAAAAGAGGGCTCATGCTGAAAAGTTTCCTTTGCTTTTGGCAAGGCATCTTGAAGGTATCTAGCCCTTTCAATGGAATCATGTAGGGTAGTGGGCTTCGTAGACTTAACCAACCCATGAAGAGGTTCATCTAACCCATCAATGAGCATGTACACCCTTCTTTCTATAGACAAATCAAGAATCATAACAGAAAGTCTTAAAAATTCAGAGATGTAAGTTTCTGCATTACCTGATTGTTTCAACTTTGCAAGGCTCATGAATGGTTCTTCAGGATCTCTTCTATCAAATCTTTCCACGAGCCTTCTAGTGAAATCTGAATAAGCAGTTACATTGGCATGACACAATCTAGACAAACCATGGATCCACCAGTCATGTGCTTCACCTTCAAGGTGCAGCGCTGGAATATTAATGGCTTCCATTTCTAGAACCTTGTTCAACTAAAAGTATATGTCCAATTTTTCTACCCAAGATTTGGCAGTAGACTTGGATGACCCATCAAAATTGGGTAAAAATAATCTGCCTATAGTGTGATGTTGAACTTGATTCTGAATGAATCCACCACTTCTATGATGATGCCTTGGTCTTCTATTGTCATCTATTTGACAAAAATCCTGAAAGATCAAGTGATCTTTGAACCTTTGTGTTTGAGATTCATACTCCATAAAATAATATTCAAGGGTTTCTTGCTCCTGAAACCCTTAATTTCCCACAGCCAAAAATGTAGGCATGGTAGAGCATTGGGAAACTTGTGGTCGATGCACTGGTTGATCATTCCAATGGTGAGACATGCCAGGGCCTTCTCCATGATGAAATCCTTTAGGGGATTCCTTGAATCTATCCATTCTCGTCTCCTTGATCTCTCTAGAAATGTCTTGCATGGTTGTAAGATAGATCTTAGGGAACTCCTTCTCTTCATCTTCACCTCCAGATAAAGGGGTTTTACCCTTGTATTCTTTTTCATTTGTATAATCAAACCTTCTGTGGCTTCTTCTTTGATACCTCTTCTCTCTGTCAATAAGGGGATATCCTTCTTCAGATGACATATTGGCTTTTAGAATGCACAGGCTATGCCAAGATTATGCTCTGATACCACTATAATATTCCCAAATGAGAAAAGCATGAATATAGTGAAAAATGTTGGAACAAAATTGTAGATCCTCATTAATAAAGAAAGAGGCCAATATGGAGACCTTTCATATGTTATTACAACAGCAAAATATGTGTAATAAATGGCCCATAAGATACATAACATGAGATACAAGCCTCCAATGAATAAAAAGCCTCAATAAGAGGTGTTGCAACCATATATAAAAGATGGAAAACCCTTACGACATTATTTTATTAGCTCTGCAACAACAATTGATTATACATCAGATATAGAGCTAATATGTGCTCCAAAAGTTAGATCTATATCAGATGCATGCACTATACAAGCTCCTCTATAGAACCCCTCAAGGTTTTTCAACAAAACACTAAGGACAAGTTGTATATATGAGATCTAAGACTACAAATCTACTGAAAATTACAGATTTGGAAAGTGTGGCTGATCTGATATGATCAATAAAATAGACTCCTCCAATAGATCCTGAAAGTGAAGGGCAGATCTCCATCACTAGAAAATCAACTCTCCAAATGGTGTGCCAAACCACCCTGCAACTCCTCCTATATAAATAACGTAGATTTGGAAGTAAAATGTGCTGTAGGGATCCAAATAAGGTTGGAATGATGCCAAGATATGAAAATAAGCTCAATTACCTCCAATAATGTCCTCCTAATGGAGTAGAAACCTCCTCCACCGAAAATGAGAAATGCAATGACCTAGATCTAGAGATCTAGTCTCCACTTGCTGCAGCTTGCAAAAACAACCAAACCCTCAACAAGATCTGTGCTATAGTTGAAAGAAGAAGCTTGTCCTTAAGCCATATAGTGGACAATGTAGTGAAAGGCTCCTCCAAGAGCTCCTCAATGGAAGAGGTGGGATTCCCGATCAAGAACACCCTGTGCTAAAGAACACTCTATCTCAGCTAAACAATAAGAGAAAGATATATGTCTAAATGGACCATATATTCAGAAATATCATATACATCAACCCCCTTCATATGGATTCCATCCTCTTCCTTAAATAAAATATGAGCTTGCAAACCCTAAGCCCCATCCAAAAAGATCAATACATTCACACAAAGCATCTCCATATAAAACGGCGTTGTCCCTCATTGATGGCCACTCCCCCATGACAAAGTGATCCAGCCCCTTTCATACCAAGGGTGCTTCAATTAAGCTGTCAAGATTTTTCTCTTTCACATTTGGCATTGATTTATTCATTATTAAGGAGAAATATGGACCTCTTTTTCCCTCTTAATCTTTAAACAAAGCAGAAAAACAAAAATGAATATTCCAACTAGCTCATGGCTAATTGGGAATATTACATTTTTATACTCTCAACTTGGGCCACTAAATCCCCATCATCAGTTTTTAGTCACCCCTCTCCATAATTTCTATGTTAAACCTATCACATCCAAGATCTTGATCCCTTGCATCAACGACTCTTTCGTTCGGTTGAGGCTTCCTTATTGTCGACATCAACACCTATTTTCCAAAAAGGAACCAGTACCTTGGATCGCCCCTCACCACAAAAGGGACATCCTCGGGTGGCACTGTGGGAGATATCATTTCCCACAGATGTCATCGATCCTCCTGAAATTCGATTACAACACTAGCTTTCATGTCAAGATGGTATCGTACCTTACAATCATTTCACTTTGATCAAATTAGTCGAAGACCTGTGCATTTATAAGCATCTCTTTCATCAATGCTTACATGGGAAGGTCCTAGTCATACACCCATGTGTACAATGCACGCTTATATGCCATACCAAGTTTACACATGTGGGTACCACATTCCACCTAATATCTAAGAAAAAATGCCCCTGAGGGTGTCAACATTCATCGTCATCAACTAGCAGATCACTGCCATACTAGTGACACAGACATATTATGTAGCTTTCAAATAGATTTTTTTAGCTAGCCAAAGCATCACGAGCATGGGACATGCCCACTTCGTAGAAAAATTGTATTTATTGTATCATACCATTACTTGCAAGGTTCCCACAGGACATGGTCGCTCTTCAACCCAGTGTAAGGTGTTTCAAACTTCGTGCTACTCACATGTCTCTCTCTCTCTCCGTATAGTACAAAGAAAATAAACTATAATGTATCTCAGCTATACAGTTCTTCCTAGACCTCACACATTAGGGGGAAAATATTATCACAGGAAAATCAGACAAGCAAATATGACATTATTAAATGTCAGGAAGAAGGGTTTATAGGGCTAAAGTAAATTACAAAATATGAAGAATGTAAAAATCCTCTAAGGTCTAGAAGAAAAATCAAATTGTGCATTGAAGAAACCAGCAAAATGCACCTTTGCGGGAAATTTTCTTCGATAGGCGTGCCTTTGCACGACTTTCCTTAAAAAAGCTGCACGGACCTGAGAGTGGTGGAAGTAACTTTCTGGGACCACAAGGCACACTCCAGGAAATTGATCCCACACTTGAGGCCGCCTAAGGAAAGCCGCCTAATCCACCTTAGGACCTCAAGGGAGCACACAATGGAATCACCCTCCTATATTGGGTCACCATCCATCAATGTACCAAGAGAGGGAAGGAGAGTTTAAATTCTTCTTTAAAATGCCACCAAGATGAAAAAAGGGAGAAAACATTATTATGTTGGCCAAAATTTCCCCAAGAAATCCAACAGTGTGTGATCCGTAGCAGAGATAGAGGGGATTCAGTTGTTGGCCACCCAACAACTCTAATCCTTTGGATTTGAGAGAGGAACTTTGCGCCAAGGTAGCTTGGAAGTAAAGACATCCTTGCATCAGGTCTTAGAACTCCATAGTTCTAAGGGCCCCTTGGAAAGTGGGTAAATGTTTCATCCTTTATTCCTACTAGCACTTAATAATAAGGGACATAAGTGCCATTATTTGGATTATTGAATTTGTGTGACTCTATTTAGAGATTTTGTGTTATGTGTTTTAGTTTAGTTTTTATTTTCTCTTTCTAAATATGCATTCTATTTCACTATCTAGTACGTTATATTTCTTAGCATGTTCACTAAATTTCTGACTCCCTTGATTATCTTCCTATGACCAAGAACTTTAGAGGAAAAAGCCACTCCTCTTATGCTGGTGCGGTTTGGTACACCCGTGCACCAAATCCACAAACACAGAAGGCACAAATTTTCTAAGCATGCTTAACACTATAGTAGAGTTGGGGTTCTCAAAACCCTTAACCATAGTATAAAAGGATGAAATTAAGAACATTCAATAAATAACCTAGAGCAGGTAGTTGGCCAATTGAGGAGGGTTGGTGGAGTTATGGGCGATAGTCCCGTAACCTGTAACCCATAAACATCGTAATTAGAAATTAGTAACATAAAAGAAGTTCACATGTGTACAATTGTGGGTTGAAAATCAATGCTAAAAAAACCAAAAAATAATTTAGCGAAAGATTAATGTGTAACCAAAAACATCCTATGCCGTTCTGCCTCTCTCTAGGCGCCTGGGTATTCTGGCGAGACCAAAAGACAAAAATTGGTGATGAGTACCCAAATTAGTAACCAAGGGTAAGAATTATTCAAGTGTAGATTGAATCCATCAAAAATAAAACTAACCAAAGGATGAATGACCAAACGCGTGTACAGAAAGACATCCAAGTTGCGGAGTTTCGTCC
Source organism: Pinus albicaulis (assembly GCA_034641835.2). Lineage (NCBI taxonomy): Eukaryota > Viridiplantae > Streptophyta > Pinopsida > Pinales > Pinaceae > Pinus > Pinus albicaulis. The sequence goes on along the minus strand of CM076572.1, from coordinate 914,802,691 downwards.
GTGCAGGCTGATGAAGTGAATGCTAGAGAATGAACGGGATATTGGGCTAGGTTGGTTACACTAACCTTAAATTTCAAAAATTTTACCATCAGATTAGGCATAGGAATATCGATGGCCTTCAGCATGAAAATGTCCACACATATAGTCTGCATGAGGGACAATCACCGAAAAATTTTGGTTGACATTCTATAAACATCTCTAGACTAGGCTGAAATCACCTAGTCGACCTTCAGGTTACCTGAAGCCGATTATATTTCCACCCCATCGTTTCACTTAATGGTTTATAATGGTAATAATATGGTCACCATAATGGATTATTTTTAGACACACCTGACCATATAGTTAGTATGGTCTAATCAATAAATTTATTATGCTAGCCAACAACCATAGAATAGGTTGAAATGTATATGTGTGCCAAAAATGATAGCTATTTAATGTAGATTAATTTGTAACACAACAACACATTAATATAGAGTACCAATTTTATGACACCATAAATTATAATTGCACCAAATTATGTTCTTATAACTTATTGTCTAACTCTAGCATTAATCCTTCTTTTGTATTTTCTTCAATGGTTAATTTGTGTACACTTAAAGTATATGCATCAAGTATGGGAATTATGAGTATACGCATCAAGAGGACATGTACAAGACAACTTTTCGGACTATGTATGGGAATTATGAGTTCCTTTTAGTTCCATTTGGTTTGACTAATTCTCCAAATACCTTTATGTGCTTGATGAATAGAGTGTTGCATCCTTATCTTGAAAATTTTTTTATTGTATTCATTGATGACATCTTGATTTGAATAATTCGCATTGGCATAATTGTATATGTGTTTCATTTCATTTCTATAAGTTCCATGATGTTCTCGGCAGTAACTAGGTCCTATCCCTGGAATTCAGCCCTAAATCTCGTAGTAATTGGCATATCACTGGTAGAAAAAGGGCACATTCACACTTAGGTAGGCTCACGAGAGCGATTGGGACCCACAGTCGCTTGGAGGGATTGGAAAGGGAATGATTGGGGCTCTAGGAGCTTGAATTGCTGAGTTTCCTTAGGACTTGGCCACCTAGAAACGTGGGGTATCTCTTGGCAGTTTTGTTGGTTGTGTGGATAATCAGTTTGGTTGTGTTTTGTTGGTTCCACTTCCTTAAGGTGACATAGGAGGTTGAATTAGATCATAGTAGCCTCTCGTCAGATGTTTACCTCAGTGGACCATTTAAATTGGTTAAATGTAGGAGGAGGGTGTTACACCTCTATTATCAATTCTCTATTCCTTGTATAGGTTGATCAACCAATGCAAATATTAACCCTTGGGTGAGTGTTTCACGTGACTCATGCAATTTATAGAGTGTAAGAGAGGGTTTTATATTTTTTATGGTAAGTTTGAATCCCTTATGTGACTATCAATGTTACATAATCTATAATTGTTTTTTTTTTTATTAACCCAAAGAACTCTATGGTCAGATTTCACCATAATTTTTCTCCGTGTTACTCTAATGTTTGTCCTTTAATTACAATGACATTGAGGTTTTTTTGTTTCAACTAAATTTTTTCAAGATTTTATGTTGTTATGAGTTTGTCGACTATGATAACTCTAATATTTTAGCATTTAAAATACATTGGGCTATAAATCTAACCACATTGTTCTGGCTACGTCTTAGGTAGAGCATGACCCCTACCTCTTCCATACCACTAACATGTATTTTTTTTTTTGTTATTCTGTTATTTTTTATTTTAACTTGTTTCTATTCTAACAATAGGAAAGTGATATCCTTTAGTTCTATAATAAGTTTTTCATCCTCCATTAATTATTTTCCAATACCATAAGTTAAGTTACATCCATTGGAAATTGGGAGTTTTTTCATATTTTGTATCAAATATATTTTGTATATGCGCATATACGGAAGTTGTATATATAAGGAAGGTATGCACATATATGGAAGTTGTAGATATATAGAAGATATGTGCATATATATAAGCCGCCAATATATGAAGGATGCATATATATGAAAGCTAAATTTGTGCACAACTTCTATATATGATCATATATGGAAATTGTGCATATATGGTAGATGCACATATACAGAGCTTACACATATACAGAATTTGTGCATATATTCGATATATGCGGAACTTCTGTATATGCACAAATTCCATATATGAGCATATCTTCTGTATATGTGCATATATTCCATATATGCACAACAAAATATATGTGAAACTTCTGCATATGCACATATAGAAAAGCTTTTTGCAGCTTCCATAATATATATATATATATATATATATATATATGACAATCTCCATATATACATAAATTATGTATATGTGCATATATTCCATATATGCACATATCCTCCATATATGTGCATCTACTATATATGCACAACTTCAAACATGGGCATATATGGAATATATGAACATATACAAAACAAGTGCATATACGAAATATATGCACATATACATAAGTTGTGCATATATTAAAGATATTAATATACATAAGTCACACAACTTCTATATATGCACATATTTTGTATCACATATCTTTCGTATATGCACAAATTCCATATATGCACATATCTTTTTTATATGCACAACATTCACATATGTGCATATACGAAAGTTGTCCATATACAGAAGATATGCATATATACAAAACTTGTGAAATATAGAGACTAAATATATACGGAGGTTGAAGTTGTCAACAACTTATGTATATACATTGCTTCTATATATACACATATATAGAAGTTGTGAATATACGGTAGATGCACATATACAAAAGCTACGCATGTATGGAATATGTGCATATAAATTATTTATTTTAAATTTCAGTCACTGTATATGAATGCACATACCTTTCGTAGATACACAACTTATGTATATGTGTAACTTACGTATATGCGCACATCTTCCATATATGGACAAATTCCTTAAAATGCGTCTTTAACTCATTCTATACAATATTCAAAACCTACACTAAAAATAATTAATAAACTCATTTTTTATTTGAATCTACTAGGTTCAACTTAGAATCTTTTAACATTCATTTCCCATGTTATAAATTTGTTATTTAAAGCCATCCGAAGAGTGATATTTATCTTTAAAGGTGCACTAATATTTGGGATGAGACTCCACAAACTCTATTTGGATCTAAAAAATTGAGATTCATGATTGAATTTATATCCCAATTTGGTTGTAAATTCCATGGTTTGAAGATTATTTTACCAATAAAGGGAATCTAACTCATCATATTGTAAGTAAATATAATTGGCCACCAAAAGGCTAACATCATTAAATAAATTTTTAGGACTAAAATGGGCCTTAGAAAAAAAATGTACACCCAAAATCAACTTGATAAGACCCAATAGGATTCAAGATGATGATGTTAACAAATAGGAAATAAATTGCACATATATGAAGGATGCATATATACAGATGTTGAAGTTGTGCACAACTTCTGTATATGATCATATATGAAAGTTGTGCACAACTTCTGTATATGAGCATATATGAAAAAATCACTTTGTAATATTAAATAAACAAAGGGAAGCTTACAATTGGTGCCTTGATGTTGGAGGCCTCCTTCGGAATGGAAGTCCAAATCCAAGCCAAGCTCTTCAATCTCTTCTCCTTTCTCCAAAAATCGACAACATTTAGGCACAATCAAGCAGAAGAATAACAACCAGTAATGACAACCCAAGACTGTTAGGTCCTATATTACTAGTATAGTCCATTATTGTTGTTAGGGTAACCCCCTTATTGATATTGTTGTACCCCTGTAACCTCAATATTGTTATTATTGTGCCCTTAAATTATTATTGTTAGGTTGGCTAGAATTATATTGTGATCCCATGGAATCTTATATATAGAAGGAGGTTTTATCATTTGTATTATACAAGAATAATTCATTTATGTAATTTATTGGAGGTTTCCCCCTCGAAGTGATTGATTTCTAAGGCGTTGATCTCTCTTTGCTTCTATTTTTGGAGCTGGTTTCATAAAATTTGGTATCACAACTTTGGATTCTAGTGTTTCATTTCTCCAAACAGGTCATCGTGGTATTTTCTCTATATCGTTTTCTCTACAAAGGTTTAGAAGCTGAAATTTTTATAGAGCGAAGCTGAAATCTTGAGGAAGGTCGTGTAGAAATTTTAGATCTTGGTCCACAATATTTTCGGAGATATGATCTATGGAAGTTAGGATTTTTAGGCTCTCGAATTTAACTTAAATGGGTCATCGTGGAATTTTCGCTATAATTTTTTTTCCACGAAGGTTCAGAGCCTGAAATATTTCAGAGCGAAGCTGAAATCCTAAGGAACACCATGTAAATATTCAGATCTTGGTTTGCAATATTTTCGGAGATATGATCTATGGAAGTTAGGGTTTTTTCAGGCTCTCTAATTTCATCTCAAAGAGGTGACCATGGTAAAATCGTCATAACTCTCTCTCTGAGCATCAGATTGGAATTCTGTAAAATTGGCTATAAGTAAACAGACTTTAGTTTCTTGTTTATCAATTTCAGAGTTGAAGGAGGAAACAGTGACACATGGCTTGACGTACAAGTTCTCTCTACTGAACTAGTCCATAATTAGGTCATTGTGGGAGATTGGGCATAACTTTGCCTTGAAGAATCAAAATCCGGTACCTATGGAATTTTAAAGAAGCTTTAGAGAGAAACTATAGGGTTGAATTTTAGATATTAAATATTATATATCACAGAGATAATTCAGTTTCAATATTGAGCTCCTCAAAAGCAAGAAAAAGGTGTATTTTTTTTCGAATTGCATAAGTCTTGAGTGAAAAATCAGTTTGAATTGATTCCAAGGGAATATTGTAGAATATATATCAATATTGGATTCTAAAATTCCCTATAAAAATAATTCAACACCCATTAAGCCTTTAGAAGGCTCCACTATGACTCATGAAGAAGAAGAATGACGACATGACATATCAAAATTAAAAGAGCAAGTGCACCAAATTTCGCTCTCACAAAGAGCAATAAAAAATGAAATGGAAGTTTTGAAGAAAGGCATGGAAGATAAGATGGATGACATGGAAGAAAAGCTGAAAGACAACATGGAAAACATGAAGAATGATCTAAAAATAGACATGGAAGGTTTGACAAAGTTGATACAAGAAATGTTTCCTAATGGCGAAAAGATAATAGAGGAAAATCATGATGAGAAGAAAATAAATGTTAATCATGATTTCATAAAATCTAATGTTGGAAGGAAGAACCACCATATTCCAAAGATGCATATGAGGACGTTTGATGGCAAGGATCCCGTAACATGGATACTATAGATGGAGAAATATTTTGGTATCAATAATGTGCAAAACACACAAAAATTACGCATTAAAACTTTATATTTAGAACAAAATACATTTGTATGGTATCGAAGGCTTTGTTCTAATAAAAAAATTGTCACTTGGTCAATTTTTACGGAGGAAATGATATCACATTATGAGGATAAAAAGAGAAACACCTTCTTTAGCCAATTGATAAATCTCAAACAAAATGGTTCAGTGGTGGAGCACATTGAGGACTTCCAAAAATTGAATATAAGGGTAACTGATATACTAGAGGAACACAAGATTTATGTCTTCATAGGGACTTTAAAGGATAACATCCAACATGAAGTTTGCATTTGGGAACATAATTCATTGAAGAAGGCATTTAGATTTGCAAGAAAATTTGAATGTAAAATTATGGCGACAAGGAAGACTACCACTCACATATATAAAGATAGAAGTGTTGCTACTGCTAGACTTCCACAACCTACAAGGTTGACAACACAAAAATTGGAAGAAAAAAGAGCAAAAGGGTTTTGCTACAGTTGTGATAGAAAATACACTAAAGGTCATAAGTTTGCTTAGAAGAAAATATTTTACACAAATTGTGAAGAGGAGGAATAAAATGAACAAGAAACATAAAAATAAGAGGATATACACCAGGAGCCAACCCTAGAAGAAGAAGAAATGAGTCTAACCATATCATGTAATGCATTGGCAGGAAATACCACTCGTTAAACTCTCTAGATAGAAGGACATATCAAGAAGAAAAATGTAATAGTGTTGATTGATTTGGGTAGTACCCATAATTTTATTCATTGTAAGGTAGCCAAGGAATTGAATTGTTTCCTATACCCAACACCAGAATGTCAAGTGATGGTTGCAAATGGAGGAACTATAAATTTCTCTGGAAAATTCCATAATATCAAGCTAACCATGGGGGATATGTATTGAATAGTCCAATGATTTCCATTCTAATGTGAGGTGTTGATGTTGTACTAGGAGTACAATGGTTACAATCTCTGGGGACAATAGCTTTTAAATTTCAAGAAATTTTCTTGAATTTTTTTCGAAAGAAAAGGAAGTTGAATTATAGGGTATTGTAGGGAAGCTGAGAAATATAATAAGCTCCAATTTCATGACAAAGCTTCTGAATAAAGAACAATGAGGCGTAATTGAAAAATTACACTCACTAGAAGTTTCAACATCAAAATCATCTATTTCTCCATATCTCCAAAAAGTCATGGAAAATCATTCAAAAGTGTTTGAAACTCCCAAAGGACTCCCACCTATTCGTGATCATGATCGTGATATTCATTTGATTCCAGGAATTGTTCCTCCAAACATTAGGCCTTATAGATATCCTTATGTCTAAATGAGCGAAATTGAACGTTTGGTTGCAGAAATGTCAGAGGCTGCTATAATTCAACCTAGTGAAATTTCTTTCTCTGCTCCAGTAGTATTGGTGCACAAGAAGAATGGATCATGGCACATGTGTTCAGATTATAGGGAGCTCAATAAACTCACTTGAAAAGATAAATTTCCCATACCTATGATTGATGAATTATTGGATGAATTACATGGAGAAATTTATTTTACCAAGTTGTATCTTCGTTCAGGGTATCATAAAATTAGGAAGAAGACTGAAGATATTCTGAAAAGAACATTTTGAACTCATGAGGGTCATTGTGAATTTTTTGTCATGCCTTTTGGCCTTACCAATGCACCTTCTACATTTGAATGGTTGATGAATTCCATTTTCAAACACTTCCTTAGAAAATTTGTGCTAGTATTTTTTGATGATATACTAATATATAATAGGTTTTGGAAGAATCATGTTCAACATGTTGACAGGGTGCTCAAACTATTGGAGCAGAAACAATTATATGGCAAAACATCCAAATGTTTCTTTGGAATACAAGAGGTGGAATATCTGGGTCATATTGTATCTCATGAGGGTGTTAAGGTAGACCCTAACAAAATTAAATCCATTAAGGAATGGAAAGTCCCCACAACCATAAAATAGTTGTGAGGATTTCTCGGGTTAATAGTGTATTATCACAAGTTTGTTAAGAATTATGGGATAATAGAAGCACCTCTAACAACATTATTGAAGAAAGATGCATTTTCATGGACTCCTAAAGCAACTAAGGCCTTTGAAAATATTAAAGAGATAATGTGCCTAGCACCGGTCTTAGCTACACTAGACTTTACAAAAACTTTTATTGTGGAATGTGATGCCTTAGGAAATGGAATTGGTGTTGTTTTAATGCGAGAAGGAAGACCCATTTGTTTTGAAAGTCGTCCAATCAAAGGAAAGTATTTACAAAAATATATTTATGAGAAGGAAATGTTGGCAATACTACATGCACTAAAAAAATGGCGACCTTACCTAATGGGAAGACACTTCAAGGTAAAAAATGATCATAATAGTCTTAAACAATTTTTGGAACAAAGACTATCTTCAGAAGAGTAACATAAATGGGTCACAAATATGCTGGGTTATGACTTCGAAAACATATACAAAAAAGGGAAGCTAAATTTTGTTGCGGATGCACTCTCAAGAAAGGATGAAGAGGTGGAAATCATTTCTTTGTGCCATTTCTATTAACCAACTAGATTGGATAACCGAAGCAAGGGATGAATTGAAGAAGGACGAAGAAGTGTGGACACTCAATCAAATGTTGCAGCAAGATCCTCATACATCTGATACATTTAGTTGGAAAAATTATTCCTTATGGTACAAATATTGCTTATATATTTGTAAGAATTCCCAACTAAAACAAAATATTCTTTTGGAATTGCACACTTTTTCTTTAGGAGGACACTCGGGATTTTTTAAAACTTACCACAGGGTGAAGATTTTTTTTTTTTTAGGATGGCTTTAAATATGATATTCAAAAGTTTGTGATGGAATGTTTGGTTTTCCAACAAAATAAAGTTGATACAATTAAGACCCCAGGTCTTCTACAACCTTTATCCATTCCAAGTCAACGTTGGGAGGAGATTTCAATGGATTTTATCATAGGTTTACCTAAGTTCGAAGGAAAGAGTGTCATCATGGTGGTAGTTGATAGAGTTACCAAGTATGCACAATTTTGTGCATTATATCTTCCATTTAAAGCAAGTACAGTTGCTACTGCATTTACGGAAACAATTCAAAAGCTACATGGAAACCCAAAGATTATTGTAAGTGATAGAGATCCCATTTTTACTGGAAATTTTTGGACGAAATTATTTTCTTGTTTGGGTACTAAAATAGCTCATAACTCATGTTATCATGTTCAATCCTATGGTCAAACTGAGATAGTGAATAAATGTTTGGAAGGATATCTTCGTTGTTTTGTATTTGATAAGAAAACATAATGGGTCAAGTGGTTACCTCTTGTTGAATGGTGGTATAACATTTCCTTCCATACTGCAGCAAAATTTAACCCATTTATGGAAATTTATGGATATCATCCACCATCCATCACATCATATTTAAGAGAAAATTCTAAGGTTCAAGCAGTGGAATATCACATCGAGCACCAACAATGTAATATCCCAAAAGGGGAATGCAACAATACATAAACACAATACTGGAGTATAAGTGAGGAATTAACTCATAAAATATGTTGAGAAACGCATAGCCATAAATTAGTGTTACAAAAGAAACTTATTATGCATTTTATGATCCCAAAAAGTGGGGAAATGCAACAATATGGACCATAAAAACGTTATCTTCAGGAAATTACACTGCAACTATGAGAAATGGGACTTGGATCCCTTAGTTCATACTATGTACATCTCACATACAAAATGGGAGCAAAAACAAATCTCTCTAGCCATGCTAAACAAGTCTCCCCAAGCCAATACAACTCAAATATGCCCAAACCCCATGACTTATGCCAAAATAAAATCCTGAAGCATGTGAAAACATTATTTTAATGAGGGTTTATGCAGAAATTTACAATAAATAATAGATATAGAGTTTAAAATCATTCAATGGCTGAGGAAAATGGAGATCTCTTCATTTTTCTACAATATAATAATAACATGGCAAGGGCTTCATGAAAGTACATGTATAAAATACTAGATCTGCAGATATAGATCTAAAAAAATGCAGTTATACTGCAACTTTGTATATATGAAGCTCAATAATACAAGGAGTAGAAGAATATTCTTTATACAATCCTTCTGGGAGAAGGGTTGGCCCTTTTCCCAAGGAACAAGCTCAAGATCAAGGGTCTTGACCATGCTACAGCAATACTAAGAGAAATTATGCAGTTCCTGCAAAGGAATACACTATAGGAGATGGATAATGCTTTGGCCAAGTTCCAAGATGTAAAATATGCTCAGAAGTCTCCCTCACTAATCTCCCAAGGAGAGGAATGCTTCCTCCTCTAAAAGACAAGCTCCAGAAGTGGTGTTGTTAACCTTCCACTATAACACCCTGCAACACAATGCTACACTCTATAGAAATAACATTGTATCTGAAGGAGGATTCCTAACATTAAGCTTGAATGTGGAAAACTGAAGTACAATGCTCCTCCAAGAGGCCTCTCAAGGTAGGAGAAGGAATCCCTAAGCAGGAATGCCTTGTGCTAAGTAGCACTGCAACTCTGCTAAAAAAAAAGAGAATGAAAAATATTCATGCAAACTATAAAATCAATAATCATCAAGCTAACCTCAAATGGCTACCATTCTCTTCCTTATAAACTATGTGAGCCTCCTCACATTGGGTCCCACCCATTAGGGTTTCCAACATCACATGATCAATCTCCCTCCAAAAATGCGTTGTATCTCCATCAAGGCCACTCCTCTATAACTACACTGTTTGATTTGGTCAAAGTTGACCTCTTCAATCTGCTTCACCCCTTTTCACACCCAAGTGTCCTCAATCTAGCTCCCATATGTTTGTTTAAACTGGTGCTTGTTCATATTGAGATATTTTCATTGATGATCTACTCTTCTCCATAAATGTTGTTGACTTGGTCAAAATTGACTTTGTCCACATCCAATTTCCCTTGTTCACACATGATGGTGTTAAATCCATATACTATAGTGGTCCCCTTTCATACCAAGAGGGTTTTTATGATAATTCAAGTTAAGTATGGGTCTCTTCCCCCATTTATTCATCTACTAGGTGAAAAAATAAAAAATAAATATTCCTATTAACTGCATGCTAATTTAGGAATATTACAGTCCTCCCCTCCCAAATGTTGCTTGTCCTTAAACAACTGCAAGGATAGAACTGAAGAGTTTCCTCTCCTCTTCCTATAGAATCCTCATATGATGAACTCTTCCAAGGAATATGATGATGTCTCAAAAATGAATATCCACAGTGCCCCTCCCAAGCATGCAAGCTAGAATTTGGTGAGCATCCCAAATAACCATCATCATGAAAAGGTGGAATACTCAAGGAGGCAACTATGTGCTGTGTAGAGGACCTCTCAAGGCATGGAGTCTGAAAGGCCATGAGGGGAATTTTGAGGTCTAAAATGGGCCTCCTAAGGAAAATATACAATCAAAATTCACTTTATGAGAACCAATCACATTTTAGGGGATGACATCATCCCTAATGGTTGAGGTGGCATTGATTGAGCTAAAGGTACTTACTTGTCACATTCTCAATGGTGGATAAAAACTCATGGTTAACCATGGTAGTGCTCTAAGTACTTTTAAAGTCAAAGTAAAATACTCATAATAAATGTCATTTCACACTTTTTGAATAAAAAATATATTATTGTCATTTTATATTTCTTGAAAGAAATAATGCATATCCCAATACATTTATTATATTATATTATATTATTTTTATATAGTATTTTAATTACATGTTATTATACAATTTAAATAATATAAATTTTAATTAATAGCATATAATAATTAAGAATTTATAAATTTATATTTATATTTTATTTTAAGTTATTTAAGTACAAAAGACAAATGCATTATTTGTTCAATGATAATGACTTTTTCTTGAAAATCTCATTCTTATTTATAGTGACATCAATACAATTTTTTTATTAATTTTATTTTGGTACAACTTTTGAATTGAGTTTAAGTATGGTTACATGGATTGTGGTGCAAAAAGTGAATTGAAAATTCATAAATATTATTTTATTGGTTTAGATATTATTTTTTTATTTCCTTAGGAGACCCATTTTAGACCTCAAAATTCCCCTAATGATTGGGAACTATCATTCCCATGTAAAACCTCCACCCCCCAAGCTATCATTCATACAAAATGAGCTACCCTCTAGAATGGTAACTCATGACTAATTCCCTCCACCTTTGGCTCTTTCAGTGTAGGTGGGCTGAATAACGGAACATGGTAGAAAAAATGGCCTACCCCATGCTGTCTTCCTCTCCACTTATGATAAGTGTAGAGCATATGATGATCTTGGGCTGCAAAAAGGTTGCCCTTAAGTGGCAAGAAGAAGATTAGATCTCCAAAGATCCTTTCTCCCATGTCATGAATCATGTTGGCCCAAATCATCCCACTCAAAATGAATGGCACATCATCACCATTTGGCATCCAAATCAGAAAAAAACTGAGGGTTCTGTGTAAGTTTGGATGATACCAATGGTTTGTCAAGTGAATACAGCGCAGTCTTCCCAACTGGGACATTAGATCATCATGTGGCAAGTAGTCTTTCAAAAAGATAACAATTATGCATGTTTTCACATCTACCATGAGGTGGTAAATAACATTATATATCGGCTGAGTGCAATGAGAATGACAAAAAACTTGTCCAAATTCATGTAGAGAAGGGTTATCTCCATCATAGATGTTGGTTCTATCATGACCATGAAGCCCATAAATAATCTTGCCCTCTTGTGGAGCAATGCACTGTACATACACGATGAGAAGGGGTACATAATGAAATAATCAATAAGTACATAAATATATTTCTTACCATGCATAATGAGTAAGTTGAAAGTGAGGTCCATGGATGAGTCCTCCCATGAGAATCTCCTCATAAAAATCTGCAACAAGAGACGATACATGCTCCCCTTGGAACACTCCATCAATAGAAACATACTCCCAAGTGATAGTGTTGTTGGCCCTAGTGATAAAGCTCTTGTCACTCCATGATTCCCCTCTTTGACATTCCACATGTCAAATTCATTCACTATCATGCTACTATGTGGGGAAATATTCTTCCTATGTGGAAGCCCCTCCTTATCCTTCAATGTTGAAGGGTAGCCTATTTTCACCTTGAATGTACCATACATTCCTCCAGAAATATCATTATGAGTATGGAGAAATTTCTACACATACTCTCCCAATAGTAACCATAGCAACAAGGACTCTTGTTGCCTCCTTGAATTATCATGACGCAAGTCATGGAGCAACAACACAGTAATGGACATGTGAGATGTCTCATCAACATAATACAAACAAGCTCCTTTATGCCACATCATGTGAGAGTTATCCTTCCTTCCAAACCCAAGTACGTACATGAGATACATCCCAAACAGAAGTATATGTAAATACATGAGACATATCCCAAATAAGAGTAAATATATGGACATAAGATATAACATGTGATGTCCAAAATCTCTTCTCAACAACCATAGTAACCATGCCTTTTTCTTCTGCATCCTATCATTGAGACATAAGGCATGAGACAAGAAAATATGGACCTTTGGGTAGTAACCATGCTCACCCAAGAGCAGCTAGCGTAGCCATGCTTCTTGTTGGCCTGTGCCATATACCTTCAAGTGGTCTGGAAACCCCTTGCTCCATACTATCGTCCACTCATCCCAATGTGGGTGATGGATCTCATTCTGCAAATACTTGGTATCCTCCCATTGTAGGACACCAACCTCCTCAACCCTTTGAAGAATTTTACGCTTCATGAAATGTTGAAGTTCACCTCCAATGAGATCTATTAGTGAGACCTTCTTCTCATGCATGGCCTTCCAAAACCAATGGGGTTTTGGATCTGCTGCAGGTATAAGTCTCTCTTTGAGTTGTGGCATGCTCATTGAGAAAGTGTCATCTAAAAAGGATAAAATGTTTCTAATCTCAAGATGTCTACCCTCTGTAATTTCTTCCTCCATTGCTTCCTGAATGAAGCTGCTATTTGAATGATCCCATGAGGAATGGGTCTTATTTTCTTCACTATTGCTCTTGGACAGCTCAGTGCAATTCTGTTGCTATAAATTAGCAGTATGTCCTGACCCTTAGTCATGTAAAGGCAGATTTCCACAATCCTCTAAAATATTTGCTGCAATAATAAAAATTTGGAATTCAATTATACCTTGATGGGACTTGGGAATACCTTGTATGGCTGCAAGAGTTCCTCCTCCTAATGTGTTGGCTCCAACTGCTGATGTTGAAGGCTGCTCTTCCAAGGTTGTGAAAACGATGGTACAAGTCTCCTCAAGTGGTGGTGAGGGCTCCTCATTCTGTGATTTCTCTTCATCAAATCTCTTGATCACCCTCTGAGTGAAATATGCAAAAGTAGATACTCTTGCATGACTCATATGGCTGAGCCACCAAGTGCTTGCCTTACCCTCCAGGTGCAGCGTTGCAATTTCTACTGCCTCTCTCTCTACTACTCGATGTAGTAGGAAGAATGCACCAAGTATCCTTGCGCAAGCCCTTGATGTAGATGTCCCATCAAAAGTGGACAATAGAAACCTATTTCCTTTGATTCTCCTTGTGCTGCAAGGCCTCCTCTCTTCCTCCAGTTGAATGAACTGCGGGAAAGCTAGAGTCTCCTCGAAGGCTCTAGGTTGAGATTTGTACTCAACAAGGTATTCAATTAGAATCTAATGATCCAAGTGTCCTCCATGATTCTTGTCTTCTTCCCTATGAGAATAGGGAGTGCATGGTCCTTCATCTTCTTGAAACCCTCTAGGATTCATTGCACCTCTTCTCCTTAATCTGCTTAACCTCCTTGGAGAGGTTCTTCCTGGATCTGAAAAGTGATGAGATAAGGCTCATCCTCTCCATCATTATGATCTTGATTCTTCTCTTTGTCTTCTTATTCTCCTGATAGCATAATAGTTGGAACTCACGGGCTAAGCGGAGATTATGCTCTGATACCACTGTAATATCCCAAAATGGGAATGCAACAATACATAAACACAATGCTGGAGTGGCAGTGAGGAATTAACTCATAAAATGTGTTGAGAAACACATAAACATCAATTAGTGTTACATAAGAAACTTATTATGCCTTTTATGATCCCAAAAAGTGGGGAAATGCAGCAATATGGACCATAAAAACATTATCTTCAGGAAATTACGCTATAACTGTGAGAAATGGGACTTAGACCCCTTAGTTCATACTATGTACATCTCACATACAGAATGGGAGAAAAAAAAAAATCTCTAGCCATGCTAAACAAGTCTCCCCAAGCTAATACAACTAAAATATGCCCAAACCCCATGACTTATGCCAATAGAAAATCCTGAAGCATGTGACAGCGTTATTTTAATGAGGGTTTATGCAGAAATTTACAAGAAATAATAGATCTGGATTTTGCAATCATTCAATGGCTGAGGAAAATGGAGATCTCTTCCTTTTTATACAATATAATAATAACACGACAAGGGCTTCATGAAAGTACTAGTATAAAATACCAGATCTGTATATCTAGATGTGAAAAAATGTAGGTATACTATAGCTTTATATATATGAAGCTGAATAATACAAGGAGTAGAAGAAGATGCTTTATACAATCCTTCTGGGAGAAGGGTTGGCCCTTTTCCCAAGGAACAAGTTCAAGATCAAGGGTCTTGAACCTGCTACTGCAATACTAAGAGAAATGATACAGTTCCTGCAAAGGAATACACTGTAGGAGATGGAGAATGCTTTGGCCAAGTGCCAAGATGTAAAATATGCTCAGAAGTCTCCCTCACTGATCTCCCAAGGAGAGGAATGTTTCCTCCTCTAAAATACAAGCTTCGGAAGTGGTGTTGTGAACCTTCGACTGCAACACCCTACAACACAACATTACACTCTAAAGAAATAATGTTGTAGCTGAAGGAGGATGCTTGAACTCAAGCCTAAATGTGGAAAACTGAAGTACAATGCTCCTCCAAGAGGCCTCTCAAGGCAGGAGAAGGAATCCCTAAGTAGGAATTCCTTGTGCTAAGTAGCACTGCAACTCTGCTAAACTGCAAGAGAATGAAAAATAGTCATGCAGACCATAAAATCAATAATAATAAAGCTAACCTGAAATGGTTTCCATCCTCTTCCCTATAAACTATGTGATCATCCTCACATTAGGTCCCACCCATTAGGGTTTCCAACATCACATGATCAATCTCCCTCCAAAACTGCGTTGTATCTCCATCAAGGCCACTCCTCCATAACCACGCTGTTTGATTTGGTCAAAGTTGACCTCTTCAACCTTCTTCATCCCTTTTCACACCCAAGTGTCCTCAATCTAACTCTCATATGTTTGTTTAAACTGATCCTTGTTCATATTGAGCTATTTGCATTGATGATCCACTTTTCTCCATGAATGATGTTGACTTGGTCAAGCTTGACTTTGTACACATCCAATTGCCCTTTTTCAGACATGATGATGTCAAATCCAACTACTATAATGATCCCCTTTCATTCCAAGAGGGTTTTTATGATAATTCAAGTTAAGTATGGGTCTCTTCCCCCATTTATTCATCTACTAGGTGCAAAAATAAAAAATCAATATTCCTATTAGCTGCATGCTAATTTAGGAATGTTACAAACAATAATTTCTCCAAATCTTAAAGGATAACCTAAATTTGGCACAAAATCAAATGAAACAATAGGTAGATGAACATTACAGCAAGATAATTTTTGATGTAGGTGACTGGGTATTTTACGGTTACAACCATACAAACAAATTCCCCTCAAGAAAGCTAAGAAGGATAATAAGTTATCACCAAAGTAATATGGTACTTACATGGTGTTGCTAAATATTGGTACTATGGCATACAAATTGGAGCTTCCTGCTTCTTCGCGAGTGCATCCAGTTTTCCATGTTTCATGCTTAAAGAAGGTTATAGGTGAAAAAATTCCAATTCAAACAATATTGAAAAAACTTGATGAGGAAGGAAAAATCATATTGGAACCTGAAGCAGTCACAGAAACAGGAACTCGACAGCTACGAAATCGATCAATTTTAGAGTATCTCATCAAGTGGAAGAAATTACCCAGTGAAGGCTTTACATGGGAGGATGAGAATTTTATACAGAAGCATCTAGAGCTACTCAAGCATTGAGGGCAACACCTTTTTGAATGACAGGGGCATGTTAGGTCCATATATTACTAGTATAGTCCCTTATTGTTGTTAGTGTAACCCCCTTATTGTTATTGTTGCACCCCCGTAACCCCAATATTGTTATTATTGTGCCCTTACATTATTATTGTTAGGTCGGCTAGGATTATATTTTGACCTCATGGACTCCTATATATAGAAGGAGGTTTTGTCATTTGTATCATCCAAGAATCGTTCATTTATGTAATTTATTGGAGGTTTCCCCCTCGACGTGGCTAATTTCTAAGGCGTTGATCTCTCTTTTCTTCTATTTTTGGAGCTGGTTTCATAACAAAGAATCACTAGCATGGCACTATTTTATAATAGAGATGAGGAGGTTATGGATCCTCTAATGAGGGGGAAAGGCCTTATATCAAAGGGGAAAATACTTGGAGATAATATCAAGGGTAGAGCTGATGGGTTTCCAACATGCGACATAAATGATGTAGGTCGAAGCACCTTCATCAACAACAGTCCGAGGAATAGTTTTTCCCATAATGGTAACTTGAATTAGAAAATATGCCTATGATGGGAGGCGAGGAATGAAATTCTTGAGATAAAAAATAATCAGATTAGAATATTAAGGATAAATACCTCCAATGGCAGTGAGTAGTGCCTTTCGTTGTGATGGGTGTGACTGAAGGACCTCCAAAGTCGACATCTCCAAAGGTGCTTGAGCTAGATATTCTACAATATTGTAGTGTTGTGCTTCTCTCACATTCAGATAATCTTTCATTCTCATGGTGGTTGAAATAGATTGTGTCCTAGCCATGAACACTTGAGAGCTACCAATGATTGAGCTTGGTCTACCATTCGATTATGTTGGGAAGGGAACGGTTCTTTCAAAACAAATGGATTCCTGGGTGCGCCCTTCAGAAGATGGTCAACTTTGGCACGCCGAGGACAATCCTTGGTGTTTTTATCATCATCACAAATTAGATAAGGATATTTTGGCCTATGTGTTGAAGAATCACTAGCAAATGACTTATTTGAATCATGTTTAGGGTTTTCGGATTTAGATTTGTCTTCACCCTTTTTCTTACCCTTTGAGGATTTGTCTTCTGTGGTAGACTGAATAGCATTTACCTCTAAGATTTTACCAGGATTCTTCTGGTTATGGAAAGGAGTAGGGGGTGCATCGACAATAGTGGATTTAGACTTTGAAGAAGTCTTAGGCGCGCTACTATCAGTATGGACCATTGTCCCAATAGCATCATCCATCAGAGGTGTAACAACAGACTGAGATGATGAAGGACTAGTCAAAGGATGTGGCTCATCAGGTAATAACTCATATAGAGTCCCAGGTTGGGAATAAACCAAGTTGAGGTATTGATCTCTAGAGATGGCCTCCTCTTCTGTGACACACCGTCTCATTGCAAGATCTTTTTCAATTTTGGGAACATATGATTTTGTGAACAATTTGGTCAACAACTGATCAGGGATTTCAAATTTGATGAGGCGAAAGTGATGCCCCAATTAATGGATGTGATCTGAGATATGCGTATTGGTCAACTGCTTCGACGAGGCGAGAAAATGGGTGCCAGTTTCGTACTGGACAAGCAGCTGGAAGTGAGTGAGGAAGGCGATAGCCAAGGAATTGAAATCAAAGAAAATTACTCGAGGGATCTCAATGTACCATTTGGCCATACCACCAGTCAAAGTGCACTGGAAAATACGAAGAATAATGGAATATTCAACCCAAGAATTACAGGAAAACCACAAGTGGTATGCCATAACATGGGTTTGGGGGTTGTTAACACTAGAAAATCGTACAACAGAAGATGACATTAATCAATTTCAAGCCAAATAATTTACAGGGTGGAAGACATTACAGAATCGGGAAAGTATTTAAAAATCTCAAAGGTTTGAGGAAAATCAAATTTGAACTAGTATTAAATGCTGTTTGTGTGCATTATCCTTCGAGAAGAGTGCCTTTTGCGCGCCTTTTTTCCTGAGATGCATGGATTCCTGAGAGTGGAAAAATGTCACTATTCGGGACCAGACAAAGCAAAGTACAAGTCACTAATTACTTGAAGCCACCTAAGGACAGCCACAAATGCCTCCTTAGACACTATGTGAGCACATAATGGAATATTTGGAGAACACAAAGGAATCATACCCATCTGTTGGGTCACCATCCTCCATGTACTAAGAAAGGGAAGGAGGATTTGAAATCTCCTATATAAAGCCACCATGATATGAAGAATGGGTGATCAAATTGTTATGCTGGCCAGAATTGCCCAAGAAATACCAGGAGTGTATGACCCAGAGCTGAAGATAGAGGGGACTCACTTGTTGGCCACCCAACAAGCTCAGTCCACACAGTAGAAAGAGAGGGAGACTGCACCAAGGAAAGCTTGGGATAAAAATATCCTTTCATCGGGACCTAGAACCATTGTCTAGGGGCCCTTTGGTAAGAGGGTAAAGTATCACTCTTCTTACTACCAGCGCTCAATAAGAGGGGCCTAGAGCCACCGTTTTCATTATTGTGTTGTTTGAATCGTTCATAGATTCTATTTAGTTATGTTTAGTTTTAGTTTAGTTTTTAGATTACATTTACATTCTTTTTCTTCTATATAGTATGCCATTGACTCCACTTCTTTCTGTGTGTTACCAATAGTTTAAAGGGATAAACCACACCCCTTAAACTAGTGTGATTTCGTACATACATGCACCAAAAACACCACAAAAGGATTGGAGACTCCACTAATGTTTTATTACCAAGTTTATGTGGTCGTGCCTTCTTTTGCAGGAGACCTTTATCTATACTGTAAAGTGGAGTTGAATGTCCCATGATCTCCCTTGCAGTCTTGAGTTCATCCCAAGTGACAAAATGGAGACGAGAAGCTCCTAAAAGTTTTACTTGTAGGATTTTTTAGCGCATTTTTTCCTCATAGACGCGTAGAGCGTGTGTTTAGAGCTAACCTGTGCGCAGAGAGCACACCTGTTTCAACCTTTTGCACACAAATTATAGAATGAGAAATTTCTCCCTATTTTCTATTTCTTCCTGATTGTAAGGTGCTTGGCAGTTCCTAATACACCTTCCAGCACTGGTTTTGGTACCCCCCAGCTTGTTAAAACTCACTTTTAGCTACTTTTTGTAGGCTTAGTGTCAATTTTATTTCAAGTTGATTTTTGCAAAGTTCACACATAGTTTAAGTAGGGGGGGAAAATAACTTGCATTCCGGAAAATTTATGTTTTGAAAATTTTGGTACTTACAAACCTAGATAACTATCTCAAGTAAGTGGCCCAAGACCATGCATGCATAGCAAGTTTTATTTTTCTAGTGTAAAATTTTGTAGTTTAGCTCAATTTTTTCACTAAGAATTTCAGGACTAGGATTGAATTGTTTATAGAACAACAAGTAATATTTGCTACCTTTTCACCCTCCGGTGATCCTAGGTAAGCATATGAATGCTCCATATTCACAATTCACCATCTCCCTATAGTTAGTCACATAGATTAACTAGGAAAAATTGAAGCAGCCCATTATCCACACATGCTTTCCATTTGAGCGAGGAACAATACAACATAGTTTAAATAGGGGATTTTGTAAATGATCATCAATATCCACACGTTCAAACTATGTTCTTGTCCACTTTGTGCTCACACACACTCACCCATAAAGTGAAGCAAAGACACCTAAAACTAACTTAACCAAACTCACTAAATTCTCCCCACAGGGGCCACAAAAGAGTTTATACCTTACGTTAGGATCAAGGGGGTAGGCATCCAATAAGCTGCTTTGATCATAATTCATATTGAAACATATAAGTTGTGTATTTAGGGAGCTTCAAATCCACCTATCAGCCGACGGCAAAGAAAACTCGAGCGCGACAGAGACCTGTTTCAGAGGGGTTAGGCTTAGGCACAGTACGTGCAGTATCAGTTGAGGCTACCTGACCCGACTAATACTTGATATTGTTAGCTGATTACCAAGAAGCCCAAGACTCGAATGATCATGTGGGATGGTGGTTCTTAGTCACTAAAAATGAGGGCAACGTTTACCCTATAGGCAACGGTGCAGGCAAGCACCAAACCCTCTACCCTTACCTTGGTGGATTCTCTTCGATTGACTAGGGGTGTCACCAACTCTTACGGGACATTGTGCCAGAACTTGCAAGAAATATTCTCAAGGCCCAGTTAACTTTGATTGTGTGAGGGCACATAGGTCTTCTATGATTTTGAGTATCATATGCAAACGAAAAAAAACCACTTTTTTGACTGCTTGATCACATAGATTAATTTAAAGGGAAATCTATTTTATTTTTCACTTTGTTTTATGTATCATTAGGGGAATTTTGAAGTATAAAATGGGCCTCCTAAGGAAATTATAAAATAGTAGTGGAAATAATAAAATAAGATTTGATTACATCATCAAATTTTAGAGGGAAAAAATAAAAAACTACTTTTCAACTTGTATTTTCAACTTATCTCCCAAACTTTTTAGTCAAATTTCGAGTGGGAGTACTCGTTGGATGAAAAATTTAATTCATCATCTAAAGGGTACCCATGTTGCATACTTTCAATGGACCCTGGTACACCGAAAATGAGAAATACATGAAAAACATGATTGCAATCATGTTTTTCATGTATTTTTCATTTTTCGCATAGCAGGGTCCATCTAAAGTATGCAACATGGGTACTCCTTGGATGAGGAATTAAATTTTTCATCCAACGAGTACTCCTACTCAAAATTTGAGTAAAAAATTTGGGAGATAAGTTGAAAATATGAGTGGAAAAAGTAGTTTATTTTTACCCTTTTATTTAAAAAATGGTGAATTATCCCCCATAGTTGACATCATCATCTTGAATCCTATTTGTTCTTATAAATTTTATTTTGGTTGTAAATTTTTCTTAGGAGGCCCATTTTAGACCTCAAAATTCCCCTAACGGTGACAAGAATTTTTCTTTGATCATAGACTCTATCCTCTCAAAGTTCTCCAAAAACAAACCTGGGTGACATCTAATAGGTCCCAACAAAACCTCGTCGATCTAGGCACATTTTGGACATCCCGCCATTACCGGGAGGGGTTCCAGGTCTTTTTCCATTCAGACGTCAATGACGAAACGTTACCAGCATTGTCGGTTCATCCTTTATCAGGGAATACGTAGTTGGGAACCCTAGTCGGTCTCCCAACACCACTCCACATACCACTCCTCCCACGACCCATAAGGGGTAGAGGAGTGTGTCCCATTAGGGAAGCCAGCTGAGTACACAGCAAGGTACGTCACAGAATAACCCTCGTTCTAACCAAAAATTTATGTCTTCACACATTGCAATGGAGTCAACCTCTCAGTCACCTTTCTTAGCTTCATTGGATCTGCCCGATTTAACCAAGCTAACGAATGACCCCATCGCACACGATCCTACATGGAATCTCATGCCCACGAAGCTCCCTTCGGATATACCAAAGTTCGAAGGCAAGCAAGCGGAAGACCTAGGTAATCATGTCATGACCTTCCACCTGTGGTGCTCATCGAACAGTATCATTGAAGATGCTATTCGATTGAGATTATTTCAACACACTCTTATAGGAGTAGCCGCGAAATTGTACGTGGAGCAACCCTCAAGTTCACAGGGAACCTTTAGCATCCTCGCTACCACGTTTCTAACATAGTTTCAGTTACCCATTCACCATGATTCCAGAATGGAACTACTGACTCATTTTAGACAAACCCCCGTCATCCACATCCTGGACCATCTCCATGAATGGAGGCGGCGTCGCAGTTTATGTAAAGCTAAACTCGACAACCAGGTGCTCTTAGATTTGTTCTTGAAAACTCTTACGGTAGAGATTTCAAAGGATGTGGTGCAGCAGAATCCCACATCTGAAGAGGATGCAATCAGCAAAGCCCAGAAGCTTGAGCTGATTTATACATAGTTAGGATACATTTACAACATCCTACCTAACTCCCCGCACCTGAAAACTTATCAAGAATTTCCAGGCGTGTCAAACTCTGCTGACAGAATAATCACGTCAATGACCGAAGGTTACCTAGGCAGCAGTAGTCAAAACCCTGATTACACATACAGTTCTACCTAGAACATGCCTCAACCTGGTTTTCAAGGTCATCATATGCCTCAGCAAAATTTGACCAATAGGGTGCCAGCGTATCACCAGGGAGGACCTTACCCTCCAGCACAGGGGAATGAGTACATAGAAAGAAACATTGATGGAATAAATCCCCTCCAATATTCAGGTGCAAACTTGGGACTGCATTACGCTAAGTCCCAAGCACACAACCCACCTATGAAAAACAATGCACAGGTGAACTTTGTGCAACTGTCCCAAAACCAAACATACCAATAAAATCAGGAGAACTACCCTCCTAACGTGGTGAAAAAAAAATCCAAAAATCCAAAAGGGAACCCTGGACAAGGGGTAGCAACCAACATCACCCACCGCGATCCCCGACTGGAGGTAACTCCAACTGCAATCAGAACCAGGAGCCAAGTAATGCCCAACGGCAGAGAAAAAGGCCACATATTCGAACAAACCATTCCTATTCGATATGTGGTGAGTACGGTCACTATACTCAGCACTTTCCTGATCTCCCTGAGCTGAATAAGCTATAGAGTAACCAAGGACAAGGAGGATCTTCCCAACAACCAACCGTGATGCAAGAACCTTTCCCCAACCAAGGGACGGTTAGTACTCACGAGCAAAATACAGACGATTCTAGGAAAAGCAGTGATGGAATCTACATGACTAGATAAGAGATGTTTTTCCAAACACAGAATCACAACTACGACACCCCACCAGACACCAATATGTCAGGGGCAAGTAGCAGCTCACCGAATGCACCTTTGACTATTTCCAAGATGCCTATAGAACCATTGCCGAAAATGGCAAAGGACGTAATAGGCAAGCAGGAAACTACTCCAAAGTGGCCCATAATTATAGTATCGTGGATGATTTAGCGTAATCTACAACTGCTATGTCAGCTCTGGAAGTACTATAGTCATGCCCGAAACAACGAAAGGCCCTACTTTTTGCGTTGGGCGCTATCGATCCCGACGATACACGCCTGATGGCTTTTGAATTAGACAAAGCCACCACACGACTTCCTTGCATGGTCACCTTCTAGATACTAGTGTCAGTGCAGAATATGACTATCCACTAATGTGTCATAGACGAGGGTGCATCCACATGCATCATGTCCAAAAATGTTTGGCAGAAGTTAGGTTCCAAAATTTCTTATGTGATGAACTACAGTTGGTAGTTCGAAACGCGTCGTCGGTTCCAAAATTTCTTATGTGATTTCCTGGAAGATTTATAATTAAAATGTTATGGATCATAGAATCTTGCACTCTCAAGTTAGGTTCTCTCGAACTAAAACCCTTAGTCATCACGCTTCGAGCATATGACGATCATCCCTCGACCCCCGTTGGCCTCTACAAAATGTCCTGGTCTGTTTAGCCGGAAATACGGTTAAAATAGACATTGAGGTCTTGGACGCTCACTTGGATTACAATATACTCCTCGGGCGAAGTTATATGTATGCCATGTCTGCCATAGCCTCCTCCGTCTTCTGCATTATTATTTTCCCCCACGAGGACCGCATCATTACTGTAGACCAGCTGACACACAACGAGAAGTGTCCCCTAATAAAAAATAATGTAATCCTACCCTATGTAGGTACATCCATAGATACGCTTTCATAGTACCAAGAATATGGCCCCGACCAATTCAAACCGTCGTCCATTCTAGGGTCATTCCTAGGAGATCTTCCCATTATCCCTGAGTCATCACCGGATGTCACAAGGGCTGCAGTATACATGATGTCCACATCAAGCACTGAAGCTAGTCAGGACATAGACACAAGAAGTAATGAAACTAAGGCATTGACCACAACAACCTCTCTAGCCTATGCCGCCTGCCAAACCCCTTTCCTCTACCCCCCATCTGGCTTCGTCTCCCAATAGGTTTTTGCAACACTGGTGTTACCCAAAATATCATTGGCATTCTGAGTTTGGTACCTCATTCACCCTTCCAGGACAGGATCCACCCATGTTACTGCCACAAGGTTAAAGCCCCTCAGCTCCAAGAAGCCCCCACCCATCTATGAAACAGTTGAGACCAACCCTGCAAAGGAAGTTCCCATTGAAAAATCGGTGATCACAGCTAGGAAAACCCAGAAGAGAGGAAAGAATATGGCAAACCCTGCCATTCAACGATAATCACCAATCTACGCCATATGTGACATAATAGGTCACCCTACCCATATCTGTCTGGAGCTGGATAAATTTAGACCACTCCTTCACTCTGAAGCAAACATCGCAACGTCGCGTTCCCATAAAAAAGAACCTACCACCAAAGGCAAAGGAAAAGTATTTCATACCAATCACGCATGCGCCCTTTGCAGCAACTATGGACATTATACCCACGATTTCCTGGAGATATCATGGTATAGGGATGCTTTACATGCCATTGAGGGATTGTATCAAGAGGATCCCTCCACCCAGGCATCCGAAAATGAACCTCATAAGATCCTGTACCTACAGGAAGAACTACGGGCTCTCGAAAGACCCCTAATCATGCCCGTTATACATTGCACACTATGTGATGAATGTGGTCACTTCCTCGAAGATTGCGTAGCCCTGGAACTCATCCATAGATGGTATCCAATAGAAACGGTGCACTATGTTGGATTGCGGGAAGCACAATTCACATGTCCATTATGCGCCGACAATCACCTTTTGGAGAATTTTCGCTATATCCCCCGATTTCGGCTAGCCCTAGCTAGCTTGCACTCCGCTATAGTCCGCCTCTCCCAAGAAGATGACATGGATGCGGAATCCACATATAGCTCCAAAACCCAAGAAGATGTGATGAGCAGATCCATCATGTTCTTGTTTGTTGAAGAGTGATCGATCAAGGAATCCCTAGCTACCCCTAACCGCCCTCCACAGAGACGACCAACATGTACGTTCTGTAAAAAGATAGATCATGCAGTTGTCCATTGCCTTGATTTATTAGCCTTTTGGTGCTTGTTCCCCGCTATACCTCAAACTGAGCTCGACGGAACCTTCATATCAAGGATATTTTTCCTTATATGTCAGGGCAATCATTATGCACGGCATTGCGCTTATGGCTCGCAAATCCGTCCCACCATCAACATGATTAATACCATAGAGAAGAGATAGTACGACCTCCGGGAATGGCATAAAAATTACATCATCGGGTCAATGTCCTCACCCCCACAATGGTGTATCAGGAAAGATAAGACAACACACCAACAAAGCATAACCCTGGCCAAGCCTAGGAGAACATGCAAACTATGTGATATGAATGATCACCGAGTCAACCAATGCAGAGAACTGAAGCCCCTTGCAAACAGTCTCTGCATAGTCTCTTCTCTCCCTGAAAAACTTCTCTCAAACCACGAGAAGATCGCGCACACCTATTTATGGATTTTTTCACACTCTCACCATACGATTAAATGTGTGCACCTCCCCAAATTGAGAGTGACAAGAGCTGTGTTGTGTTTACACTCCACCAAAGAGGTAGACACTCCCAAGCCAAAAATACGGAAATGGAAGCGGAAGACAATCTCTTCTACAACAAACCCTTTCCAAGCATCCACATCAGGAACAACGAGTAGCGTAGAATCTCACACTATCTACTCCATTGGTTCAATGATACTGTGCACCATCTGTACTGGCCAAAATCACATACTAGAGTCATACCCGCTGATGGAAACATTCAGGCACCTGTGTGGTGGGCACAATTTCCACCTACCGGAAATTGACCATCCTAGCAGGGAACCCAACCTTGCACTCATACAGAATCCCATTACAGAGATTCTTCCGCTACCAAACGCCAATGAAACAATCTACTACATACGATTTGTATCAACACATATTGGTGATAGGATTACCATCGTCTCCTCGTCCCAGGATTCCCGTCTCATTCTTGTCGCAAAAGACCAAGTTACCTCGTGCTTTTGCATCTATTTCCACAAGATCCCAAATTTTCATGCTGCCATCAAACTCCTCGATGACACCCAGCCTCTAGAGCAGAGCCTAGTACAACTAGATATTGTCGAAAAAAATCAACGACAGTCACTGCAAGACAACGAGGCCCACAAGAAAAGGGTAAAAGCATCATTCGACCACCACATCACCCCTCGCTCATTCACCGAAGGAGAATTAGTCCTCTGCTATGATGTCGCAAAAGAAGCCGTAGGGCCAGGAAATTTTGAAACTTTGTGGAAAGGACCCTACATCATTAAACATTGCCTTTGACAGGCAGCGTACATCTTGACAGAACTGGACAGGACCTGCCTCAATAACCCCGTCAATGCCTTTACCTCAATAAATTTCACCCATAAGGGCCAAGACGACCCTTCCCCTAGATTGAAAGTACACACAAACATAAACACTCAAAATTTTTGACCCAAAGACTTATTTAAAAGTGCTCAAAGTATCACCATGGATCACCAACATGAACCCTATTTCGGATTTGTTGATGGAGCATCAATATGGTCTCAAAATTTAGTCGCAACTGCCTAGGTAATTTACCACCCTGAATGATTGCCACTCTACTCAAACGGGGTGTGCATCGGTCCAACAACAAACAATCAGGCAGAATATGATGCCATCATCGAACTTATGTGTGACTCCCTTCATCAGGGCATACGCCATATGCATGTTTACCTCGATTCCCAGTTATTAGTGTGGTAGTTAAACCAAACATTTGAGACAAGAGATACACATCTGTTTAGAAAATATTTGCGTGCCAAAAGATTAAGCAGACAAGTTGACTATATCACATTTACACATGTACCAAGGAGACAAAACCAAACAGCTGATCGCATAGCTAACAATATCGTAAACTAGAATGCATCTCAAATAAACCATCATATATAAAAAGAAAAATATAGATATCCATCAACATAACAAAATGCATAAACCGAAATAGGTGATACATCATGTAAAGCCACAAAAAATATCTCTCATATATATATGTCACAATGTGTATATCTGAGTACAAAAATAGTGTCACTGGCCCAATTTCCAGCCCAAAGATACAAAAGTCATCAAAAATAAGGGAAACATCCTCATAACTGGTGCTTTCCTTGTGTACAAAGCTACTTTAGGGGGTTCCCCCTCAAGAGGGGCACGTAGACCCACCACTGCTCCTAGTACCACCACTGGAGCTACCGTCACAACTGCGATTGCCACCCAACATAGAGTGGGTCAATAGTCCCTCTCGCAGGCCATCACTGTCTCTAACTATACTTCCTCGAAGTCATCCATGAAACCTTGAGTAGGAATCCCTTGGGTCAAGTGGTCCACTTTACCCCGGAAGTCCTCCAGAGCAGACACCTGAGTTTTCAGTTCTCCAATGCGAGCCTCTGCCACATCAACACGAGCGTGCTCGGCCGCAACCTCTCCAACAACCGAGCTGCTACCCGCCCTAGAAGGGCCAGCACCACCAGTAGGTCTGCCAAAACCACCACCTGGTCCACCTGCATCACCTCCTCCCTGACCACCCCGAGGTCATCGCAGAGGATCGTGGCCCACCAGTCGAGCCACAGGATGGCCCACCTTGCCAACATTTTCACAAGTAACCAAAATGATGTCAGTGTCACTAGAAAAACACATAAGTACATATATACTTAAACAAATGCAGAAAACATATAAAGCATACCTGTAGGCTCCCAAACATAACCAAATGGGAGACCCATATTTGGGTCGCCCTGGAAGTCCATTCTTGCATATGTGTATGGCAAGGACATATGTGGGTTTTCCTCGAACCAAGCCTATGTCGTGGCATTCCAATAATTCCCCACCATGCCACCACTGCTTCGCGGCATCACCGGAGCCCACCTCCTCATACGTGGCTCCTGTGGCCCCCCAATAAGCACCACCACTACCTGCCTCAACAACCATTAGGGGAGTTTTGAGGTCTAAAATGGGCCTCCTAAGGAAATAATAGAATAATAGGCAATCCAATAAAATAATATTTATGAATTTGAAATTCACTTTTTGCACCACAGTCCATGTAACCATAGTTAAATTCAATTCAAAAGTTGTACCAAAATAAAATTAATAAAAAAATTGTTTTGATGTGACTATAAATAAGAATAAGTTTTAAAGAAAATGTTATTATCATTGAACAACTAATGCATTTGTCCTTTGTACTTAGATAGCTTAAAATAAATATAAATATAAATTTATAAATTCTTAATTATTATATGCTATTAATTAAAATTTACATTATTTAAATTGTATAATAACATGTAATTAATATACTATATAAAAATAATATAATATAATAAATGTATAGTGATATGCATTGTTTCTTTCAAGAAATATGAAATGACAACAATATATTTTTATTCAAAAAGTGTGAAATGACATTTATTATGAGTACTTTACTTTGACTTTAAAAGTACTTAGAGCACTAACGTGGTTAACCATGAGTTTTTATCCACCATTAAGAATGTGACAAGTAGGTACCTTTAACTCAATCAATGCCACCTCAACCATTAGGGATGATGTCATCCCATAAAATGTGATTGGTTCTCATAAAGTGAATTTTTATTGTACATTTTCCTTAGGAGGCCCATTTTAGACCTCAAAATTCCCCTAATGACTACCTTCTCATACATGATGCTACACAAAATACTAGCGTAAGCAAATGACTTAGATCCACACTGGACCTTGTTTAGTTGTGACACTATACCATCAAAACAAAAGCAAGAAAAGTAGAAAAAAATGCTTGGACCTTAGCCAACGCAAAACTATAACCTAAGGGCCAGATGCCCGATGCAAAGCAAATGACCCCGCCAGTCGCACAATCAATCCTGGAGCACACCACTCTGCAACATTTGTAACTGATGAAATGTTGATGCAGCCCTCCAGAAGAGGTGCCCCACCACAATGCCACCTCTGGAATCTATCCAAGTCCATTCTCCCTGTAGGGAGTGGATACCTCAGCGCCTCACTCTGAGGTAGTAGCTCGGTCACAAAATATATATCTGTCTCAGGACAGATGATCAGGTTCATACCACACAACACGAACATGTTGCGCCTCCTGCGCTAGTGTTGAATAACGTACTATAGTAATCGGTCCTGTGACCAAAGAAACTCATTCTCAGAAAAATTTAGAAGGCCCCATAGCACCAACTGATGGCACGTCCCAACATCAGCAGCTAAAGCAGTTTGAATCTTGGGCCAGTCCCGATCCCTCCACACTAACCTGTCATCAACACAATACCCATCAGTGCAAAAAAAAAACCCAAAAATAGGCCAAAAAAAAAATACTTTGTCACGTCGGCCTATGCGTGCTTGTCCCTCAGACAGGCATGCTTACCGCGAGCCTAGATTTTACACAGGCATGCCTAAGGCACGTAAAATTGGGGAATAGAACGCCCTCGTGTACTTGTCCCCTGAAATTACGCACAAAGGTGACACAATTTTCCCCAGATCGCCCACGCAATCTAGGGAAAAAATCACCTTAAGTCTGTACAAACCCAGTGTGTACAGACCCCGGCACCATCAAGCTATAAAAAAATTGAGTGCAGGACGTCATGGAGGTTTCTTGGGCATAGTATATCTAGTCCTTGGTACTCTGGCTGACCGCAACGGCAAGTACTACTATGCAGAATACTCTGACCTCTCAAAACTTAGAAAGTACAAATGGATTGAATAAGGCCCATATTCACCTATTTATTTCCCTTTTCAAAAAATTCGGAAGGCTATAACGAGAGATCAGAAGGTCCATTCTACGAACCGTAAGCTGCACCATAATCAACACTCCATGATGAACATAAGTGATGCCACACATTCACATTCCAGAAAAAATAAAATTTTCAGCGCCGAAAAGTATGCCCTCTCTCATCTTCCTTTTAATAATATTTTATAAAAGAAGATGAGAGAGGGCATACTTTTATAAAGCTCATGCCTTTTAATAATATTTTATAAAAGAAGATGCTTTCACTTGAGGTAGTTGTTCTTGTAGGAAAAGATTGCAAACCATAAATAACACCATCTACTGAAAGTTCCAGAGCAAGTATCATTCTACCCTGAGCATGATAAAGTCACAGAAAGCTCTGCATATCCTGAAATTATTTCTCCATCAGAAATAAACGATAGGGTCTTCATATCCGACTGTGTTTATCATCACCTCATCCTGGACATGATAAACATCTTCATTGGTCGGTAGAGCCTCCCGTCCATGGCACTCGTCACCCATAGTAGACTATACATCATAACATAAGTGATGTCATGGACATACAAATTCAGTCTAGGAAGTACCTCGTGCCCATCCATCCATCATGAATAAGGTCAAGTTTACCGTACAAACTGAAACCCCCTTCCCGGATGACCACGTTGTACAAGCAGATAATGCACGGACCACTGTGCCTCACATTTGTCCCACCATACCTCAACCAACATAATCCCATCTGCGATATTTTTACATCCGCTTCATCAACCCCGCACATGAGACCAACCAATGGGACCCCCACCCTTAGAAAAACACCTTCCTCACACCATCAGTGAGCGAACACTTTCATGTTTTGGGGTACCCGTCTCTGTGTTTTGTACAAACCAAACCCCATTATTTTATTCTTTTGGTAAGTGTACAAAGACTGAAAATAGTGCACTTCATCCCTTCACCCTCTCATTTCATCTTTTCTTCCATGGCAGTAGTCCACGAACACCCTTGGTTGGAGTATTACACCCCCACGCACTAACCATCATGACATTCATAGCCAGTTTACACCCGCCCAGGAAGTCCTACCGACTCCAGGGATTTCCCCTTTAGAAATAATTATGACTGCCACCTAACTGCTTAATTATACTCTAACCTCAGGCCACTGAATCCCCATCATCAATTTTTAGTCACCCCTCGCCAACATGCCTATGTTAAACCCACCACATCCAGGTCCCTGATCCCTCTTATTAGCGACCCCTCGTTCGATTGAGGCTTCCTTTTTGTCGACTCCAACACCCATATTCCAAAAAGGAAGTGGTACCGTGGATCACCCCTCTCCATACAAAGGGGCATCCTCGGGTGGCACTGTGGGAGACATCATTGTCCACAGATTGCATCGATCCTCCTGACATTCGACTATGACAAAAGCTTTCATATCAATATGGTAGCGTACCTTACAACCATTGCACTTTTATCAAATCTGTCGAAGGCCCATGCCTCCATGAGCGTCTCTATCAACAATGCTTACACTAGAAGGTCCCAGCCATAACCTATGCGTACAATGCATAGCTATATGCCATACCAATTTTATGCATATGGGTACAACATTCCACCTATTAACAAAGAAAAAATTCCCTTGAGGGCATCAGCAGTCATTGTCAACAACAACCAGCATCACTACCATAGTAGTAACACATACATAACATATATATGTCAATTTTTTTTAACTAGCCATATCATCACGAGCATGGGACATGCCCACTTCATTGAAATTATGTATATGTATTATAAATTCTATTTACTTACAGGGATCCCTTAGGCCATGGTCATTCTTGGAAACGGTGCAGGGTGTTTTCAATTCCAAGGCTTCACACATGTCTCTTTCTCTCTACGCACGATAAATAAAAGAAGCTATAATGTATTTCAGCTATACATTTCTTCCTAGACCTCATACATTAGGGGGAAACTATTAACATTGGAAAATCGTACAACAAAATATGAAATTAATTAGTGTCAAGCCAAAGGATTTACAGGGCTAGAAGACATTAGAGAATCCAGAAAATATTTAAAAATCTCAAAGGTTTGAGGAAAATAAAATTTGAACTAGTCTTAAATGTTGTTTACGTGCATTATCCTTCGAGAATAGTTCCTTCTGCGCACCTTTCTTCCCGATATGCACGCATTCCTGAGAGTGGTGAAAAGTCACTATCTGGGACCACACAAAGCAAAGGACAAGTCACTCCTTACTTGAAGCTGCCTAAGGACAACCACCAACGCCTCCTTAGACACTATGTGAGCACACAATGGAATATTTGGAGCACACAAAGGAATCATACCCCTCTCTTGGGTCACCATCCTCCATGTACCAAGAGAGGGAAGGAGGATTTGAAATATCCTATATAAAGCCACTATGAGATGACTAATGGGTGATCACATTATTATGCTAGCTATAATTTCCCAAGAAATACCAGCAGTGTGTGACCCGGAGCTGAAGACAGAGGGGACTCACTTGTTGGCCACCCAAAAATCTCAGTCCACACAGTAGAGAGAGCGGAAGATTGCACCGAGGGAAGCTTGGGATGAAAGCATCCTTGCATCGGGACCTAGAACCGTTGTCTAGGGGCCCATTGGCAGGAGGGTAAAGTATCACTCTTCTTACTACCAGCGTTTAATAAGAGGGGCCTAGAGCCACCATTTTTATTATTGTGTCGTTTGACTCATTCAGGGCTTCTGTTTATTTATGTTTAGCTTTATTTTAGTTTTTAGATTACATTTTCATGCATTTCCTCTATATAGTATGCCCATTGATTCCACTTCTTTCTACCTGTTACCAATAGTTTAAAGGGGTAAACCACACCCCTTTAACTGGTGTGATTTCTTACATACATGCACCAAAAACAACACAACAGGGGTCTTCCCCATATTTTCCTTCGAACTTCAGACAATCTCCTAGAATCTTATTTAGAATCGGCGGCCAATGCAACTGATGTTGTATGGGGTAGTTTGTGAACTTTTACATATATGGAAATTCTAATGTAGCAAAGAACGCAAAAGGTAGATGATGAGGCGATAAAGGTCGTGGGTTTGAACCTGATTGATAAGGATTCCCCCCCCAATAGGGTAGATTCTGACACGGATATGCATATTTACCCCATGGCTGGTAAGGACCTTTCTCCAAATATTGTTGAAAAGGGTCTGGTTGGGGTTGTTGATACAATCCATGTGGGAACTAAGGCTATGGACCTTGCTGGACATGGGGTCTAGGATAAGGTCCCCACTGAACATTAGGTCCAGTTTGTGGTCCCTGCTAAAATTAGGGTCCAGCCTACGGCCCCTGCTGAACATAAGGTCCAGCCTGTGGTCCCTACTGAACATGAGGTCTAGCCTGTGGTCCTTGCGGAACAGAGGGTTCAGCCTGAGGTCCTAGCTAAGCCTGCTGGTAATTAGGATTTTGATGATATGAAGCACTAGGTTGAGGCCCAGTTTGGGCTTTCTGTTACTAACCTTAAGGAGATAGCTGGTACTGAGTACCAAGCTGATGAGAGAAAGGACCAGATTGACCCAGAAGTAGATTCAGACCAGCTTGGGTGTAAGAACCAAACTGAGTGTTGGTCAAAATAGTACTAACGGAAGGTTTTGGTTGTTGGACATACTGTTGATATTTTACATTTGAGCTTTGAACATAAGGAATGTTAATTTTTTGAACATATGAATATGTTGCATTCGGATGTGGAAAAGGTTGTTGAACTTGGGAATATTGAACATGAGGCTGACTCTCCCTAGGAATATATCAAGAACTCGGCTGCTGCCCACCCAAAAGGGGAGGTACATAG
This sequence comes from Pinus albicaulis, assembly GCA_034641835.2. Classification (NCBI taxonomy): domain Eukaryota; kingdom Viridiplantae; phylum Streptophyta; class Pinopsida; order Pinales; family Pinaceae; genus Pinus; species Pinus albicaulis. The sequence goes on along the minus strand of CM076572.1, from coordinate 914,768,631 downwards.
AGAGGGTTAGACTTCCCCCTAGACATGGATGAAACAATGGATTTCCCACTCAATGGTGGGACTATAGTAATCATACATGACGAAAAGGGGACCGAGGATCCGAACGACATAGTAATTTGACCAATTGTGACTGTCACTCGAATAATAGGTTGAGACACCACGACCACATTCAACAAATGGTTCGGAAGACAGAGGAATACCCATTGACCAAACGTGATGCAAAAATAAGGGTGTACCATCGGAAGCTCCAGAAATAAGGTTTCAAAAAGAGGTATAACTGTGAGGGAGCATAGATGCAACATAACTAGACGGTATTTCGGTTCCAATACCTTAATTGTGAGGCGTGGACGTTTTCGAGATATACGAGCTAGAGGTTTCTTGGAGAGTGCTTTGAGGAGCACTCATGAACGGAACATCATCAACATTAGATTCCATTTCATTAGGAAAAAGCCAACGAATGATAGAGCGAGATGCTATCAGAGAAGCTTGAAAAGGTTTTCTGGGCTAATCGAAAGTGCTATAAGGTTGCTCCTGAGATACTACAATTAGATCAAAGAGCGGATTCGGAGGAAAGGTCGAGAAATATGCAGCTTGTTCGGGGCTTTCAAGCTCATATTATTCTGATGTAGTCCATGGAGAATCGTTAGGAAGTGCTCGAGATGATATGGGTTGAACACTGATGACAATTCCAAACTCTTCACCTTGTGCTTTGAGGGTTCCAATCGAAAAACTAGGGACCTTAGGAGGAGGTTCTTGAGATCCGTCAAAGGAGGGAGTTTGTGGATTTGAAGATTAGGCTACAATTACCTTTGAGAGGAAGATAAAAAAAGGAAAGAGGTGAATAAAATCACAGCTTTCCAAGAAATAACAGCAAGAGAACTGCACAGGTGAGATTTTTTCGTGGGAAATTAGTTTTGTAATTAAAAAAAAAATTAAAAAGGGTGTGCGAGGTATAAATGTTTACCAAGTATCCGTGAACTGAAATATACATCTTGTTGATTAAATGAAAGATAAATGACCAAGGACTTAACGTACAACATCAATTCTCCCCGAATGTTGTGTTCGGTGTATCATGTCTACAAGGTGGATGACTCTGTTACCTATGGAAATCTTGCAACCTAGTGGTGTCTCCCCAGATATACAAGACAGTACTTGGGGGTGCAGTTCATAATAGTGTGTTCTACTGTGTAACCGTTCGATGAGAGAGCCCCAAATATGCTTATAATACATCAATATACTTCCATATGTGGGATGAGATATCACCCCCGGGTTGTAATGCAGACCGTTAGCAACAACTCCTACGTTTAACAACGCTGGAACATGTCTCTAGCCTAGACCACTAAATATTCTCGTTAAGTCCAATGCTCCTTAAGGTAAATTGGGTTCATTTTAAGTTGATCTTGATTAAATTTTCAGTTTCAAGGCTTAGAACGAATGTCACCTGAATCCTTATGGTGCAGACTAAATGCAAGAAAGAAGCTTTCAATTTCAATGAATCCTAAACTATTTAGGGAAGAGAGACAAGCAAGAATTCACTCAATGCAGCAATGACAATGCCCCCCAAACTAGTTCAATGTTTCGAAAATGCAATGCTTTTCCAAATTAATTCACTTTCCACACAAATGAAACTTATTGAAAATGAAAATGCCTTTCCTTTCACTAAGATGCAAGAAAATATTTCTTTTTTGTTTTTTCACTTTGAAATGTAATCATAAAGAAAAAAAATGAACGAAAGAAGAAATTCAAAATCCCTTTACTTTTCTTTAAATCGAACCAAACAAAAATAACTTTGAAAAATGGATGAATGAAATGATTTTCACTCTTCTTAAAATGAAAAATAAAATCTAAATAAAAAATGAAAAGAAAATCACTTCCAATTTATTTTGAATTTAGAGAAAACACACTCTTCTAGACTTGTGCGCCAAACGAACTGTAATGTTGTACTTGACACCAAACTGAAGAGAAACAATTAGAAACATAGATATGACCAATGAATACACCAACTCTCTTCTAAACAGACTACAAGGAAAAGACCCTCTAGCAGAGGTTATAAAGGAGGTTTTTAGTTTTATAAAATTGGCCAAAATTGTTAAAAAACATTTGCTACAACATCCATTTTTTGTAACAGAGGTTTTTGTGGAGCTTCTAATGGAACTTCAACACAACTCAAAAAACTTGGTCGGTCAGAGGTTATTACGGATGTTTTTTTCATCGATGCGCTAACCAGGTGTCAACGCACCAGTGAATTTTATAGTGAACGCACCAGTACTGTAAACCTACCAAGCACCAGGACAAAAAATAAATATAGGATGCCCCAGGGAGTTTAGCAACATCTCGATGTGTGTCAGCCAAACAATCACCCTGGATTCATCGAAGGTGCATGCACCGGGATGTTAAGCTATACAACCGCACCGTGTGCACTGTAGGTGATACAACACACCAGGCCATTCTAATTGGTATTAGGATTTGTGCGGTGCCCATAGGTTGTATCAACGTACCGATGCATAGTACTATACAAACACATCGACGTGCAATATCACACAAATGCGCAGATCTTTCTAATTGGTATTGGGATTTGTGCAGTGTCCATAAGTCGTATCAACGCACTGGTGCAGAGTATTATAAAAATGCACCGATCGTTGTAATTGGTATTGGTATTTGTGGGGTGCCCATAGGTCGTAGAAACGCACCAGTGAGCAGTCTCACATAAATGCACCGATGTGTAGTATCTTACAAAGACATCGAGAGTTGTAATTGGTATTGGTATTTCTGTGGTGCCCATTGGTCATAGAAATGCACCGGTGCACATTAGAATAAAAATGCACCAGTGCACATTATATGACATGCATTGGTGTTCATTTTGTATTTTTTAGAAACATTGACATATGACGGTGCAACTATTGTGATTTTTTAAAATTCATTATTCATTTAAAGTTGACGTATCTTATAACAGTATTCATATCAATTAAATTTTTATCAGGGAATTTGAATGTGATGTTTGGGTTAATTTTTTATATCATATCATAATTACTGTGATTTTTTTTAATTCATTATTAATCAAAATATGACACATATCTTATAATAGTATTCATATTAATTAAAATTTTATTAGTGCATTTGAATGTGATGTTTGGATTAATTTGTTATATCATATCACCAGATTTCACATCTCTTCATTATAATATTTAGTCATCCATATATTTAATCAATGGAGTTACATTTCACAGCGACATGGAGAATGCAATAGAATAAATTAAAACTTCTTTTACTATATATATATATATATATATATATATATATATATATATATAAGGCACTCTTTTTCATACAAAATGGGATAGTTATTGATATCCCTTTGTCTTTCAATTGAGACACTATGTCTATTAAATTAAACAAAATGTCTGATTTCATAGACAAATATTTCAAAAAATACAACACCTTGCTTTGATATCCAAACATAATGATCATCATTCTTTGCTTGAACTGTTGTCACTGCTCGAGCTACTTCCATGACTTGGGTTATTTTTAAAAATATTTTGTTCACAGTGTTGATTGTTTTCTTCTTCTTCACCTTCCATCTACAAACATAAAAATAAATTGTAATGAGTGTATATACATTGGTGAGAATAATCAAAATTTCAATATTAAATAATATACATCAATGAAAATCGAAAAGAAATGACGTACCATAGCAACAGTTGATGCTTGAACTTTACACATTCTTTCAAAACCAAATTTCATGCCATCTTTCAAGATTTCATCTGTTGGTGCAGTTCCATACTTTGTTTCCTACAAGTTCTATACCCCATAAAAAATCATATGTTTAATATAATTTTTTTTTTTGTTCAATTAATTATAGACAGAGCTACGTCAAACAAGATCGATAGATTCTTACAAATTCCACAATTAATTTATGATATGCCAACATACACTGACAACCCATATTTAACCCAATGCTAATCAATTTGTCTGATGGTTCTTCTTTGTATGTTATCACCTGTTTGAAGACATTCAATGAAGATTTTTGTAAAAAAACTTAAAATATACAAAAATGAAATCTAGTTAAGTTGTTATAAGGAAGTAACAATTACTCACACAATTAGATATCAACCATTTTCTTCCTTGTCGTCCTATTTTATGTGCTGAATGGGTTGCATTTTATTTTCTTTTCTGCAAGAAAAGACTTGAAAATTAATATTTAATTCTAAACTGTTTATTTTATTTTACCTAATCGAAAAATTCAATGATTACATATTACATTTGAAGCACGTTGTTGTTGAGATGGCTGCTCGTGTGATGCAATTATGTCCATTTATTTGCCATCTCCTTGTACACCTTTTTGGACATTCCTACTGGCATATTTTTGATATCAGCTCGTTCATCTTTTGATATTTTCATAATCTTCCTGAAAATGTAACATGACAATAAAATAATTAATTTTTATATTGATATATGAAAATTAAATATAACAAAAGTGATATTTATAAATGATTTCTTTCTAGTAATATATACATATAATTATAGAAAATCATTTAAAGGAATATTACTTTTTCATTCCTTCTTTTTTGTTGTTGTACGTTTTTGTTATTAAAAGTTTAACGTCTCATTGACAATTTCTGTGGAAACTTTTCTTGTAGTTTAGATAAAATTTGGTTCTTGGAATCATTGGATTGATTTTTGCATTGTAAGTGGAAAGAAAGTCTATAAATTTGTTCCCCTAGATCCCTCAAAATTTTCTAAAAAATTTCCCCCCTTTCATTAACCTCCAACACCACTCCAGATGACCTAAGGAGCAATTCATTTTCATTTGCATGTTCTATTTTTTTTCTTTTCTTAGAACAACATTCCTTTTCTGAGTTGTTAGTCCCTATAGAACATTAAACATATGTGAATTAATAGATTGTTTGAAACATGTTATCTAATAATTTTAAGTCTATAATTAATGAAAATTAAAAGAAACTCATATTGGATCGATAGTATTTTTTCACTCACCTGATTCATCCTTTTTCAATTTTTCTATCAAGCTTTTATGCTCTTCTGGTCCTAGATCAGAAATAATCTTATCTAGCTTCATCATTTTGTGGCTCTACATGATACAAAATAAACAATACATATTAGTTAAACTTACATATAGCTCAAAAATAATATTTTTTGTAAAGAATTTACAAAGAACTTGCCTTTTTTCTTTTCTTCATGTGCTATTAGCATTTATGTTACTTCATCTCTTTCAGCCATTTATTTATCAATATGAAACCTATACCATACCATTAATTAATATATTTTATAAATAAATCATAAAATTTTTAGGAATTTTTTTATTATCAAGAAACCAGTGCGCCTTTAATGATGTACACACCGACGTCGGTGCAACGTGTTATTTTAAACAAACTGCCAAAACAGTAGAAACACCGTCTGGTTCTCTATGTCAACAAGGAGCACTGATGCGTTATATGTTAACCAATATGCCAATTAACATGGAGAAATTAATAAAAATCCTCTAGTGTTAGTTTTTTTCGCATATGATGTCGTGGAGGGGGTGGTGCGACATATTCTTATAAATGCGTAGCGCAAACAAGAGGCCAAAATACAATGCTCTCTGTCAACAAGGAGACCCAGTGCATTATATTTTAAAAGGTGCATCGATTAACACAAACATAAAATAAAAAAATGTTTTTTGTCAAACAGTACGTGTGTGATGCGCTATAATGAAATCGTACACTGGTGCGCTACTTTAAATATGGCGCACGAATTAAAAAAATATGTTTTTTAAATCTTTCATCTAACAATACGTGCACAGTGCCCTGTGTTAAAACAATGCACTGGTGCACTAGTTTACATAGGGCGCACCGATTAAAAAACTTCAGTTCTAAAAAAAATTATTCAAGCGCCGACATAGATTGGGATCTGACTATGCAATTCATCTCGTGGGTTAGATGTCATAGGCCTATATATATAGCAATACAAACCTTATAAATCTTAAATTAAAAGCCCTAATTCTGAAATCACAGAAATAGGAAGAAGCACGGGCAGAAACAAAAAAATCAAGGGTTTAGCGTAAAATGTATTTTTTTGTTTTCTTTGTTTGTTTGTTTTTTTTTTCCTGAAAATGAACAAAAATTTAAAATTTTTACTTATTGCGTAAAAAATATTGCAAAAATGTAAAAAATAAAATAAAATTTAATCACCTGGTTTGATATTCTATGCTACAGGGTTTGAATCACGAGAGGTTTGGAATTCTAATAGTTTGAATAGTTCAATTGGAAAGTATTCCACTATTCCACAGTGCTCTCGCGCTCTCTTGCTCCTCCAAGTATATCTCGTGCAAATATCTCGCTGAATTTTTTTTTGCAAAAATAATGAAATAATGAAAAGTGTTTACTATTTAAGGAATTGTTTTACAAAATTAGATTTTCGAAAATATTTTGCTGCCCATTTTTCAATTTACTTTTTTTTTTTTACTTAAAAAAAATATAGTTGCGCTTTTTTATTTGCGACTATTCGGCTCCAGTGTGTTAATTAATAACACCACACCGATGTGTAGTAACTAAAACACATCGGTCGGTTATCTGTACATTAGCACTGATAACAATAAGTCCATTTTTAAGGCACAAAAATTGCTCTTAGGTGTGTAAACCAAAATTTATTGTTTATTTTTCTCAAATGTAGGGAAAAATATCATAATTATATCCAATGGAAAATTCTTCAAAATCCATATCATTCCATAATATTTCTAAAATTTCATCGCGGAGTTCTCCCTAATCATCTCGAGACATAATATTTTCTTTAGATTTTATTTATATTTTCATTATCCAACTGAATTTATGTTTTTTATCCATGTTAATCAAATTAATAAAATTTATAATTAATTTATAGAAATTTGCAAGTTCATGAAGATAATTTAGAATTGATTTCAGATGCACAAAATATTCAAACAACTCCAAAACACTAGAAGATCTTATCAGGAGCAACACACCACAAGGCGCATTTGGTAGATGAAAATGGAAATTCGCTTCACCCTGCCAATTGTAACAATATTGCATCTTCTAGACACAATTATGGGACAATGATGGTAATTATAATTATTTGGTATATTAATGTAATTATATGAACGTAAAACCAATTAATCATGCATTTTCAACATGCTTACTAATTGATATCATAGATTTTGTACTAATCATGTTCAAATATATATTTTTGAAATTATTAGAATTATAGTGATGATGAGAGACCTACCTACCATCTTCCATTGCACCCCACGAAAATGTCAAATCGAGAGAAGGCTGAATTAAGAGAAAAAATTGGAGAGGAATGATACCAAGAATGGTTGAATCAACCAGCTATTCAATTCCCACTACGTCAAGATTCACCAATTAGGAATGACTACAACAATAGTAGTTCTTCACAAGCTGGCAATGGAGGAAATAAAATAGAGGTTGGTATGGATGATTACTTAAGGGATACGACTTCCATGGAGAGAATGCTGTTAGATGCATTTCAGAATAATGATCAACCAAGGGATGATGCTCATGTCGCTGGCACCTTTTTCAAAAGCCTTAAATTTTCTTCCACCACCCCTCTCTTTTGACCTAGAGGTCAGTCAAATTCTACCCATTTGGGGACAATGATGTTATTGTACAACTTCAAAGAAAATTTTGGCTTGTCGAATGCATGTTTCTCAGAAATTTTGAGGTAAGTTATAACCATAAAGTCCTCCCTTATATTTTGAGAAATATAATCATACAATGAACATTACAAATGGTCAATTTTATGAACCTTAATAATTATATCAACATTCATGTACATTTAATATTGTCCATGATCACCAACTACAGGTTATTCAAGGATAAGGTTCTTCCAAGTGATAATTGTAGAAATTTGAATAATTTGCTGAATTATTCACCGAGATTATCCTGATTACACACTATTTAAGCTTCATGCATAATACATAACCTCTTCTACAATTGATCATCAATATGCGGAAATAGAAACAGTCGCATGCGCACATAAACACAATAGTCAAGCACACATATCAACACAGTATGTAATGGGGAAAGCAATAGCTAAAAACCCCCAACTATCTGTATAATATAATGATAGAGAACATGTAACAATCATAGTACAATACTCCTCGCAAGTACTCAGTACTATCTCCAAAAGTTACACACAAACTAGCTCAGATTTGAACAAGTCACAGGTTCAAATCTCATCCACAAGTCTGTCTGCCTCTAATGCGCAATCAAAGATGAGAATGAATGAGATCCAAGTTCAAATCCCACTAGCTCCAACTACGCAATCCTCATTGGCAATCTCCATCAATGTGTGTGCAAAATCTCATGCACAGGTATCACAACTGATAGTAGACTCACCCTTTCACCCACCTCTAACACTAGTCTCCACTGAACTGTCCATGCATTGCAGTTAACTGATGCGTTATTTAGTTGATTTATGAGTTAATAATTAGTGAATTAATTAATAATTAATTCACACCACTCATCACTAGTGTATTTTTCAGTTAGACTAAATACAACTAGTTCAACTAAGTTAAACCGAAGACAACTCCACCAACTGTCTCATCAACTCCACCAAACTCTGCCACATGAGTTCTAACTGAAGTCAACCATGCAATAGCTCAACTAACCCTTAGGAAAAGCGTATTTCCTTCTGTCAGCTGCATGTGCCACATCCAAGCATCAAACTGAAGTGCTCCAAGAGGATAAGATAGTGTTTATAGTCTAAATATTATTAAGGGTTAATAATATTTGACTGTTCTATTTTTAGCTCGACAGTCTAAAAATAGAAACCGCCCAATGTCTAAAAATAGAGGTCCATCTATTTTTACCAACTCGACCAATCATCCATAAATAGCATCCCGCAACTCATAGACCATGATCCATATGTCTAAAAATAGACATAGTCTAAAAATAGACTTTGCGCCAAAAATAGCCCGCGGGCCCACTTAGTGAAGGCGACTTCATTTCATTAAGCTCCATCATCTTGTTGCATTTTCAACAATAATTTCTTGCTCGTGAATCACGAAGAGTGAAATAAATTCTTGAAAATGTTATGTTGGAGTACATATCACATCACATATCAAAATGAATTTATTATATATAGAGTATAATTAGCGTGATGAAGAGAGATGTTATGTGAAATATGGGCATGAAAATTATGATAAATAAAAAGAAGATAAATCACGAGTCCACTCTCAAGATATCGAGGTACATGCCTATAATTCCCAAGGATCAAAAGGATCTTTTGTTGCAAATAATTGGTTATGTTGGCACTGATGGCATGCCCTCATAATAAAAGTGACTAAGGGAGTTGGTGTCCTATGTATTCACACAGGCCATGTTTTTAAGTGAGAGGACATTGTTTCATATATTCAAGGATGAAGTACGAAGTCTATGACTTAGCATAGCCAAGGATGGAGTTAACCCATATTCCCTCCAGAACACCAAATATTTTGTTTGGCTTGTAGCAGTGATCAACAATATGTCCCCATGGTTGTCTGTGAAGAATGAACATCTTATGTTGGCTCTCATAGCCCCTGGTAGAAGACAAGTGAATAATATGGATGTCTACTTATAACCACCGGTAGTTGAATTGAAGGAATTATGGGATGGGATAAATGTATATGATGTATCAAGACCCATCGCAGTAGAGAGGACTTTTACGTTGTATGGCATATGTGCTTACACGACACATGATTATCTAGGTTTAGGAGTTTGCTCTGGTAAATTACATGTTTAATTTATTGATTTGTTTATACGGAAATATCTTTGCATATTATCTTTTTAATTCGTTGTAATTGTTCATCTTATGATATTATTAATTCTGCAAGGATATATAAATCAGACACACAATCACGGCAGCTTTATAACACAAGGGTATTTTGGATGTAAATGTTGTGGACCTTCTCTGAAAGCTATATGGTCCAAGGACCTACGAAAGCTAGTGTATGATTGCTCCAGGGTATTCCTACCAGAAGAACACCCTTACAGAAGAGCAGCATCTGCTTTCAATGGTAAACGAGAGAGAACCCAAAGGCCTCCAATAATGACACCAGTTGAATGGCTTAGAGCATATGAGAGAGAGAAGGAGAAGGAGTTCATATAAATGTTCGATTCAAATGGGGAGCCTATGTTCGATGATCCAGAATTCTTCGACACCTATGTTGAGAAATTTCCCATTGGGATGAAAAGGAAATCTATATTTTATAACCTCCCATATTGGGAGCATCTTAATATTACCCACTTATTAGATCCCATGCATATATTTAAAAATGTTTCATCTTCTTTATGGAGGCACATATCATCGAAACAAAGTGACACATTGGCTGTTAGGAAAGATCTTATTACTTCAAAAACTAAAAAGAAACATTGGCCAAGATGATTAGAAAGTACAGGATTAGAGGCTGGTCCCTCTAATTTGCATTTCAAAGAAGGTGATGTCCATGGATTTAAAAAAAAGATGATTTTTGTTTCGCAAAGGAAGTTATAATGGGTGTGAGGGTGTCATATTCATATGGGTCTTCACTACAACATTGCTTCCCCATGGGAGACCATTTTTCGAGGTTGAAATTGCATGACCATTTGAATCTTCTAAGAGTACGTATAATGTCAAAATAATGATTTTATTATTTTTTATATTAATAAATTTTATCCCATGAAGGGATCATGAATGATAAGCAATATAGTGGTGATGTATTTGCATCTGCTTATAAATTTGGTGCACAATGTTATTCTTTGTTCATATGTATTTGTGGTGAAACATGACTCCCCAAGACCTAGAAGTCATGCCACATCTAAATTATCTACATTTTGTCATTGGATCAACACAAAGAGGAGTGCCAAAGGAGATTCATTTGGCTAGCATTCCATGGTGGCGTCAAGAGATAGTTGAGATTTTTTTTATGTTTGAGAAGGAACTGCCGACGAGTTTCATTGACTTACAGGTTCATATTATAATCCACCTAGTAGATGAGGTTGAATTAGTTGGGGTGGTTTCTTGTCGTTGGATGTTCTTCTTAAAGAGGTACATGAAGAAATTGAAAGGTTTTTTCGAGACAAAGGAAAAACCTATATTCATGGTAGACGGGTACATATCGTATGAGTCTTTCTATTATTCCAGTGAGTACATCAAGAAGATCAAAAACATACCAGGTGCGGTGATTTGGGACAATGAAGGGGATGAAGACAAAAGAGAAGGGGAGCTACTCCAAACGAATGGAAAAAGGCGCTTGATAAAGAGTAAGCGGCTTATAATTTTTCAAATTTACACAATGAAAATATTCATGTTGAACTTCGATATAATGTATATTTTGATCTCATATGTACTATATGTCAGTTTGATTTCATCAGTGAATGTAGAAATTGAGGCAATCAATAAATTCGTTCTTACAATTCTGAAGGGACACAACCGTGGTTCGCATTGTACAAAAAAGAGAGGATGAAATAGGATAGTGACAGGAAATAATTCAGACGGTTGAATGGTATATGTGTGCCTTATCCTGATCATTTAAAAGAAAATATGCCAAAAATATGCCCTAATATTTTGGTTGCTAACCAAGCTAGAGAGAAATACGGTGCAACTGGTTGTTACACGTGTGCTGAAGCGGATGCACTAAACATAGGGATTGGGTGCACCCATTCAGTAATAAGGTATTTAATTATGTACATTTGAAACTTAATAATGTGCCTTTCAAATGTAATTACATCTATATTTCATATTTTAACTGTTGGGTTATTATAAATCACTTGGTACGGGGGACGTTAGGTTACATAGGAAAGACACAAGATATCATTGAAGTTGATTTCTCTTCTTTCTAATGTGTTATTTTTAGGTGCAAGTGATGGGACACCTTTGATCGAAATAATGTAAATGAAGATCGCGATAGTATGTTGATATGTATCAACTCTAAAAATATGTGGGATGAAGCTAAGGAGCCCTATGTTTTTCCCAAACACTGCAACCATGTGTTTTTTTACCTAGATGCTTTGGATAGGGATTGGTGGTTCGTATTGAGAAATGACCCTAGATCAAAACATATTTTTGAGAACAATAGTGTTATTATGCCAAGCGAGCTAGAAGATAATGAGGCTGATCATGAGAATCGAGATTGATATCGTGCATGTGTTATTTCATCATTTATACTTTTTAAGTTGGATTTTTTATAAAGAAGATGACTTAATTACCTTACAACTAAGACTAATTTTTTCCGAAACATTATAATATGTATTTTGAATTAATTGGTAATTTTCGTTGTGTTAATGTTAAAATCATTTCACTTAATACTTTTCAATTATGTAGATCTTGAAAAAAATGGCGTACTGTATAAAGTTCCTTTTTTTTAAGATCATAATAAAATAATGATAATTCTAAAGTACATGAATTTATTTTCATTATTTTCTAAACTTTATTATGTTACAATAATTCATATTATTCTAAATTTATTATTTTACAATTATTTAAAATTTTACAAATTTACAAATTTAAAATTTTTAATAAAATAATTTCACATTAATACAATTAAAATTTTACAAAATATTTACATACAATTACAATTAAAATTAGAATTAGAATTAGAATTAGAATTTTACAATTTCACATACAATTATAATTAAAATTACAATTACAATTTTAGAATTTTACATACAATTAGAATTACAAATATTATAACAATTTTACAATAAGAATCATTTCTATTAATACAATTAAATACAAATATTGCATATAAACTAAATGAAATTAGAATTTTACAATTTCACATACAATTACAATTAAAAGTACGATTACAATTACAATTACAATTTTAGAATTTTACATACAATTACAATTACAATTTTAGAATTTTACATAAAATTTACAATTAGAATTATAATTTTACATATATACAATTACAATTATTTCACATTAATACAATTAACATTTTACAAATATCTTACATATAGTTACAATTAAAATTAGAATTAGAATTAGAATTAGAATTAGAATTTTACAATTTCACATACAATTACAATTAAAATTACAATTACAATATTTACAATTACAATTTTAGCATTTTACATACAATTACAATTTTACAATTACAATCATTTCACATTAATACAATTAAAATTTTACAAATATTTTACATACAATTACAATTAAAATTAAACTTAAAATTACAATTACAATTACAAAAAATTACAATTACAATTTTACATACAATTAAAATTAAATTTTCAATTACAATCACGACATAATATTTAATTATAAATATCATGATTTAATATTAAAAATAAACATCATGATCATGATAATCATCGTACAAACATCATATTCGACCAAAAAACACATTCAAATTCTCTAACATCTTCTGATCATCGTGATCATGATCATCTAACAAAACACAAGAATTGTATAACATCATCACAACACAAATATCAAATATACATCTCGTGTCAAATAACTGCTATCACATACACATCTATCCACAAGATGCACATTAAATGAGCATATCTAACATGACATAACAATATACACATCATGATGATCACCAACATGTAAATTAAGTACAACTGGAACATGAACATAAAATACAGGGACCATATATATATATATATATATATATATATAATGTCAAAAATATACAATTGTAATATAAATGTTAAATATCGGCTGGTGGTACATCATGAATAGTAGTACTAGTCGAGGCTTGCTCAGTCAATGGTGCAACCTCAACAAGCTCAGATACATGCCGATCATCATGTGCCTGCTGATCTGGAGGTGCCTCATGCTGATTGGGATCAAATTCCTGCTCATGATGACTTGGTGTGGATGGTCTAGATGGCTCATGATCATGAGTACAACTGGATGTTGTAGGCTTCTCATGATGACTCGACATGGATGGTCCAGCCTTCTCATGATCATGACTGCTAGGTGTTGTAGGATGAGAATGCTCACTCGACGTGGATGGTCCAACTTGCTCATGATCATGACTATTGGTCAATGCTGCAAGCTACTCATATATGACGCAAGGTGAATGATGATCACTCCCCTGATCGTGATCATTAGATGATGCGTCTCTACTCAAATCTCGATGTACTACATCTTGACCATGCCTATATCAAAGGGCCCTCCTCAACCACGTCACTAAGCTCTTAGCTCCTACGACATGCCCCATCAGGGTCAACATATCACGTGGCATGCCTCTCCACATCATTTTTAGCCTATCATCAGCCTGTATCTCTCTGATAGTGGTCATCATGACTCCATCGTCTACAAGAAATCGATAGAGTTGGTTACCCAACTCCATCCTAAATCTAGTTTCAGGCCTACGCCTCACACTAGCTGGTACCTGCGCAACATGAGGACTAGGCTTGTCTGCACTGGCCTGATCCTTGGCATATGCCATCTCCTAATCATCATCAGGATATACACCTGGATCATTTTGTGGTGGTGGCATCTCATCGCCATCAAATGACCCAATATCTACAAAATATATACAAGTACAGAACAATGATTAGATAATTTTAGTAAATAGTTTAATAAAAACAAGTTAAAAAACACATTAGAATAAATTTAAAGAAAACACTAATATTACCTCTATCATATGGTGACTCATAATATGTGAAGAGGATGTTGGCACACCCTCACCAATCTAAACCAACATACGGATAGGGGACCAGAACGAAGGCATGATCATCAACACTAGCTAACAACTTTAGTGCATCACGCGATATCCTCGCGGAAAAGTTTGAATTGACCCTCCTGGGCATCATTTGTCCCCACATCTGCATCCGTACATGCAGCATCAGCCTACAAGGCTGCCGAAAAAAAGTAAGCCTCCTCTCTAGAAACCTCTCAAAAAACAAACAAAGTAGCTCTGAAGCAAAACGGAAGTTCACCCTCCCTTGTTCCTGAGCATGACATCTATCTAAAGATGTACATAACTGCTGCAAAAAAATTGTAGACCACCTCACAAGTCGTGGCACCTATAATAAGGAATCAACATAAAATAAAAGCACTTCTCATCACTGGTATGGTGTGAAATGGTCGAAATCAGTAGTGATAGGCACTTCACCTCCTCTCCACCAAATGAAGCAATACGTAACTGACCACCATAGAATAGAAAATCTCCAGGAGATAGTATATCGGTGCTAATGTATCTCTAGGAGTGCACCAACTGACTCCCTACTGCATAGCCGACGGGGACCTCTGGGAACGAGGGAAAATCTTGCCCTCTCGTTCATAGTCTAGTAATAAAATATATGTCCTCCTTAGGGGGTGCATACCACTAGTTAGGACCAACTCGGAAAGCCTGTCGGTGGGCATGCCACTTGAAGATAAGTTATCGTAATAACCCACCATGGCCCTTCAGGGATGTAGCCTCCTCATAGAACTTGAGGAGGCCTACCTCCCTTAGGAGCACCTGGGTTTCTACTATAATAGGGTGAGGGTACATATCTCTTTCCCTCTCTTGTGCCTCCCATAGGTGAACCACGTTATACTTGTCCACTATATGTTCCCAAGACCTAGGAAGTGCCATATCTAAATTATCTAAATTTATACATTGGATCATGTCAAAGGAGATTCATGCGGCTAACATTCCACGGTGGCGTCAAGAGATAGTTGAAATTGTTTGTATGTTTGAGAAGGAACTGCCAACGAGTTTCATGGACTTGTAGGTTCATATTCTAATCCCTGTAGTAGATGAGGTTGAATTAGTTGGGGTGGTATCTTGTCATTGGGTGTTCTTCTTAGAGAGGTACATGAATAAATTGAAAGGTTTTGTTCGACAAAGGGCAAAACTCGAGGGGTCTATGGTAGAGGGTTACATATCGTATGAGTCTTAATATTATTCCAGTGAGGACATCAAGTAGATCGACAACAGGCTAGGTGTAGTGATTTGGGACAATGAAAGTGATGAAGACAAAAGAGAAGGGGAGTTGCTCCAAATGAATGGAAAAATGCGCTTGATAAAGAGTAAGCGACTTATAATTTTTCAAATTTACAAAAGGTAAATATTCATGTTGAACTTTGATATAATGTATATTTTGATCACATATGTACTATATGTCAGTTTGATTTCATCATCGAATGCATAAATTGAAGCAATCAATAAATTCGTTCTTTACAATTCCGAAGCGACACAACCGTGGGTCGCATTGTACGAACAAAAGATGATGAAATAAGATAGTGACAGGAAATAATTTAGACGGTTGTGTTATCACTCAAAAAATTCAAAGAATAATTTTGACAAGATTACTTATGTTCATGGGTCAAAATAGGGTTTTAGTAGTCATTTCAAGTTTGACCAAGGGAAGCATTAAATTTTTTATATTTTGATCCTACCCTAAGGTTTAAACAAACTCATTTTTAAAAGTCCTTCATGTCAAATCATTCATCATTTTAGGATTCATTTCATTTCTTGAATTTTTTGTGCCAAAAATTCCTAATAAGCCAATAATCCTTAATTTCATAGCGCATTTAGTGTAAAAAAGGAAGAAAGCGCTACGAAACTGCTGAAAGTTTTGTAGCGAAATATGAAGCAAAACCCTGTCTTTTTATTTTGAGTAGTCAACTTCAAAGGAGGTTTCTAAGCAAACAGAAAGGTATTTTAAGAAATTGTGACAGTTTATTTTCATAAACATATAAAATAAAAATAATCTCTCACTTTTCTCATAGGTGTTATCAGTTGGGAGATACAAGGCTTTCTTTGAAGCCCTATTTTCAGAAAACAGAGTTTTCCTGTTTTACACATGTATTGCAAAGGTAGTTTATGGACAGCAAGAGATGTGTTTCAAAAAAAAAAGAGAGGTTTTTATTCAAGACATAATGGCATACAAAAACCTCCTTTAGTTTCTCAAAATACATCATGAATTAGGAGGCTCTGTCCCAAGACCTATTTTTCAGGAAAAAAACAGGAGAAATCTGCAAGAAATGCCTCAAGGAAGCTAGAATGAAATGGCTTTACAATTGGTATGGTTTGTAGATGATGAAGACATGTTTTGTTTTGAGTTTTGGAGGTAAATATAGTTTTCCCTTCACAATTTTTTGAATAATCTGCACACTTAGCAATTTCGTAGCACATTCAGTGTAAAAAAGAAAAAAAGTGCTATGAAACTCTGTAGCTTCTTTTCTTGCTCATTTTCATCAGTTTTGAAAGGGTTGAAGACTGATTTAGGAACTAAATTTTCTATGGAAGATGTATTAAAGGGTAATTAAAAAATTTTTGGAGGAAAGAGTCAAATATTTTAAGAATAAAGGTTGAAATGGCAATGCTACAAAAGGCGCTATGAAACTGCTGTGTTTTTGTGGCATAAGACATTACAACATTTTTTACCAGTGTTTAAAGTGAGTTTAGACAGCTAGAGGTAAGGTAGGAGTTATGGGATGTGTTAATCCAACTTCCAACATCCAAGGACCACGAAGTGAAGAGTACATGATGGTCAGAATGTTCAAAGAATGCAAAATATATTATGCCTACAAAATAGGGTATTGTTTCCTATTTTGGTGGAGGTCAGTAATATGGTCATAAAGTGATGAATCCCATCATCTAAATTCAACCATGTGACAAAATACTTGTAAATGATGTAATTTAAAATAGATTAGGTTTTTAGGATAAGGTTGTTAAAGATAGTAATAAGGAGTTTGAGTCCTTTTTGAAATAGGACTGTCAAGTAGGATAGGTGTCTGTTTGTCATAAATTTTATGTGTTATGGTTATGCAAGGTGTCATTAGGAAAAAATTCAATGTATCTAGCCTAGAGGAAGATCATCTCATGTTGTAAGAGGTCTATTAAAGGCCAAGAGGTTGAATTGGTCAAGGGTTGGAGACTTTTTGGCAAAATTGCAACTTATTATAAAACCATTGTTTCAGCAATTCAGAGATGGATTACTTGGCCAAATTGAGATTCTAAAGGCGTTTTTGGTGCTTACATGTTCTATATTTACCTTTATGTATCTCTCTTGTAGTGGTTTTCATTTATATTACTCAGAATTCATCCTTGTGATGCTCTGACTTCCTTTATAAGTGAATTGACTGTGTATTTCCATGTCTCATGTCTGTGTGTCCTACTACTAAAAAATCTGACTTGCCTCAACTTCCATGTCAAGTAAACTCATTGGATCACTAAAATTTTGACTCCATAAGCTCAATGGATACATATTGATATTATTTTCAAACTACAAGTTGGAAAATGTTATCTCAACAGACTATTTTATTGTAAAGCTTTGGAGTGTTTTGATATATACAGTAACAATACCACTTTCCTTCACCTAAGATTCTTAGTATATTTCAATGATTTTATGTCCTATCTTTTGAAATGTTTTTCTTCCATAGTTTAAGTGCTTATTACTCAGAATTCATGATTGTTCATGCTTTGACTTCCTTCAAGTATTTAGCTATGGTCAAATGAGTTTTAGGTCCTATCTTTGAAAGGTTTTCTTCAACGTCTTAATACTTATTACTCAGAATTCATGATTGTTCATACTCTGATTTCCTTTAAGTATTAATCTATAGTGAAAACTCTTTGAGTATTTTTCTTTCAATACCTTGATGTCTCATTACTTAGAATTTGTGTGCTACATACTTTGACTTCCTTTGAACCTCAAGTTATTGGGATTTTCCTGAATGTGTTATTATTTCATTGAAGCGTATACAAGCCTCAACTTCCACAAGGGGAGCCTTTGTCATCTTTATCCCTGTCACTCACTCCATAGCCCAATGGTAGCAAGCCTTCATATTTTTAACCTACAAACATAAAAAACCAAGATATAATTCATAGAGTTACCCATCTATCTATATCTTTATTCAAGATCATTAACCCTTGAGAGAGCCCTCTCAGGCTGAGGAAGCTAAGCCTTAGTCATAAGATTGGTTTGAAATAGTTACACTGAAGTTGTTTGATCAACAAACAATCAAGTATGATTTTGGTGATAACAGGTGGAATGGTAGAAGTGTGCCTTATCACGATCATTTAAAAGAAAATATGCCAAAAATATGACCCAAAATTTGGGTTGCTAACCAAGTTAGAGAGAAATACGGTGCACCAGGTCATTACCCACATGCTGAAGAGGATGTGGTAAACGTAGGGAATAGGTGCACCCACTCGGTAATAGTATTTTTAATTATGTACATTGAAACCTAATAATACACCTTTAAAATGTAATTACATCTTTATTTCATATTTTAACTATTGGGCTATTATAAGACAGATGACGCTATGATTTTTTAAAATTTTTTATAGGTGAATTTGTTCCCATCTATGTGGGCATATAGACACTATTTTCACATAGAAAATGTCGATGCTGGAAACATCACACAAGACTATGGAGTGGAAGTCAAGTTCAATAAATCTAGTCGATCTAGCCACCATGACCAAAACCTAGTACGAGGGACGTTAGGTTACATCGAAAAGATACAAGAGATGATTGAAGTGGATTTCTCTTCTTTCAAATGTGTTATTTTTAGGTGCAAGTGGTGATATACCTTTGATCGGAATAATGCAAAGGAAGATCACGATAGTAGGCTGATATGTATCAACTCTAGAAAGATGTGGGATGAAGCTAAGGAGCCTTATGTTTTCCCCAAACATTGCAACCATGTGGTTTTTTACCCAGATGTATTGGATAGGGATTATTGGTTTGTATAGAGACATGAACCTAGATCAAAACATATTTTTTGAGAACAATAGTGTTATCATGCCAAGTGAGCTGGAAGATAATGAGGGTGATCATGAGAACCGAGAGTGATATGGTGCATGTGTTATTTCATCATTTATGCTTTTTAAAATGGGTTTTTATAAAGAAGAGGACTTAATTACCTTATAACTAAGACTCTTTTTTTCAAAAAATTATAATATGTTTTTTGAATTAATTGGTAATTTGCATTGTGTTAATGCTAAAATCATTTCACTTGATAATTTGCAATTACGTTGATCTCGAAAGCAATGGCGTACTGTATAAAGTTCCTTTTTTTTGGTATGTAAGATCACAATAAAATATTGATAATTCTAAAGTACATGAATTTATTTGCATTATTTTCTAAACTTTATTATGTTACAAAAATTCATATTATTCTAGATTTATTATTTACAATTATTTACAATTTTACAAATTTAAAAATTAAAAAAAAAAATCATTTCACATTAATACAATTACAATTTTCACATTAATACAATTAAAATTTTACAAATATTTTACATACAGTTACAATTAAAATTAGAAATACAATTAGAATTACAATTACAATTTTAGAATTTCACATACAATTACAATTAAAATTACAATTACAATTTTAGAATTTTACATACAATTACAATTATAATTACAATTTTACAATTACAATCATTTCACATTAATACAATTAAAATTTTAGAAATATTTTACATGCAATTACAATTATAATTACAATTTTACAATTTCACATACAATTACAATTACAATTTTAGAATTTTACATACAATTACAATTACAAATTTAGAATTTTACACAAAATTTATAATTAAAATTACAATTTTACATATATACAATTACAATAATTTCACATTAAGACAACTAAAAAATTACAAATATTTTACATAGAGTTACAGTTAAAATTAGAATTAGAATTAGAATTACAATTGCAATTTTACAATTTCACATACAATTACAATTAAAATTACAATTACAATTTTACAATTTTACATACAATTACAATTAAAATTAAAATTAAAATTACAATTACAATTTTACATGTTAAAAAAATTTTCAATTACAATCATGATATAATATTTAATTATTAATATCATGATTTAATATAAAAAATAAACATCGTGATCATGGTAACCATCGTACAAGCATCATATTCGACTAAAAACACATTCCAATTCGCTAACATCATCTAATCATCGTGATCATGACCATCTAACAAAACACATGCATTGTATAACATCATCACAACACAAACATCAAATATACATCTCATGTCAAATAACTACTATCACATACACATCTATCTGCAAGCTACACATTAAATGAACATATATAATATGTCCTAACAATATAAACATCATGATGATCACCAACATGTAAATTAAGTACAACTACAACATGAACATAAAATACATGAACCATATATATATATATATATATATATATATATATATATATATAATGTCAAAAATATACAGCTGTAATATAAATGTCAAATATCAGCAGGTGGTAAATCATGAACAGTAGTACTAGTCGAGGCCTTCTCAGTCAATTGTGCAACTTCGACAAGCTCAGATAGATGCCGATAATCACATGCCTGCTAATCCACAAGTGCCTCATGCTGATCAGGATCAACTGCCTGCTCATGATGACTCGACGTGGATGGTCTAGACGGCTCATGATCATGAGTACAACTGGATGTTGCAGGCTGCTCATGATGACTCGATATGGATGGTCCAGCCTGCTCATGATAATGACTGCTGGATGCTGCAGGATGAGAATGTTGACTCTACGTGGATGGTCAAGCCTGCTCATGATCATGACTACTGGTCGATGCTATAGGATGATCATCTGCGGTGCAAGGTGAACGATGGTCACTCCCCTGATCGTGATCATCAGATGATGCGTCGCTGCTCGACTCTCGACGTACTACGTCTCTAACACACCTACGTTGAAGGGCCCTCCTCAACCGCGTCACTACGCTGGTAGCTCCAATGACATGCCACATCAGGGTCAACATATCATGTGGCATGCCTCTCCACATCGTTGTTAGCCTATAATCAGCCTCTATCTCTATGATAGTGGTTGGCCTGACTCCCTCCTCCACAAGCAGTTGACAGAGTTGGTCACCCAACTCCATCCTAAATATAGTGTTAGGCCTACGCCTCACACCAGATGGTACCTACGCAGCATGAAGACCGGGTCTTTTTGCATTGACCTAATCCTCAACATCTTCCATCTCCTGATCATCATCGGGATCTACACCTGGATCATTTGGTCACCGTGGCATCTCATCGACATCAAAAGACCCAATATCTACAAAATATATGTAAGTACACAACAATAATTAGACAATTTCATTAAACAGTTTAATAAAAACATGTTAAAGAACACGTTAGAATAAATTTAAAGAAAACAATAATATTACCTCTATCATCTGGCGGATCATGAATTGTGAAGAGGATGCTGGCACACCCTTGCCAATCCAAACCAGCATATGGACATGGGACCAGAATGAAGGCATGATCATCAACAATGGTTAGCAACTCCAGTGCATCATGCGATATCCTCATAGAAAAGTTTGACTCGCCCCTCTTGGGCATCATCTCTTCCCACATCTGCATTCGTACATGCAACATCGTCCTATGAGGTTGTCAAAAAAAAGTAGGCCTCATCTCTGGAAACCTCTCAAAAAATAAACAAAATATCTTTGAAGAAAAATGAAATTTCACCCTCCCTTTTTCCTAAGCATGACATCTATCTAAATATGTACATAACTGCCACAAAAAAATCGTAGACCACCTCACAAGTTGTAGCGCCTGTAATAAAGAATAAACATAAAATAAAAGAATTTCCCATCACTGGTATGGTGTGAAATGGTCAAAAAATATAGTAAGAGGCACTTCACCTCCTCTCCACCAAATGGAGCAATATGTAACTAACCACCATAGACCTAAAAATCTGTAGGAGACAACATATCGGTGCTAATGTATCTCTGGGAGTACACCAACTGACTCCCGGTTGCATAGTTAACGGGGACCTCTGGGAACAAGTGAAAATCCCGCCCTATCCTTGATAGGATAGTAATAAAATAGATGTCCTCCTAAGTGGGCGTGAACCACTGGTTAAGACCAACTCGGAAAGCCTGTCGGTGGGAATTCCACCTGAAGATAAGTTATCGCAATAACCCACCATGGCCCTTCAAGGATGTATCCTCCTCATAGAACTTGAGGAGGCCTACCTCCCTTAGGAGTGCCTGGGTGGCTACTATAATAGGGTTAGGGTACATATCTCTCTCCCTCTCTCGTGCCTCCCACAGGTGAATCATGTTTTACTGGTCTGCCATATGTTCCTGTTGTTCCCTTTATTGTTTCCTTTGACGTCACTGAATGATTCAGATATTAAATAATTTTTTTTTCTTAAATGACACATGGATATGTATATATAATTTTTTGAAAAAAAACAGTCGGTGCGCCAAAAAAAAACAGGCATGCACTGATATCGATGCATCTATTTTTATCGCTCACCAACTACGATGCGGTTGGAAATATTGATTGAACTGCACATCATGACCTATACTTTCTCAAGTGGTGCGTTGACCAAAATATCCATCCCGAGGCGGATAATTGCATCAATGCACCAAAAAACATAAGTTAATGGTCAACGGTGCAATCGTTTAACTGATCATACCATTGACTCTGTACAAATTCAAGAGGGTGGTGCGGATAGTTTATTCAGCGCACCACCCTCTTGGCATCATTACACAGTCAACGGTTCGATGTTATTACTGATTAAACTGTTGACTATGTACCAATATCGTGAGGGTGGTGCGCGGACTAAACTATGCACCTCGGGGTGTATAGTTTAGGCAACACACCGCCCTCCTGACATCACTACATGGTCAACTGTGCTATCATTTACATGACCACACTGTTGACTAAGTCCAAGTTTAGGAGGGAAGTGCACTGACTAAAATACCTGCCCCGAGGCTCATATTTCGGTCAACACACCACCCTCTTGAACTTGGACATGGTCAACGGTGCGACCAGGTAAATGACCGCACCACAATTTATGTATTTTTAAAAAATCATGATTTTCCATTTCGGTACCACACTAGAACTAGTGCAGATATTGTTAGCACCGGTCACGGTGTGACCTGTAAATTTACAGGCAGCACCACAAACCGGTGCGAGCCAAATGGCATGAGCGCACGACACGAGATTTTTGTTTTTTTTAAATGGTGAATTTTAAGTTATTTTACAAAAATAATCCTCTAAAAAGTTTAATTATGGATAAACAAGTAAAATACCAATACATTTGGGCATCGAGGAGGCATATTTTGATGTAGAAGTTGCAAAACTAAATTTTCCCACTATTTTGAAAAATTTGAAATGGAGATGGTGGGAAATGGAAAACAACAATGCATGCAATGGGAGCAACGATGGTAGGGCACCTCACACAAGGTAAATTTTCATCGGTGCTTGATAGCTCATGCGGATTTTTTACTGTAATTTTTTATTTATTTAACGTTGTTCTCGTGCACGGGTTTTTGAGGTGCATAGGGTAGTTTCTTCCAACCGCATTGGGATGTTTCAGTTTTGGCGCAGATTTTTAGGATGCATCGGGGCTGAATCTATGTAGAACTCCGATGCTCTATAGTAATTAGATGGACCAGGCGGGTTTGTACGGAGAGCACTGTGTCCCAGTGTGCTAATTTTAGTCTGCACCAGTGCTTTTCTAGTGGAACACACGAATCCGATGTAGGATGAGAAATGCACGGGACAAAAAGCATTCGCAAAAACCTCCACCCACCAACCTCCTCTAGTAACCTCCCTTATAAATGGATCTCTGGGCTATTTTTATAAGGTTTTTCTCAAAAACATCCGCTAGAGGGTATTTTCCTAGTAGTGATAAGAAGAGAAAAATGCGTCAAAGGGTGTTTGAAATGGAAAAAAGTTCCCAAACTTACAACAAGTCAAAAAGAAAAAAGAGACTCACTCAGAGGAGATAGGTAAGTCAAACACATAGTAAGGAGATCACTAAGATCTCACGGACTCCATCAAGGGCCAGGACACACTAGAAAACTAGAAGGGCAACTCAAATTTTCCCAAGGCTAATATCAGTGCTTCTGTACTAAGAAGAAGGGTGATGAACGACCAATTAATGCGGTTGTACTATATAGAACAGTGCTATTGTGAGGAAAGAAAAGGTGCTGGTCGCTAAAAACAAGGAAAAAAAATAAAAAGAGACTCACACGAACACCAGACCTTACATAGTGAAGTGACAAATAATCCTTACACAAGCTAATAGAGGCGTATGCAGATCTAAATTTCATAAATCGGAGAAATTGATCCAGGATCAATTCGAGGAAGGAGGAATTAAAAGGATAAATATCCCTAGTGGAGTCACCAGTTCTGTTGTCAAGATAAATCCCCTCTGCAGTCAAAGGCGGTCTGTCTAGCCCTAGAGTAGGTCTAACAACAAGAGATTACTTCCAAGATAAGCTTTCTTAACTAATGCTTACAACGCAAAGAGGAAAGAGACATAAATACCTTTTTCCAATTACTATCCTTGGATCTGTTGATGGTGACCTCGATCCACGATCCTTGTAGGCTCGTTTCCTGCTACTAATGACACACGAATACCTTTGGATGATTTGGAGAAAATAGAAAAAGTGATACAACATATAATAAATGTAAACACTATCTATCTAGCAGATCAAGGAGTTGCAGAATCTCTGCATAATCATGTTGACAAATATAGAAACCAAACAACAGATGTTATTATTGATAAATTACAAAAGGAGAGCTTACAACCAGGCCTTGATGTTGGAAGCATTATTAGGTGAAAATATGATTCCTTCTCCTAGCTCAAAAACATTCCTTCTCCCATGCATTTAGACTTAATCACGATGTTGGCATGAAAATGGATAAGAGTTCAAATGAGTTTGAAAATGATCAACCAAACTCTAAACTTGGGGGAGTGAGGGATGTGAATTGATAGCAAGGAGAAGGAGATTGGGAGCCCATGAAAGAAGGAGGAAGGCCTACTTTCTAAGGGATGATCCCCCATGGATGAGATCAAGGCTTTAAAATGAGAGAGTTCAACCTTATCATCTATGTTCAACAACCAACTCACTGCCCTTGAGCTTCTAGAGATCGAATATTCTCCTCCATTTGAGGAAGCAATCCCAGAAAGGGGATCAGTGTTCTTTTCCAAGAAATTAGGGTGTTGACAACGTTGAGCCAGAATTGGGAAAAGGACATCAGCATGACCATGGCACCAGGAAGAGTGCTGACCCAGGAACCTAGGAATTTGACCAACTTTCTTTAATAATATTTCAAGGGAGTATTCTTTGGATCTTCAAGGGGATATGTTAGCATATTTCTTGATGATGGAAACATTGCACAAGATTCGTCACTGGGCATTTAAGGATTAGGGACGGGAAAATGAGCATGGTGAAAAATTACTGTTAACGACCATTGTTTGCTTTCAACCATAAAGGAGGGAGATCAACATTATTACACTTGGGATTTTCAAAGAACCCTCCTGCTAAGGAGCTATTTTCTTCTAAAAGCACTTCTCACAAGTGTTGATTGGATGTTTTTCTTTGGGTAATGAGAGCATCTATAGATTAGCATTTCTTTTTACTAAACCTTGTTACAAGAAATATACAACACTAAACATTCTATGCCCTTAAAATGTTTAGGGAATGTTCTTTTGACTACTTTTGTGAAGAAAAAGTTAGAATGAAACTAGAATTATAAATTTCAATTGTGAAGATCAGACAATCTCAGTGCTTTAAGGATTTTTGAGGATTTTGAATCCATTTTTCGCATAAAAAATATACTTTAAACAATGTAAAATTTTGATTTTTCTAATAACCAACATAGATCCATCTTAAGTACGGATCTAACATGACTTGAGAGAGATAACTTTCTTCACGGAAAAAATTGTTTAGGGTTTAAAATACAATGTGTTATTTTTCTTTTTTTAAATTGTATTTTTGAATGCTAAAAAAATATACATAGGACCAAATAAAAGTTTTGACCTTAATTTTTTTTTTTTTCATGATATATAATATATACCCAATTGACATGAAAATATTTTACGTAACATGTATATTGAGACATTTATTAAACTAGTTTTTTATTATTAACAAATTTTTAAGTATATATCAATATCAATTGATATTAAAATATTTATCAATAATCAAACTATAAGATTTAAACATCTTACTCACATTTATTTCCTACTAATTATTTAGTAATATATTCATTTTTTTATTATTATTGCTCACATTAATTTTCATAATTTTTAACTTTTATTTTTATTTTAAAGGGGAATAGACGTAGACATGCATTCACTGGACTCTGAAGTGAGCCTCTAAGTTCAATTATATTGCTAGATTCAAAATTCAAATTATAATCACTAAAAAGATAAAAAATAAAATATTTATACTCGTATTAAAAAAATAAAGTAAAAAAAATATTTTTAATAAAAAAAATATAATTTTATATAATATTTTTTTTTTTTCAATTAATATTAATATTCATTAAAAACTCTCGTGTAATAATGACAGATGTCCATGCCCTCTCATTTAGCATAAGACACAATATAAACCAACCGACAGATGTTTGAAATATAGGCCACACATTTCAAAAATGATTGTCTCCCTTGTATTCTTACGATTCGTAAATTCCATTAACACTTCACTTGACACAGAAAATATAGCGGGATCGCCAGACAGCAGGGACCGCGTGAAGATAGGAAAGGATTGGAAGGCAATTATTAATTCGCCCGGTCAGCTGTACTTCAACCTTCAACGTGTTATGATAATGTAAAATGTTAATATCCAACTCTTTTATTGCAGTAGATTATAAATACCCTATAGGTGTTTTTTTGGTTTGTCGTAAATGAATCTTTTAAGTGCTGGAACTAAATTTTGGTAAAATATTCTAATTGAAAGTCTAAGTAATTGGAAACTAAATTAATTTTAAATGTTTTTATTTAGTTTATTTTAAATTATCTTTAATATAATAAGTTTATTATTTAATTTTACAATTTAGGAAAAGTTGTGAATGAATTTTAGAAGTTATAAATGAGTTTTAATAATTTATTTAAAAATAAATTGATGTAAGTTTTATGTCAAAATTAATTTATTTGAACTAAAATCATCTTATGCTTGAAATTACTTAACATTTTTTTTGGAGAGTAAATTAGCCTTTCCCAAGTGTTGGAAGAAGAAAATGTTAGTTCTACACATTGACAATTCTATAGCCAATGTTTTGCTGGACAATTTTCATAGCCAATATTACATAGCTCTTTTATTACTTTTCATTTTAATTTACCTATCTCTAAGCTAGGCTACATGGAATAGCTACTATTTAACACTTGTTTTTATGAGTG
Organism: Pinus albicaulis; assembly: GCA_034641835.2. Lineage (NCBI taxonomy): Eukaryota > Viridiplantae > Streptophyta > Pinopsida > Pinales > Pinaceae > Pinus > Pinus albicaulis. Next base: position 914,740,546 of record CM076572.1, on the reverse strand, counting down.
TTTATTAGATAACCAAAATACGGATATCAATTCAACTATATAATCATGATTTAAGTGTTTAAAGATGACCAGATTTGATGTTAATAAGTAATCAGTAATTTATCGAACTCTCGATAATAATATGGCGAACACATATGTTAGATGACGATTTTTGGTTGTTATTGGTCCCAGCGTGAAAATCCATATCTGTTGTAGGCGAACTAATATTACTCTTCTTCATGTTATGAAATCATTTTTGTATCCAAAATATTTGTTTTATGGATAATGCATCAGAGTTCATGTTAGCCTTCCAACAATTTTATTCTAGCGAAAATGTTTATGCAGTGTAATAATTATTTAGTTTAATCACTGTTCATTGTAGCAAATAACTGATGAGCACACTCAACGTAGCAAATAAGGATACATGGTAATAATAATGGTAATAATAATAGTGATATATACACTGCACAAGTTGGTGTATACAATTGTTATTGCACCTCACGAGCCCTACCAACCCCTCAAACCACACTTCTATATTTAGTGTGATATAAACCGTAACCGTAAGTCAAACACAAACTATGCATCAAACAAAAGTGATGAGACCCCAAAGATGACAAGGATTTTCTACTCACTACGGAAGGGAGTAGGGGGCTGAGGTGGAAGGCGTGGAGTACTGAAGGGAGGAAATCCAAAGCTTGGAGTGCCTGGAGTAGCAGGCTTAGGTGGAATGCCTGGATTACTGAAGGGCGGAAAGCCAAAGCTTGGAGTGCCTGGAGAGGGACCATTAGCGGGTTGAGGTGGAACGCCTGGAGTATTGAAGGGAGGAAAGCCAAAGTCTGGAGTGCCTGGAGAGGGAGCCTTAGTAGGCTGAGGTGGAATGGTTGGAGTACTAAATGGAGGAAAGCCAAAGCCTGGAGTGTCTGGAGGGGGAGCATTAGCGGGTTGAGGTGGAACGCTTGGAGTACTGAAGGGAGGAAAGCCAAAGCCTGGAGTGCCTGGAGTGGGAGCATTAGCGGGCTGAGGTGGAACACCTGGAGTACTGAAGGGAGGAAAACCAAAGCCTGGAGTGCCTGGAGTGGGAGCATTGGGAGGCTGAGGTGGAACGCCTGGAGTACTGAAGGGAGGAAAACCAAAGCCTGGAGTGCCTGGAGTGGGAGCATTGGGAGAATTTGAGGTGGAGGCACTTTGGAGTGCACAGGTAGAACATTGGCGGGGTGAGGTGGAGACACTTTAGATCTTGAAGGAGGAAAGCCAAATCACATGAGGTGCTGGAGTGGGAGCATTGAGCGGGGCGAGGTGGAACGCACAGATCTTCGAAGGGAGGAAAGCCAAAACTTTGGAGTCCCTAGGTGGGAGCATTGGCGAAATTTGAGGTGGAAATGCAGATGCGGGAGGAAAGCCAAAGCTGGAGTGCAGGTGGGAGCATTGGCGAATTTGAGGTGGAACCCACAGATGCGAAGGGAGGAAAGCCAAAGCCTGGAGTGCCTGGAGTGGGAGCATTGGCGGGCTGAGGTGGAACCCCTGGAGTACTGAAGGGAGGAAAGCCAAAGCCTGGAGTGCCTGGAGTGGGAGCATTGGCGGGCTGAGGTGGAACCCCTGGAGTACTGAAGGGAGGAAAGCCAAAGCCTGGAGTGCCTGGAGTGGGAGCATTGGCGGGCTGAGGTGGAACGCCTGGAGTACTGAAGGGAGGAAAGCCAAAGCCTGGAGTGCCTGGAGTGGGAGCATTAGCGGGATGTGGTGGAATGCTTGGAGTACTGAAAGGAGGAAAGCCAAAGCCTGGAGTGGGAGCATTAGCAGGTTGAGGTGGAACCCCTGGAGTACTGAAGGGAGGAAAGCCAAAGCCTGGAGTGCCTGGAGTGGGAGCATTAGCGGGCTGAGGTGGAACGCTTGGATTACTGAAGGGAGGAAATCCAAAGCCTGGAGTGCTTGGAGTGGGAGGATTAGGGGGCTGAGGTGGAACACCTGGACTACTGAAGGGTGGAAAGCCAAAGCCTGGAGTGTCTGGAGTGGGAGGATTAGTGGGGTAAGGTGGAACACCTGGAATACTGAAGGGAGGAAAGCCAAAGCCTGGAGTCCCTGGAGTAGCGGGCTCAGGTGGAACGCCTGGAGTACTAAAGGGAGGAAAGCCAAAGCCTCCAAAACAATAATAGGCTGGAGTGGGAGCATTAGCTCGCTGAGGTGGAATGCCTGGAGTACTGAAGGGAGGAAAGCCAAAGCCTGGAGTGCCTGGAGTGGGAGCATTAGCGGGCTGAGGTGCAATGCCTGGAGTACCGAAGGGAGGAAAGCCAAAGCCCGGAGTGTGTGGAATGGGAGCATTAGCGGGCTCAGGTGCAACTGGAGCACAGAAGGGAGGAAATCCAAAGCCGGGAATGCCTGGAGTGGGAGCATTAGCGGGCTGAGGTGAAACACTTGGAATATTGGAGGGAGGAAAGCCAAAGCCAGGAGTGCCTGGAGTGGGAGAATTAGCGGGCTTTGGTGGAACGCCTGGAGTACTGAAGGGAGGAAATCCAAAGCCCGGAGTGCTTGGAGTCGGAGCATTAGCAGGCTGAGGTGGAATGCCTGGAGTACTGAAGGGAGGAAAGCCAAAGCGTGGAGTGCCTGGAGTGGGAGCATTAGCGGGCTGAGGTGGAACCCCTGGAGTACTGAAGGGAGGAAAGCCAAAGCCTGGAGTGTCCGGAGTGGGAGCAGTAGCAGGTTGAGGAGTATTACTGAAGGGAGGAAAGCCAAAGCCTGGAGTGCCCGGAGTGGGAGCATTAGCGGGTTGAGGTGGAATGCCTGGAGTACTGGAGGGAGGAAAGCCAAACCCTGGAGTGCGTGGAGTGGTCGGAGAATTGAAGGGAGGGCCCTCAGGGGTTTTGGGAAAGCCACGTGGAGGTGGTGAAACTATGGGAAGAGGAGGAGAATGGCCTGGAGGAACTTTGGGAAAAGGAGGAAAAACAGACGGGGTGCCTGGAGGAGGAGGAAATTTGGGAAAAGCTGGAGTGATCGGTTGGGAAAATGGTGCATGACCACTTCCGGACCACTCCAACGAAGGGTCTTTGTACGTCTGTGGGTCTACTTGCAACGAAGTGTCTGTGTAAGTTTGTGGATCTACTTCCCAATTTTGATCAAAATTCTCAGCCGCTGCTCGACCCCTCTTCATTCTTAAAACACCATTCCTGTAACACGATGCAGGTGTGGTTTCATGGCGGTAGCTGAAATATCCTGCATTGTACTTGACAACTCCATTGGATTCCGACTGTAGCGTGAGGCTTGATGGTGCAGACTTTGAGGGAATCCTGCAGGAGTTGTCGCCGCTTTTGAGCTGCTTCACCGAACACTTGCTCAATTTATCAGCAGACTCAAAAATATTGGAAGGAAGCTCCACCTTGAATTCTCCATTTTCATCTGTTTCTCCTATGATGGATATGTTCAAACCTTTTCTGTTGAGACGGCATTCCATAGCTACCGAAGCACCTGTTAGTTCATCCAAAGCAGGAAGCAGTTATATATATATATATATATATACATTTACCATATTCTGTCTATCTATATATATAACTTTCATACCAGAAATGACGTAGCCATTTTGAGAGGGCCTGCCCTCCAAACATGCATCACAGAACACATTTCCAGTAACCACGACAGGTCCAGAAGCCTTTTCTTGACGTGCAGAATCAGAGGCGGCACCCAAAGCCAAGTAGCTTAGGAAAAATGCAGTAAAAATGGACATTGCAGGAATTTCAACCGACGCCATGATCGATGCTGAAGAAATTCAATTGCACCCAAGTCTGAAAATCTATGTTGAGAGCACAGTACCTTATATACAGAGTGCTGTGGACATTTCCTCGGCTGTTGCGTTGTCGATGTAAAATGAATAATAGTTGGACGACACGTATATGTTTATTTTGGGAGTTCTCAGGTTCAATGTAATCGCTTTTCTCGTACAAAAAAGACTTAGAATGTGCGCGTGGATAAGTTTGATAATAATGAGGCCATTTATTTTGGAATTTCAGAATTCATGAATATCCCTAATTTTATTTTTGGATTTGAAGTCGAAACGGTTTTTACATCTAGGTGTTTCCAGCCTCGCTTGAGTTGTAGATTCAGTTCTATCCTCACGGAGGCAAATCTTCGTTGCTTAAATACATTTTGCCCATTTTCTCCCGAAATTCCATAGTTGTTTCTTATGAATATAAAATTTGTGTTCGGGGAGATTGACACGAATTACGGTGCATAGATGTAGCTTAATGTATTTTATGGAGTTTTTAGGTAACTATTTTTCAATGTTGAGAGGCTTTATGGAGGCGATATATAGGTCTTTCGATGTTTAACATAGAAAATTTATATAATATTTTTAATATATTTGATAGGTTTTAGGGAGGAGATATATAGGTCTTTCGATGTTTAACATAGAAAATTTATATAATATTTTTAATATATTTGAGAGGTTTTAGGGAGGAGATATATATTTCGATGTTTAATATAGAAAAAATATTTATTGGTAATTGTTCCAAAAGGTGTAAAGAAGGTGTAAAGATATATTGAGAGATAGAAGATTTGGGAAGGTAATTTCTTAAGAGTAGAGTAAAAAACAAGTTATAATTAAATTTTAGAATTCATAATCAACTATATAATTAAAAAAAAACTTCAATAATGCAAATAATTATAAATCTTTATTTAAAAAAAAATAACTAAATAAATTTAATTACATTCAACATAACTATGACAAACAAATATTTATTTTTACTAAAACTTTACATGTACACAAAATTTGTAATACAAAAAAAAATATAATTGTTTCTTTATTGTAATACATATTAGAAGTAAAATGCATAAAAACATTGTAAGTGAAAAACCATAAAAAAATTGCATGTGAATTCATGGGGATTACTTAGCAACTAGTTTTGGAGAAATTTTTTCCTATATCATAAATGTCTTGGGAGATGCAAGAATATTTCATTTTATAAGATAGTCGTGAATGCACACATCCAACCTAATTAAAAAAATATTGAAATAAGAATATTAACCTCAAAAATCAATATTTTGAAATCAAAATAAATTTTGAGTCTTTAACATCTTCCTAGAACTTTGAATTAGTCCAAACAAGTCTATTCTTAAATTACTTCTCCATATTGATGCAAGTCCAAAAAAATTTGAAAATTAACTAATATATCTCAGTACTGAGGTTCAATGCTTCTAAACAATGAACATAATATTTTTCCACATAAGCAAACAAGTCTTGGTAATTCTAGGCTTTAAAAAATGTATACTTTGTAATGATAAATTATATGAGTAAAATTAGATTAGCCATATTTGGACAATTTAAGCATACTTTTTTCAAAAGAAAGAAAATTTGTCTAGAAATTCTAGAAATGAGGCCAATTACCCAAATATTTCTCTAGAAATTCTAAATTTAGTATCCCACCAAAACCCGTAAATCAACAAATTTGATCCCATGAATCATGACCCAAAGCACACAGGAAATACACAACACCATTAATTTTAATAACACCTTTTTCCATCATCGGTCTACTCATCCTGGTGTTTAAAAACATCATAATAGAATGTGGACTATTTAAAATAGAATAAGCATACTTTTTTTTTTCAACAAGAAGGAAAATTTGTCCAAAAATGATAGAAATGAGACTGATTACCCAAATAGTTCTCTAGACATTCTAAAATTTAGTATCCCATAAAAACCCTTAAATCAACAAACTTGACCCCATGAATCATGACCCAAAGCACACAGGAAATAGACAACACCATTAACTTTAATAACACCTTTTTCCATGATCGGTCTACTCATCCTAGTGGCTAAAAACATCATAATCCTTCACCAGTTTTATGACATCATGGCTCTGGCATGCTTCTCTCCTTAGATAACATTTGATTGCATGCCAAATTACAACAATCCATCTCCTTCAACTTCATGTGAAATCCTGATGCTCAAAAACATCATAATCCTTCACCAGTTTAATGACAATGTGTCTCATGGCAGGTTTCTCTTCACAAACAACCTTTAATTGCATGCAAAATTGCAACAATCCACCTCCTTCAACTTCATGTGAAATCCAAACATCCATACAATTGGAATCTGAAACATTCACATTACGAAAACCCACAACAACCACATCATACATACAATCCCCTCAAACACCATACCATAATGGAACCATAAATACCTATATTATATTTCCATCTGGAATAGCCATGTCAGATCATAATGTAAAGTTGTTAGAGCATGCGCCCCATACCATTGATCCTCGTGTTCAAATAAAATCATCCGTGTAGCAATTTAAATTTATTTGATGATAGGCCAATCCCTTCATTTACCAATTTCTAATCCTCTCCCTCATTGAGGGTGTCACTATAACTAGCACAACCACATTAATAAGTAAATATATGCTATATTATAAATCTAGCATGCTAAATTAATATATTAATATATTAATATTGTTATATAAATATAAATATAAATATAAATATTATTAATATAAATATAAATATAAATATTAATATTAATATTCGTATTATAAATCAAATATACTAAATTAATATAGTAATAATAAATTAATATATTAAATATGGCTATTAATATTTTTAATTATATTTATTAATGTAAATGTTGTTAATTATTTAAATAATTCATTTAATTATTAATTAAATCATTAAACAGATAATTCATTAATTATTAATATTCAATTCAAAATTAATAAATAAATAATAATAATAATAATAAAATAATTATTATTATTATGTAATAAATAATAACAAAATTTATATTAAATATAATTTTTGTTTTTATTTATTTATTAATATAAATATTGTTTTTTTTTATAACTTATATTGATTATTATTAAATAGTAATATTAAAAATCCTATGAAGAACATTATATCTTACAAATATGAATGCTTATATTAATAAATCTAAGGGATTGATATTATAAGTCCAGGGAAATATAAACTCAAGGGATTTACACTAAAAACAGAAGAGATTATAAACCCAAATAAATAATAATAAATCGAAAGGAATAATATTATAAAATCACTATATATAAACCCTAAGATAAATATTATAAACCCTAAAATGATCATGGTTGATTTTCATATTGAGAAAACCTTTCTCAAAATGTGATGTTGAACCATGGTTGACCATGGTTGACCATAATTTATTTTCATATGGAGATCATCTTTGTAACAATGTGATGTAGGACCATGGTTGATTTTCATATTTAGAAAATATTTTTAGCGATAGACATTGGACCATGGTTGATAATGATTATAAACACACAGATTAAAATTAAACTCAAAGATTTGAAAATCTTTAACCCTTTGAGTAATATTATACCCTAGGAATATGAACCCTTAGATTAATAAACTAAAGGGATTGATATTACAAAACCAAAGGGAAAAATAAACCCAAGGGATTAATACTAAAATCCCAAGGGAATAATGTTAAAGCCAAAGAAAAAATATGATAAACCTAAGGTATATAAACCCTAAAATAAATATGAGAAACCTGAAAATAAACATGGTTGACTATGTTTTACCATGGTTTATTTTCATGTAGAGATGATGTTTGTCACAATGCGACATTTCACCGTGGTTGACCATGTTTAATTTTCATATTGAGACAATCTTTGTTAAAATGTGACATTGGACCATGGTTGCACATGGTTGAACATGATTATAAACCTAAGGGGTTTATATTAAACCCTAGGATTAATATTATAAACCTTACAAATAATATTATACCCTAGAAATATGAACACTTAGATTGATAAACCTAAGGGATTGATATTATTAGCAAAACGAATTAATTCTAAAATCCCAAGGAATTATAAACCCAAGGTATATTAACCCTAATATAGATATTATAAACTCAAGGGAATAATAAACCCAACGGCTTAAGACTAAAAACCCAAGGGATTATAAACCCAAGGGAATAATATTAAACCCAAGGGATAAATATTATAAACCCAAGGTATATAAACTCAAACATAAATATTATAGACCCTAAAATAAGCATCATTGACCATGGTTGACCACGGGTAATTTTCGTATTGACACAATCTTTGTTACAATGTGAATTTGGATGATGGTTCGCCATGATTGATTTTCATATTGAGAGAACCTTTGGCACAATGCGACATTGGAAAGTGTTTGGACATGGTTGATTGTCATATTGAGACAATCTTTGTCACAATGCGACATTGGACCATGGTCTACCATGGATGACCATGGTTGCTAGAATGTGACGTTGGACCAAGGGATTGATAAACCGAACATATATGAACCCAGGGGATTGATATTATAAACCCAAGGTATTGATATTATAAACCCAATGTATTAATTCGAAAACCCGAACGTATTATAAACCCAAGGGAATAATATTAAACTCAAGGGATTAATATTAAAACCCAAGTTATACAAACCCTAAGATAAATAATATAAAACTAAGGGATTAAGACTAAAAGCCCAAGTTATTATAAACTCAAGGGAATAATATTAAACCCAAGGGATAAATATTATAAACTCAAGGTATATAAAGCCTAAGATAAATATTATAAACTCTTAAATAAACATGGTTGACCATGGTTTACCATGGTTGATTTTCATATTGACACAATGTTTGTTGCAATGCAACATTGGACTATGGTTGACCATGATTGATTTTCATATTGAGACAACATTTGGTACAATTTGATGTTGAAAAATGGTTGGCCATGGTTTACCATGGCTGATTTTCATATTGAGACATTCTTTGTCATAATGTCACCATAGTTATTAACCATGGTTGACCATGACTGACTATGGTTGACCATGGTCAATTCTCATATTGAGACAATATTTGACAAAATGTGACATTGGAACATGCTTGACCATGGTTTATTTTCATATAGAGACAATCCTTGTCACAATGCGGCATTGGTTTCTTTTCATATTGAGAAAATATTTGTCACAATGTGACATTGGAACATGGTTGACCATGATTTATAAATCCAAGGGAATTATAGTATAAACCCAAGGGATTAATTATAAAACCCTAATGTATTATAAACCCAAGGGAATAATAACCTCAATGAATTAATACTAAAAACCCAAAGGATTATTAAGGGATATATTATAAACCTAAAGTATATAAACCCTAAGATAAATATTATAAACCATAAAATAAGCATGGTTGACCACTATTGATTTTCATATTGACACAATATTTTTCACAATGCGACGTTTGATGATGGTTGACCATGATTGATTTTCATATTGAGATAAACTTTGGCACAGTGCGACGTTGGACAATGGTTGTAGATGATTGACCATGGTTGATTTGTATACAATGCAACGTTCGACCATGAGTGACCATAGTTGACCATGGCTGTTGAAATGTGATGTTGGACCATGATACCAATTTTTTCACAATGTGACCATGCTTATTTACCATGGTTGACCATGATTGACCATGTTTTATGATAATGATACTTCTATTGTTCTTGATGGTTGTAGAATGGTGGACATGAAATTGGATTCCCAAGCAATTATTCTAAATCATCCCTCTTTGCCTATGTCTTCTCGGTCACCTATCCGCAATCCTACTATGGGAATTTTGTCTCCTTCTAATTTGAACGTGGAAGATACTAGTCACAAATATGACGACTCTTGTCCAGTCATTAACTCGGAAAATGTACTGATTTCGGTGGAGCCTGCGGGTATATTTGAGACTTCTCCATCAATGCCCCCCTTAGAGTGGGCATCCCCTCCCAAAATGGATCCTGGAATGGGGGTAGGAACTGAATCCCCGAAAAATTCAGTAGGAAGTGATTTAGAGGGTTTTATTGGAAATCTGGGTCTGGACATGGTTGCCTTAACTGTTTATGACAAGGTCCTTGAGCCTCTGTTGTCTATATCCCCGGTCTCAGCATCCAATATTACCATGAGAAAAAAATCTAAAGGGTGGTCTAGGTAGTTTAGAGGACAATTGAAAACTAAATCCTTTTTTCATGAGGATTTATCTAATTATACGGATGTGCCTCTTACCATTATCGATGACATCTAGGCCCTTAGAGTTGACCACCCGCAGATGGGGCCGGAATGAATTCTATCCCTTCCCTAAATATTAGGGGGATGGGCACCTCCTCTAAAAAAAGTCGCCTTAGGGATTTTTTATTTGATTATCTTCCTGGTGTAGTTTTATTACAAGAGACCCTCTGTGGTAGATTAAAGGCTTTGGATATCATACTCAAAATGAGACCCGGGTGGTTAGCTGTGGGTATAGAATTTGATGGAAGGGCTGGTGGACTTATTGCTTTCTGGAATCTGTCATGTTTTTCTTTTAAAGCTTACAATTTTTTCAGTGGAATTTTGCTCTTGGGATTTATAAAGGGACTATCAGTTAAAGTCAATATAATTAATTTGTATGCACCATGTTGTCATAGGTCTATATTTTGGGCTCGCATGCATATTTCGGGCATTCTGAAGATTAAAAACCTATTGGTTATGGGAGATTATAAATCTTTTCTCAAAGCTAATGAAATGTGGGGTCTTAAAGCCCGAATGGATCCCTTGGCTGAACGTATAAGTGATTTATTCAATGATCATAAGATGGTGGACATTTGGCCTGTTGAACTGACTCTGAATTGGATGAATAGAAGGCAGGGTGAGGACTATATTGGGAAACGCCTTGACCATGTTATGATTAAGGAGAACATGTTTAAAACTCTTGGAAAAATTCGTTCTCAAGTGGTATCCTCTTTCATCTATGATCATATGGCGGTGCTGCTATCTTGGCATGACGAAACAAAACGTTGGGGTATATCCTTCAAATTCAACCGGGTTTGGTTGGAGGATCCCAATTTTGTGGAAATGGTGAAGGTTTTCTAGAGGTCGGATGGTGAATATGATGGTTTAAGTGGATGGAAAAAATTAGGGGAAAAACTTAGAGTCGTAAAGATGCAAGTTAAAACATGGGAAAAGGGAAAAAAGAGATGATGAAGGAAGAGCTCAAGTCATGCAAAGATGTTGTTTCCAAAATATATGAAGATATGAGAGGGGTATCATTGGACGAGGCTGTTTATGTAAACCTTGAGAATCTGAATTACAAGATTACAGAGATCCTAAAAGTGCAAGAAACGACTTAGAAATTAAAAATTAGAGTTCAGTGGCTAAAGGATAGCGACCTCAACACAAAAATTTTTCACAACATAGAAAATATCACGAAAAATGAAAACTCAATTTGGTATATTGTATCCCTTAATGAAAATAAGGTTTATACTACTCCTACTATACAACAAGAGGCATATAAATATTACTCTGACCTCTATAACAATGATGGGGATATCGATTATCATAGTCAGAACTGGTTTATACAACATATGCCAATTATGTTTGACTAGGGATCTAATGATACCATTGGAAGGGCTGTGACTAAGGAGGAAGTGGAAGGAGTTTTAAAATAGTTTGCTCATGACAAGACCCCGGGCCCTCATGGTTGGACTATTGAGTTATTCCTGTTCTTTTTTGAGATAATGGCGGATGATCTGGTTCAAATTATTGAACATGCTCGGGTGACTAGGATTATACCAGGAAACATGAATGCCACTTTTATGGTTTTGATACCAAAAGCTCTGATGCTCGAGTATTTTTCTGATTATCGCCCAATATCTTTGTGCAATGTTATATACAAGATATATTCAAAGAACATAGCTAACACGATAAGAGGGATTCTTGCTTCATTCATATCTGAGGAAAAATATGGCTTTCTAAGAGGAAGATCGATCCATGATACGACTGTCATTGCACAAGAAGCGATGCATACTCTACACTAAAAAAAATTGGAGGCCCTTATTATGAAAATTGACATCCACAAGTCTTATGATACTGTGGATTAGTCATACATAAGATTCATTCTCTTAAAAGTGCGGTTGTCAATAGGAAACATGAGATGGATCATGGCTTGTATCACTTATGTCAGATTTGTAGTAATTATAAATGGGCTGCCTTCTAAATTATTTATGGTTGAAAGAGGTCTTAGGCTGGGATGTGCATTATCCCCTCTTATTTTTATCCTCATTATGGACAGTTTCAGTAGAAGGCTTAAAATTTCTAATGATGCAGGTTATTTTGCAGGGCTGTACTTTTCTCGACTGTGTGAACAACTCATTCCGTATTTGTCGATGATCTACAGGTTTTTGAAAGGCTCCTCAAAAAATATTGGTTTTATCTTCACTACATCCTGATCCATTTTAGAGCCACTTCTAGTTTATGCGCAAATAAAGACAAATCCCTTATGATATATGAGAATGGTGATATCGATGAAATAAATTTTATTATTGGTTTTATGGGGGTGAAAACCAAGGAATTTAAGGAAGGTTTCACATATTTAGGATTCAGGCTGAAGTCTTCAGCTTATAGGGTATCATAATCGAACTAGCTAACAGAAAAATTCAGGAATAGAATTAATAGATGGATAAACAAATGGATTTCTCTTGATGGGTGTTATATATTGGTTCTTGTAATTTTATCACAATTTGTGGTATACTGGGCTCACATTTTTTATATTCCTGAGAGTACAATGTGCAAAATTAACTCCATCATAGCTCAGTTTATATGGTCTAGTTCACTGGAAAGAGAAAAATAAATCTTGTGGGTCTCGATAATATCACTCTCCCAAAATGCTATGGAGGATGGGGGCTTCTTAACATTAGATATTTCAACAATGCACTGCTAACAAAATCTTTCTGGCATGTGATAAATGGAAATGGAATGTGGTCGGCCATAATTCGAATCAAATATGGCGATGGCATCTCAGTCAAAGATATATATAGGAGAAATATGATGCATCCAGTCTCTACATTGCAAATATGGATAAGCTTCCAAAAAATTCTTCATGTTGTGGATGATCGTATTTATTGTTGTTTCGGAAATGCCCTTGATATTTCGCTGGGTTGGGATCAGATTCAAGGGTTACTATCCTCCCCATTGCTAATATTAGACTTCTTCACATATTAGCACATAGGAGGATTTTATTTCTTTATCAAACAATTGAATACTGCAATATGGGATCCCCGATTTGGAAACCTGGGGTGCGGATGGGGTTACAAGCAAAGGAGGCGAAGGAATGGGATGACATTGAAAAAGCCCTTAGGATGGCTGGTTTGTGCTACCAAGGAGGCAGTGAAAAAATCATATGGGACGAGAAATCAAAGGATGGAGAACTAATGGTAAATGATATTTATCAGTACAATATTTTAAGTAAAATAAGTGATAAATCTCTTTCGCCCTTTCATCATCTATGGTTATGGGGCATCCCTATGAAAATTATTATTTTTTTTTGGTTGCTATGGTGGAAAAATATTTTAACTTGGGATGGATGTCAGAAAATAGGTTTCCTGGGCCTGAGGAGATGTCATTTTTGCCTTATGGAAGAGGATACTTCCTCTCATCTGTTCTATACCTACACCTTCTCTACTAGGATATGGGCTCTTTTCTCGAAAATATTAGGAAGACAAGACTAGAAACCTTTAAATTTTGAAGATACTGCTCAGGTATGGGGACAAAAATATGAAAAATATAAACCTCTGCCTCTTTTTATTTTGTTGGAATTATGGGGGGCTAGAAATCGAATGATTTTTGAAGAAAGCCTAACATCTATTTCTATGCTTCATGTCTTTATTATGAGATGGTTTCCTAGAGTCCCCGTGGATGACCAACAAACAATTAATTTATTGATTAGGAATAGGGCTCATCAAATTTCCCTTTTGGCGATATTTTTTTATGGCTCCCAACACGATAGTTCCTGTGGTTGTGGAGCTTGGATTAAACTCTATGATGGTGACAGATATGATATAAACTGGAATGGGGGGCTTGGGACAAACAAAAAGATGGATAATTGGCCTTAAGGAGCGGGCTCTCGATGGCTCGTCACCTGGAAATACAATTTTCTCACATTTATGGTGATTCTAAGATTATCATTGATGGTTTTTCTGGTAATGGTGGCCTTTTCCTCCAGGGTGCACATGGATGGATCGATAGAGTAAGATATTTGATCTCAAAGTTTATATCGTTGTCATGGAATCATATCTATAGAGAGAATAATACAAGGGCTAATACTCTATCCTAAAATGGTCTCAGCCTTCCTCCCGGGTGCATTCATATATCTCTGTACAAAGGTTCACGATGCTACAAGTCCTACACGATCCCTATTCCATGATATGGTCAGTATGGATTGAATTATTCATCAAGCGAGCGTGCTACCATTTCTTATCATCATCTACAGGCGAGCGTGAATATTTCTATTTTGGGGACTTAATGGCTGGTTTCATATCTAACTTCATCAAGTGAGCGTGAAAATTTTTGGTCTCAATTCTGGCTCATACTACCTCTCTGACCATCAAGCGAGCGTGAGATATTTTGGTAAATGATATTTTGGATATGATAGTTCTTTGAATCTTCAAAAAGTGATCGTGAACACTCTTATAGGGTTTTTAATGCTGATTCTATATCGAATCATGTATCAAGATGTATATATTTTATTATGTGCTGCGAAATTATGATTTCATATGCACTTAGTTGATATCTCAGTGACTGTATATGCAGTATATCCGATACTTTATGTAATTATCCCATTCTTATCATGGATATGTGCTAATGATGGACCATGCCTTCTTTTTATGGCATCAGAATGATGTGATGACATTATATTATGTTTCATGTACTGTTTATATATATATACAATGTTTTTTTCTCTCTGAAAAAAAAGGGTGCACAAAAAAGGCTTATTGATATCTCTCAGCATAATCCAATTAACAGGTGAAAGATGATATAAACAAATAAATAATATGGAAAAATATAATTCTTTAAATAATGGGAAATAAAAATCTTATTTACTATTTTGATTATATAATACGAATAGATATAACCCAAAAACAATGGCAAAAAGTTGAGCTTGAAATACAAAAGGAAGTTGTCTCTTTAATGCATTTTCAGAATCCTAAAACTAAAAGATTAGGGAGGACTAATTGGAAACTATGCCAAGTTTTGAAGGGCTTTTAAAGCTTTTCTATAAACTTAAAACATTAAGGACTAGTTTTTTAACATGTTTAAATTATAGTGAGCTTAGGATGTTTCTCTCCAAGCTCTTTGAGCATAGGAGTACACTTAAAAAAAACTAAATAATTAGTTTTTTAGGTTCCCATAGACCAAAGTTTGGTCTTAGTGGACCTTAACCATCATCATCATCATCATCATCAATTAAAAATAATAATAATTAAGAATGAAATTTGTTATTGACATTATTTTTTATTTTATATTTAAAAATAACAATCAATAATAAATATGTTGAATTTTATTTACAAATAACAATAACTATTTCCATTAATAAATTTTTAGTATTCTTAAAATGCTTATAGAAATTGTAACTTATTTGTTGATTTTAAATTTTTATTTATAGTAGTCATTTTTATTATTTTTAACACTTTATCCTTGTTATGGCTTAGAATTTATGAACTATTATATTTTTCTTAAGATTCATGATGTTGAAATTTTCATCAAGAAAAAGTAAAATTGGCATCCGGAAACAAAATCTAGAAAATGGCACCATGAAATGGTTACCATGTGAGGCTTTTGATCTAATTATCCTTGATTAAAATAAAAGAAAATTGTAATCTTATCTCATAAACTTATAATAGCTAACAAAGTGTGATAGACTTAGTTAGCTCAAGAATTTCGAGTTGATGGTCAAAGGTTAGGCATGTAGAATGATTCTATAATTTACAGGGTCTAGTTGCAGTTGTAGCACTAGTGTGCTGAGAGTGAAATAAATTAACTCACACTAATTGAGTTAAAATCAATTTAACTAGTTATAACTCATTCATGAGCTAGTGGAAGATCAAGTGAATTAAAATAGATTTAATTCAAAAGTAGTGATCTACCAAGTAACTGATGATTCACTGTTAATAGCTACATGCATGTGAATTCTGATGGAGACCCAGATGATACAAGGTTTAAGGCAAGTAAACTATCAATTGTATATTTAGCTAACTGCCCAGGTGCAATTATAAAGTCAGAGGAAGGCTCCATATGGATTGCGCAGTAAAGGAAGGTTGATTATCCTATTTAATAGGGATTAATTTCCCAGGGATTGTGTGAGCAAGGCTGGGTTAAGAAGGGGCTGAGATTTGGGTAAGTGTTGGTCAATTTTGCCTAAGAATTGCTAGTTAGTTTTGAGCAAGATTAGAGTGAGAGATAGGATAGTGCAGGATTTTCTCGGTGTGAGAAAGAATTGTATTGTTTCATGATTATTTGACTATTTAAAATATATGATAGAGGGGTATTTAGCAAGTGCTTTCCCTAAGAAAATATTGTGTTGTGTGATTGATAATTTCCTTTCTTTTACTTGCATGTGATTGAGCGATTGTGTTTTATATTCCACAAATATCATAGAAGGATTCAATATCTTGTTTTAGTACATTACATGATTGGATTGAATCCATTGATATAATTTCTACATGGTATTATAGTCGTGTTAGATATTTTCTACATGGCATCAAAGTGTCAGGAATCAAAATAATGGAGAAGAAATTGAGTTTGTGTTGAACAGTATTCAAATTTGCAGATACTTTCTTTGGAGCTATAAGCGGATAAAGATGTATCTCAATGGCTTGAGACTTGAATAAGAACTCCAGGGAATTTCTAATTGTATTGCATGGAAGGACATGATGGAGACAATGTTGGAGGAAAATGGTTTGAAGGAATTCATATATAATGATATTCCCAAGCCCACAGTAGCAGATGCCCAACTTCTTGATTCATGGAAGAAGAAGCTAGCAAAGGCGAGGAGGATCTTGTTGTAAGGAGTTCGAGATCATATCATCTCGAGTCTCGATGGGAAGGAGACTCCATATGATATGTGGAGGGCCTTGAAAAATCTGTTTCAGAACAACAATGACCAAAGGAAGTTCACACTGAAGGACAAGATCAGAAAGATCAAGAAGGAGGAGGGTGAGACGTTACCAAAATACTTGGCAAAGTTCACTCAATGTCGAGATGGACTTGGAAGTGTTTGTGTGACCATAGTTGACTATGAATTGGTGAGCCTAGCACTTATAGGCCTTCCCAAGAGCTGGAATAGTTAACAAGACTCTGTGAATGGGAGGGAGAAGTTACCATATTGGGAGCGACTATGGTTAGATTTGGTAATAGAAGAGATAAGGCGGAGCACTAAAGATGGGACCTCCAACACCAACAAAAAATAATATTTTGCACTAGTGGGAAAACAAAAGAAGGCTAAGGTAAATAAATCCCAAGGCAAAGAGAGCAAGAGAGACTTGTCCAAGATCAGATGTTTTTGCTGTCACAAGCATGGAAAATATGCTTTGAATTGTCCACGAAAGAAGGAAAGCAAGAAGGAGCTTGTAGTTGTAGTGGGTGAATAATTGGATTCAAATTTTGAGCTTGAATTTACTCGCATTGCATGCATGGCTAGCACTGCAATGGGATGCATATGATATCTAGACAGCGGTGCCTCATTCCATATGACGGGGATTAGAGATCTCTTCAATGACTTGGAGGAGAAGGACCTCCAATAGAACATAGAGTTTGAAGATGACGGGAGGTATAACATGATTGAAATAGGTACAGTTACCTTTTAGAGGGAGTCTGGATCCCCTCTCATACTAGCAGATGTTTTGTATGTTACAGACCCAAGGAAGAATCTTGTCTCTATAGCGGTATAGGAAGACTGTGGTTATGAGGTGATGTTTAGAGAAGGAAAGGTTTTCCTTAAACACATAGCCAAGGGAAATGTGAAGTAGATCGGTTCAAGAGTAAAGTTCATGTATGCTCTCGAGTTTGAGAATGCATGCAAGTATTTGAGGAGAAAATCAATGGTTAATGACTTGGTTGTTGAGAGGGAACAATTGTCTCTCAACATACATCCTTAGAAGTTTGTGGAGAAGCCACAATTGGAGAAGAAGAGAGGGGACCAAGTGGAATATTCCACTCAAACAAAGACCTCTAGGAGGGGGAGATTTCGAGCTAGATGGGCAGAGGGAGTACATGAAGCTATACCTCCAGATGTGAGGTGGAGCGATGTGCAGATATAATCCCAAGAAGAAATTTCAGCAGGGTCTATTTTGATGGTGTATCTCATCGATTGAACCTATCTATGAGGAGCCCATAGTACAGTAGTACAAGGAAGGATCAGTTATATTGATGAAGTCATATGTCAGGAAGAAATAAATCAGAGTGACACGTGTCAGATACTGGAGCACAGATCAGAGTTGGCAGCAGTGCAGAGTGCATGGATGCAAATGTCAACAA
Source organism: Pinus albicaulis (assembly GCA_034641835.2). Lineage (NCBI taxonomy): Eukaryota > Viridiplantae > Streptophyta > Pinopsida > Pinales > Pinaceae > Pinus > Pinus albicaulis. The sequence continues at coordinate 914,722,267 of CM076572.1, read as the reverse complement.
CAACAACGTAGAGAGACTCTAGTAGACATGTGTAGTACCTAGTAGAAGTCAGAAGACTCTGATGGCAGATGCATTATATTGATTCATTTGTTTTGAGGCTATTGAGTTTCATGAGAGTTGCACATGTGAACAACACTAGAGAAGTGTTGCATGCAAGAACATTCCAAAGGTACTAGATCGGGATAGATTTATTCCTTTCTTGTTGAGAGGGAGTGTTGAAATTTTCAACAAGAAACAGTGAAATTGACATCTAGAAACAAAATCTAGAAAATGACACCCTCTAATAGTTACCATGTGAAGCTTTTGATTTAATTATCCTTAATTAAATTAAAAAAAAATGTAATCTTATCTCATAACAACTTGTAATAGTTAACTAAGTGTGATAGACTTAGTTAGCTCAAGAATTTCGAGTTGAGGGTAAAAGGATATGCATGTAGAGTGATACTATTATTTCAGGGTCCAATTTCAGTTGTAGCACTAGTGTGGTGTGAGTGCAATCAGTTAATCAACATTAATTAAGTTAAAATTAGTTTAACTAGTTCTAACTGATTGATGAGCTAGTGGAAGATCAAGTGAATTAAAATAGATTTAATTCACAAGTAGTGATATACCAAGTAACTGATGATTCAATATTAATAGTTGCAAGCATGTCAATTCTAAAGGAGACCTAGTTGAGACAAAGGTTTAAGGCAACTAAAATATCAGTTGTATTTTTAGTGAACTGCCCAGGTGGAGTTATAAAGTCAGAGGAAGGCTCCATACGGATTGCGTAGTCAAGGAAGGTTGATTATCCTATTTAATAGGGATTAATTTCCTAGGGATTGCGTGAGAAAGGCTGGGCTAAGAAGGGGCTGAGAATTGGCTAAGTATTGGTCATTTTTTCCTAAGAATTGCTAGTTATTTTTGCGCAGGATTAGAGCGAGACAATCAAGATAGTGCAGGATTTTCTCCATGTGAGAAATCATTGTATTGTTTCATGATTCTTTGACTATGTATAATATAAGATAGAGGGTTTTTGAGCAAGTGCTTTCCCCAAGGACATCTTGTGTTGTGTGATTAATAATTTCCTTTCTCTTACTTGCATGTGATTGAGCGATCATATTTTATATTCCATAGATATTGTAGAAGGATTCAATATATATTTTTAGTACATTACATGATTGGATTGAATCCATTGATATAATTTATACATGGTATTATTGTTGTGTTAGAGATTTTCTACACATGAATTATTTCAATTATTATTATTTAATAAATTTGTTATTTTAGTTATTACTATTTAAGATTTTAGTTATTTTATTTAAAAATATTTTGTTCTTTATCTTTTATTTCTTATTTTCATTAAAACAATAATAATAATATAATGAAAATTAGTGTAATTTAATATATTTTAAAACCTCCTATGTCATGGAAAAAGAAACTTTTAATTCCCATAGTTTTACTATTATTAATTATAAATAATTAATTATAAATATTGGATCAACTATTTTGTTGCTAAAAAATATTTGTTATCATTATTTAGCAGACCTTTAGGTTTATCAATCTCTTGGGCGTATTAATATAAGAGTTCATATTATTAGAGTATAATATTATTCATAGGGTTTAAAATATTAATCATAGGGTTTAATATAAATCTCCTTCTTTTATAATCAAGGTCAACCATGTTGAAAAGTCAACAAGAAATGTGTCTCTAATTTAATTTTCTCTTAATTAAATTGGATATTAAATTGTAATATTATCTCATAATCACTTGTAATAGTTAACTGTGTGATAGACTCAGTTATCTCATGAAATTAGAGTTTAGGGTGGTTGGTGAGGCATGTAGAGTGATTCTATTTGTTTTAGATTCCAAGTTGCAGTTAGTGTATTAGTTTAATGCATGAGAAATCAGTTAACTCAATTAAGTGAGTTAAAATCAGTGTAATTTGTTGTAATGAATTGTTGTACTAGTTAGAGGTCAAGTGAATTAAATCATATTTAATTCACATGTAGTGATCTATCATGTGAACGATAATTTAATATTAATAGTTGCATGCATGTCATTTCTTATGAAGACCCAGTTGAGACAGAGGTTAAAGGGATGTTATCTATCAATTGTATTATTAGTAAATTCCCAATGCACAATTAGACAACCATAGGATTTCCCATGATGTATTGTGCAATTTTGCAAGGTTGAATTTCCTAATTAATAGGGATCAATTCTTTTTATAATTGCGCAAGCAAGGTCGGCTGAGCAGAGGCAGAAAATTGTTTAAGTGTTGGTCGATTTTGTCCGGATTAGTGTGAGACAGTTGGTAGAGTGCGACAGACTCTTGTGAGAAGAGTGCATTGTATTGTTTCATGATTCCTTGTTTGTTTATACAATAAATATAGATGGGTTTTGAGCAACAAAATTTCCCTAAGAAAATATATGTGTTGTGCGATTGATTTTCTTCTTTCTCTTACTTGGTGTGATTTTGTGATAGTGTTTATTTTCTGCAAATATTGTAGAAGGATTCAATATCTTGTTTTAGTATATTACATGATCGAATTGAATCCATTGATATATATATTATTTTTATAATTTCTACAAACCATGGTTTGCGTTGGTCCAACCATAGGGGTTTCCCTCAATGAACTTCCCACATATCATGTGCATTCGTGGCATATTAAACAATACCTTTAATTTCACTACATATTTGAAAATACCTCTAAAAATTACATTATTTAACCCCTTACCAATATGAACCCAATATACCTTATTAATTTAATAAACCCATACATTAAGTATATATTTTAGCTATCCATTATTTCATTAACATTTTTTCTACCCCTTTATATATTTTCATTAACTTCGAGCTCCATTTTTTATACCTGCAAATATAGAAACCCTTTACCCCATATATATCCCGCAATATATTATGTCCTTTTTTCCTCAATATATATACCCCTATATGAATTCGCGTGGTATGGTATTGCTCCGCCAATAAATCCCCTGTGGGTCCAACATCACATTATGACATAAATAGTGTTAATCTTAAAATAAATCATGGTCAACGATGCTCTATCATGGCCAATCATGGTCAATATGAAAATAAACCATGGTCAATCATGGTCATACATGGTCCAATGTCACATTGTGACAAATATTTTTTTTTATGAACATCAAATTTATGTCAACCATGGTCAACCACCATCAAACATTGCCAACCATTGTCCAACGTCACATTTTGACAAAAATTATCTCAGTATGAGAATCAACCATGGTCATCCATGGTCAATAACCATGGTCACATTATGTCGGTCAACCATGGTCAACCATGTTCAATCATGGTCAACCATGGTCCAATGATGCATTATGACAAATATTGTCTCAATCTTAAAATCAATCATGGCCAACCATGGTGAATCACGGTCAATCATGGTCAATATGAAAATCAACCATGGTCAATCATGGTCAGTCCTTGTAAACCATGGTTCAATGTCACATTGTGACAACTTTTATTTCAATATGAACATCATCTTTGTGTGAACCATGGTCAATGATGGTAAACCATCATCAACCATTATAAACCATGGTCGAACATTGCATTTTGACAAATATTGTCTCAATATGAAAATCAGTCATCGTCAATAACCGTGGTCACATTATATTAAATATTGCCTCATGGTCCAACATCACATTGTAACAAGAATGGTCAACCTTGGTATAATGTTTCATTCTGACGAAGATTGTCTCAATATGAAACTCAACCATGTTCAAACATCATCAATCATGGTCAACCAAGGTCAACCATCATGGTGAACCATGGTTAATGGTTAAACAATTTTCACAATTTTCACAATTTTAACAATTTTGTAGAAAATCTATCATGGTGAACCATGGTTAATGATGGTCATAGGCGATTCAATCAATGAACCTCTAACATATTATGTGCAATCATATATTATTAAACTATACCCTTAATTTGAGTACCGTATTTCAAAATACCTCTAAAAATCACATTATTTGACCCCTACCAATATAAACTCAATACACCATCCCAATTTAGAAGTCCCCTAATTTCACTATATTTTATAGGTATAATTTTTTTCGTTAACATATTTTATACCCCTTTATATTTTTCATTAACTTTGAGCTCCATTTTTTATATCTGCGAATATAAAAACCCTTTACCCCTTATATATCCCTCAATATATTATGTCATTTTTTCCTCATTATATATCCCCCAATATGAATCCACATGCTATGGTTTTTATCCCGCAGTGAAGCTCCTGTGATGATGGTCCAACAACACATTGTGACAAAAATTGTCTCAATACGAAAATCAACCACAATCAACCATGTTTATTTTAGGGTTTGTAATATTTATCATAAGGTTTATATAGCTTGGGTTTACAATATTAATTCCTTGGTTTTATTAGTGCCTTGGGTCTATTAATCTAAAGGTTTATCAATCCCTTGGACATATTAATCTAAGGGTTCTTATTCCTAGGGTATAATATTATTGATAGGGTTTATAATCTTAAAATCAATCATGGTCAACCATGGTCTATCATCATAAATCATGGTCAATATGAAAATCAATCATGGTTAGTCATAGTCATTCATAGTGAACCATGGTCAACTAAGGTCCAATGTCACATTGTGACAAATATTATCTCAATATGAACATCAACCTTATGTTAACCATCGCCAACCATGGTCAATTATGGTTAATCATCATCAACCATTGTTAACCATGGTCAAATGTCACATTTTGATGAATATTTTCTCAGTATTAAAATCAACCATGGTCACACCGTGTCAGTCAACCATGTTCAACCATGTTCAATCATGATCAACCATAGTCCACCATGGTCAAAGGTCGCATTGTGACAAAGATTGTCTCAATATTAAAATAAATCATGGTCAACCATGGTCTATCATGGCCAATATGAAAATCAAACATCGTCAACCATGGTCGTTCATGGTCAACCATGGTCCAAGGTCACATTGTGACAAATGTTATCTCAATATGAACATCAACCATATTTGAACCATGGGAAATGATGCTTCACCATCATCAACCATTGCCAACCATGGTCGAATGTCGCAGTTAGACAAAGATGTTTCAATATGAAAATCAACCATGGTCAACCATGCTCGCATTGTCTCAAAGATGGTCTCATGGTGAAACGTCATATTGTGACAACCATGGTCATCCTTGGTCCAACGTTGCATCCTGACAAATATTGTCTCAATATGAAAATAAAACATTATTAACCATCGCTAATCATGGTCAACCATGGTGAACGAGGGTCCAAGGTCGCACTATGAGAAACATTCTCTCAATATGAAAGTCAATAATGGTCAAGCATGGTCAAATAAAACATTGTGACAAAGACTGTCTCAATATGAAAATCAACCATCATCATCTCTGGTCAACCATGTTTGTTTTAGGGTTTATAATTTTTACCTTAGGGCTTATATAGCTTGGGTTTATAATATCAATCCCTTGGGTTTATTAATTTAAGGCTTCATATTCCTAGGGTATAATAACAATGATAAGGTTTTTAATATTATACCTTGGGTGTAATATATATCATTTTTTTAATAATCCATTTGGTTTATAATATATATATTTATTGGGTTTATTAATCCCTTCAGTTTATAATCCCTTACGTTTATAATAATGATAATATCGGTTTGTGACAAATATTTTGTCAATATGGAAATCAATCATGGTCCATTATAGCCAACCAAGGTAAATCATGGTCAGCCATGGTCAACCATGGTCAATCATGGACCACATCGCTCAAGCATGGTCAACCATGTTCATTTATGGTCTACCATGGTCCTACAACACATTGTGACAAAGATTGTCTTAATATGAATATTAACTATGGTCAAACATGGTCAAGCAAGGTCCATCGTCATATTGTGAGAAATATTTTCTCAATATGAAAATCAGTCATGATGGTTCTTGCTACAAGATGACAGAGGATATCTGGGAGATTGGGATGATTGTTATACTTATATCAGTAGCATTACGCATTTTGTATGCGATCCTGGTGACACACAAAAGTCATTTTCTCTTCTGGGTCTAATGCAAGGGTGGAGAAGTAAATTTATCTCTACGTTGTCACAAAGGGTAGAAGAATCCCAAGTTTCCTCACTCAAATCTAGATGGGGTGCTCTATGGAATCCGTGGATAGAGTATTTTATTATTTCATTTCCCTGTAAAAACTGTGGTATATGGTTTTGCTATAAGTGGTGGTAGTGTCCGAGTTGTATCTGTTACTGTTGATGCTATGTTTGAATCCTAACTCTGAGCAGGGTGACTGAATTATTTTCATTGGTTTTTCCATTGACATCTCCCCTCGTTACCTTTTTCAGGTGTTGTATATTTTCAAGTGGGTGATTGGAGAATTAAATTGAATATATACTATTAAGGGTCTCAAGAAACAAAATCACTTCAATTTCGGACTAGGACGAAGGATAGTACAAATCAAGCAGGGATATTGCTCTGGTTTACACATCAATAAAGGCGAAGTCACAGTCACAACATTCTGCCAAGGTCGGTTGGTGTATGTTATTTTGGGAATTTAATGAAATCTGACAAAATCATTCAAAAAGCACACAAATAGAGTTTGATACAAAATCTCAGTTGGTGGATACGAGATTGATTATGTACTTGTTCATGAAAGGGTGATTGGAATGATATAAATAGCAGTAAATAGTGATGGGTGAATCTTGGTCACGGTATTTATAAGAGTGGGGTGGTGGTGATCCCTAGGATCCATCGACCATCACTTTCATCCAAATCAAAGTTTTTATGCATGTTTGATGTTTATGGAATGACACATTGGAAAATCTGGTGAATATTTAATGTGCTTCTACCATCTGTCTTAACTGAACATTGTGACTTCATTGTTTTTACTATGGAGGAAGGAACGCCTTATTTACGGGGATATTGGCCCATTAATTCTCTATGTGAGAAGCTTAAGTACTAATGCGATACCCCATGGCCATACGAGCCATGCCCTGCCGACCGTATATGGATGTCAATTTGCAATGATTGAGTTGTCGTTATCAGAGTTGTGCCGTGAACGCAACTGGAAATACAATGGATGTATGAATATGGATGTTAATCGTGGCACAACATCCTATGGAGCAAGCACATACTTCAATGTTTTAATAAAGTTTTATGCTAAGAGTTTGAGGTTGCATATAATTTTTTTTAAGAGCCGCTGATATGAATTTTGACGTTTTAATAAAGTTGTACGTTAAGAGTTTGAGGGTTTATATAATTTTTTTAAGAGCCATATAATGATTATATGAATTTTGAATTCTTTTCAAATTTTAGTAAAATTTATATTTAATTATTATTAAAAATAATAATTTTATTTTACTATTTAATTATTAATAAAAATAATAATTTTATTATAAAATAAAATGAAAAGATATACTTTTTCAATTAGCTTCTATATTTTAAGTGGAATGTTATTTAAAAAAAAAATTTAAATAGATGCAAGCAAGTATAAGTAAAACATAGTTAAATTTATATTTAATTTTTATTAAAAATAATAACTTTATTATAAAATAAAAGGTAGAGGTCAAGTTTTCCAATCAATTTCTAGATTCTAAGTAAAATGTTATTACAAAAGAATAAAGCGTAGCTATATTTTATTTATAAATCTTCAAAACATGTGAATGTTATTACAAAAGAACAAAACATAGCTATACTTCATTTATAGAACTTCAAAACATGTAAAATAAACAATCATCTAAAAATGAATGCTATTACAAAAGAACAAAGCATAGCTATATCTCATTTATAGAACTTCAAAACAAGTAAAATAAAAAATCATCTGAAAATAAAAATATTATTATAAGAATTTAAATTTTTAAATAAAATTATTATTATAGGAATTTGAATTTTTAATCTTTTGTAAATTTCTACCAACTTCCTAGACTTCAGGTTATAATTTTTCATGTTATTTAAAAAAAATTATTATTAGAGGAATTTTCTATGCTATTCGCCCATTAATGCTTGCTCCACATCAATGCCATGCTCCATTGTCATGCGCCATGCCATGCAAACCAAAGCTTCAAGCTGTTCAGTACGAATGACTCTCAAGTCTCAAGGCACTGACGTACAATCGAAGGGCGGAGATCCTTGGAGATCTATAGGCAGAGAGTAGGTTATATTATTTTTGTTTGGTAAAAAAATCACCTTTATGACTTTCAAATAAGGTTTATTAAAGTTTAGAAAATAATAAATATTAAATTAGATATTTTAAAATTAAAAAAATAAAATAAAATTTAAATGTAAGTCATTTTATTTTATTTTATGGAGTTTTAAAATAAATTATCAAATATAAAATAAGTGTAATATGTAAAAATAAATTTATAGTAAAATAATTTCATAAAAATAATTATAGAGTAGTATAATATAAAATTATTATATTAAAAAAATAGAATATTTAATTAATTAAAATTGGTCATTTATATGTTCATGGGTGTAGAATAGATAGTGCCAAGGTATCTAGTTAAGACACTCTATGGTGAAAAATTTACTAGTTTGAACCCTATGGATAAAAATATAGTCATGTTAAGGGTTCATGTGGTTCAATCCAATTATGATCTGAGGTGATTTTGAAGGCTTAAAATTTCCTTAATATTGGTTACTCAAGTAATAGGATAGGCTTACGAGTGCTCCTAAGACACACAATACCTAACAAAAAATTATAAAATATTAATATAAAAAATGTGATTAAATATTTTTGAACATAAAATAAGAAATCATATATAGTAAGTAAATTGAATCAATTCTCATATGAAAGAATAGTAAATGCTAAACATTGCAAATTTTCATTTATGAAAGAGGTTTTATGAATTAATTGAGTATGAAGAAGGTTAGGTTGCATACTTTTGAAAAATTCTTCATAAGTTATCAATCAAGAATATAAATAATAAAATATCTAAATAGAGATACTAAAATATTCAAAGTTGCGCACAATATGCACCTCACCCAACTAATACCACCATCTATGTTTAAAATTTTAGAAGTAATAATCAAATGTTTACATGAAAAACAATGTAATGGAAATAACTTTAAGGGTTCCACTGATGGTGGCATCTCTTGACTTATGCTCACTAGTTTGTGGGGCATCTCATGTCTAGGGTTTTGAGTGTGGGTAGTAAGCAACAATGTTGCATATTACACTTGTTTTATAATTATTTTAGGTAGGGTTTGTATATAATACTGCAATGTGAAAAAATATATAGTAGATTTATAATATATGGCTATTACAATGTACAATTTTTATAATTTATATTTCTTTTTAGAATTAATTAACTTTTATTGTTTATATTTAATTTATATATCTCAAGGACATTATAGTTTATCGATATTTTAATGCCAATGAAGGGTAAGATAATATGACACATGTAATAGAAAAATAAAATAAAAATATAATTCTTGAGATGTTATTTAGTAAATTTAGATCTATTTTCATTTTTAAGGGTTTTACAAAAATATATATACAATGCATGTTAAATTGTTCTTGGAACATTGATTTTGCAACATCTTTAATAATAACTACTATATATTCAAAGATTGGTACGAAGTGGAATAGATGGCAAAGTTACAACATTTTTAGACACTGGTTATTAAAATTAAATAGAGTTTGACCAAATCACATATCTTTATAGCATTGTACACTAAATTATCCATTAATTATATGTGTGATGTTTGTTAAAATTTAGATTAATTGAGAAGTGTCAAGTTTGAATATATATGAGGCTATGAGAATCATGTCACATTCTAACTTTGAAAAAAATGTTGCTAAATTTTTATTTTTAATTAAACATGTTTTAAACGTCAAGCAAGTTGTTTCATCATCTATATGTTTCTTTCTTTATGTCCTTTACTTAAATTTTCTTGTAGTCATGTGCTTACACATGAATCTAGTCATTGATTTGAAACTTTATTGTAACATGCATCATCACCAAAATTTTAAAAAATATTATTAACTATAACACAACTTGATAAGACAAAGGGTAAGTACTATATTAAAAATTTTTGATTACATATCACATATTTAATTTTGCATATAATCCATATGTGAAGGTCTAAGCCTTCAACTTACTACATAGGAAGCAGGAGTAAAACATTTATTGAGAACTTATGGGAGTTGTCTGTTTTATAGCAGACCACTCATATCTAAGGGATTATCATTATCTACACCTTATCTTATGGTACATGTTTGGGTTGGAAAGCAGACTTGCTGCTCTATGCACCACTGTATGAATATTCCAGATTTGGATTGTGAAAGCATTCACCCTACACCTGTCAGACTCACCTGGGGATCCGAGTTTGATCCATGATGTTGCTCTCATGTTGTAAATCAACGGTGGAGATTCCATTCTATGGTTTTACCTCTGTAATCACTTACCTTTCACACATTCTTTCTAGCTCATTTTCTCTAGTGAACTTTCGTGCTCAACCCTCTGCAACTAGTGATACCTAGGGTTAAGGTGATGGCCTTTGGGATTGAGGGAGGGTTTCCACTGTGGTTTGATGTCACAATGCTCCCTAGGTACCCTCCAGATAGGGTCAACACAGCTATTCCATTGCACGGTTATATGTATACTAAATCTCGCATAAAATACTTGTTGAATTGGTTTCTTATTTTTTCTTTTAGCAATAAGTTTTATGGATTCTCACCTAGATGTTATTTCCAGAATTGGATTATTTCATGCTGCGACAAATATCAACTATGCTCACAGTTCATTGGGGTACACATTGCATACCTATCATGTTCCTTTCAGGTTCCAACCTTTAATTTTGTGGTTGTCACAAAGTATTCAAATTGTTCTACAAATTGACAGAACGACGTGAGGGTTTCTCCCTCTCGGCCTCTAGAGGTAATCTGTAGTTACTCTTGTGGTTTTCTGTCACTTTGGATTGGTTCAAACTATCAAACAATAATTCTTAACTTGTGTTCTTTCTTACAAGCTCGGCTAGGTATGAGTTCGACTTCTCAAAATGGTTTCTCTCATCCCAAGGTTTATGTTACATCACTCAGAAATTCTTTCGTTTCTCTGGCACAGGTACAGTGACCCTTTTATCTAGACATGTCATGGTCTTCTTTCTAGTTAAGGCCCTACTTTCGCACCGCTTGGGTCTTCTGTGTAAGGTTTAAGTTAGTTTTTTTACATGGTGAAATACCGAGACTATGCTTGAGTCTGGGGTTCCAAATTTAATTATGGCTACCGATCGAACAATGAATGTAATTATACACTTATAATTTCTTGCACTCGTGGAGGAATGTTTTGGGTTTTGATTCTTGTTTGGACATTGTAAATAGGTTTATAAAAATTGTATATGAGTTCTTCATATATGTTTATTAGTTTTGATAGTTACAAGAAATTTGAGAGCTTAAACTCGAACAAGATCTTTTCACGTTATATGAATATTGTTAAGCTTATATACTGTGCTTTAATTTTCTTATAGCCGCTCCATCCCCCAGTTTGATGTAATACTGCGAGTTATTGGGTTTAACTTATTTCTTGCTAGCCTTCCCATTTTATAATGTTTTATATAATGCATATATTCTTCCTATGCACCCTTTGGCTATGTAAAACCCCTTTATAGTTATGAAAATGCATCGAAAATAATAACTTTATATGAAATGGTCCTCTTTAGGGCATGTTCTCTCATTAATTTTAACCAAAATCTGCTAGATAAATTTAAAAATTTGAGTTTAAGTTGTTTAATCTATAAAATTTAAGTATCCCATGGTTTTCATGCCATTGAATCCATTTATTCATTCAAAATGGTGTTTTAAACAATAGGAAATCATAAATGTTCTTGAAATTGTACCACCGGATTTTGATGAAAAAGAAGATTTCGTCTATAAGTTAGCTTATGCCATATAACTTGCATCTATAACCTATTAAACCATTCATTTTTAGTCATTGGATTTTATTATGTTAAATATATTTCAGAAAAGTGTCCCCCATGAATGATTTTGTATTTTTCATTTATTTAATCTATTAGTTTTTTTCCCATTATTTTTTACTTTAATTTTATCCAATTTAATAAAAAAATTTGTTAATTTTTCTTTTATAAATTAAGATGAGCAAGATAGTTCATTGTTAAGTGAAATTATCTTGAGTGGGCCTATTGGTTAAGATCGTGTGTTTCCTCCTAAGAGGTCACGTGTTCAAAACCGGATGGGGGTAGAATATGTATGCCTTTGTAGACTTAGCAATCAAATCGCTATGTGAAGGTGGGTCCCTTGTACCACAAACAAGGGGGTCTCATACACCTGCGGAGGTGGCTCCCTTGTCCCACAAACAAGGGGGTCTCATACACCTGCTTCGTCGTGACCTTAAAATTGGATAATAATAATAATAATCTATATATGTTTTATCTTGAATTAAAACATATGAAGTCGAAAATTATCGAAGAAAAAATATAATTTTTATATTTAAAAACTATATTATAATATGATATATTTTTTTATTGATAAGTTGTGCGAGTCCTGAGATGATTGCACATTTAATATTTTCTTTTAGAAACTATGACCTAGGGGGTTTAATTTGTAAAACAAATATGACCCAGGGGGGTCTAAGTTATCAAAATCAACCGGAGATCGCACTCATCCTGGACCAAATTAACCCTTAACATGGCTGGATTTTTTTCCATGTATTTTCAAACCAATGGCCTTCACATCACAGAGTTCCTTAATAATACACCTCACCATAGTGTATTCTACACCTCGTGGGTCATAATGTTGTATGTGTATATATATATATATATATATATATATATATATATATATATATATATATATTGAAATAAATATAGTATTTTTTTTTTGTAAGCTTGATAAGACATTTTCCATTCATTTCTTCAAAAAAGATAGGTTACAACCAGAATTGAAGTGGTTAGGTGGCCTTAACCTGCTCATAGGGAATATAGATCTGTTGGACACTTAACTACATTATAGGCTATAAAAAAACAGAAGAGTTTAAGACTGTCTAGCAAATATATATATGTATGAGTATCTTTAAACCTTCTATATTCTAAAGAACTAAAACTGGAAATCATAGTCTACAAATACTTCATGTGACAAAATAAAAAATAAAAAATTAATCCAAACATGCTACTATTCATTTGAATATATTGTAGTTGTTCACTATTGTGTAATGAGTGGTGGATGGAAACAAATAAACACTATATGAAGAACTAATAGCTTTAATGATTGGAAATGGATATGTATCTGTAATAGCTTTAATAACTTAAGCACAATATATAATCTTAACAATATGCATATAACGTGAAAAGATCTTGTTCGAGCTTAAGCTCTCAAATTTCTTGTAACCATCAAAACTAATAAAAATATATGAAGAACTCATATACAACTTTTATAAACCGATTTACAATGTCCAAACACGAATCAAAACCCAAAACATTCCTCCATGAGTGCAAGAAATTATAAGTGTATAATTACATTCACTGTTCGATCGATGGCCATAATTAAATTTGGAACCCCAGACTCGAGCATAGTCTCGGTATTTCACCATGTAGGAAATCTAACTTAAACCCTACACAGAAGACCCAAGCATTGTGAAAGTAGGGCCTTAGCCAGAAAGAAGACCACGATAGGTTTGGAAAAAAGGGTCACCGTACCTGTTCCAGAGAAATGAAAGAATTCCTGAGTGATGTAACAAAAACCTTAGGACGAGAGAAACCATTTTGAGAAGAGAAACTCATACCTAGCTGAGCCTGCAATAAAGAACACAATTCAAGAATTAGTGTTTAATAGGTTGAACCAATCCAAAGTGATAGAAAACCACGAGAGTAACTAGATTTTACCTCTAGAGGCGAGGAGGGAGAAACCCTCGTGTCATTCTCTCAATCTGTAGAAAAAATTGAAAAATTTGTGACAACCATAAAATTAAAGGTTGGAACCCGAAAGGAACATGGTAGGTATGCAATGCGTACCACAACGACAAGTCTTGAGAATAGTTGAGAGTCGTCGCAGCATGAAATAATCCAATCCTAGAAATAATATGCAGGTCAGAATCCATAAAATATACTGCTAAAAGAAAAACCAAGAAAACAATTCAACAAGTATTTTATGCGAGATTTGGTATACCTGTAACCGTGCAATGGAATAGCTGTGCTGACCCTGTCTGGAGGGTACCTAGGGAGCATTGTGACATCAAACCACAGTGGAAACCCTCACTCGAGCCTAGATGTCATCACCTTAACCCTAGATATCACTAGTTGCAGAGGGTTGAGCACCAAAGTTCACCGGAGCAAATGAGCTAGAAAGAATGTGTCAAAGGTAAGCGATTATGGAGGTAAAACTATAGAATGGCACCTCCACCGTTGATTTAAAACATGAGAGAAACATTGTGGATCAAACCCAGATCCCCAGGTGAGTTTGCTAGGTGTAGGGTGAATGATTTGACAATCTAGATTTGGAAGACTCATACAATGGTGCATAGAGTAGCAAGCCTGCTTTCCAACCTAGACATGTACCATAAGATAAGGTGTAGATAATGATAATCCATTAGATATGAGTGGTACACCATAAAACAGACAACTCCCATAAGTGCTCAATAAATTTTATACTCCTGCTGCCTATGTAGTAAGTCGAAGGTTTAGACCTTTGCATATGGATTATATACATTAAATATGTGATACGTAATCAAAAAAATTTAATATAGTACTTACCCTTTGTCTTATCAAGTTGTGTTATATTTAATAATATTTTTTAAAATTTTGGTGATGATGCATGTTACAATAAAGTTTCAAATCAATGACTAGATTCATGTGTAAGCACATGACTACAAGAAACTTTCAGTAAAGGACATAAAGAAAGAAACATATAGAATGATGAAACAACTTACTTGACATCCACCATCTGCCGAGGAAGGACAATATTCTCCATTGCCTTAGATCTTCATGGTGAGAATGAGTAGTTGATCAAAATCTTATCATGAATTAATGGAATTGATTCTATGCATTTTGGATTTTACATCTAATTGGTTATTTAATTTTTGCAACAATATCAATTTCGAAATGCTCTTGGTAGTGCCAAGCGTGGCGAGGGTGACATATAGACCCAATTTATAAATCAGTCATGATGTCATTTTTCCATTATTTCATTTATGGGCGCGACCTTCCGTTATCTATGTTGGGAATACCATGGGCCATGGGCCCATTTTGTAAAAGATAAAAGTGTATAACGAGACCAATTTGGAATACAAGTACAAGAATTTGAACTTGTGTATATGACAATGTCTTCATTGGCTTTTAAATTCATGATGTGGATTTAATGTTATATTCTATCAATGTTACATTACTTTTGATGAATGTAGTGAGAATGGATTTATTTGTTTCATTTACAAATTAGCAAGTTTGCAAGTTAAGTTACTTTTAAATTTATATATTACTCAATGTTATATGCATGGACAACCATATCATTACCATGGAACTTTGGTTAGTACATGAAGAGAGCATAGATATGGATTCATATTCATTTTAATTTTGAATTTATGAAAAAGAAAACTAAAGTTTTAAAGTACAGTATACATGCCTTATAATAAAATCTGCAAAAATGGATAAAGTTTTGAGCCTTTACCACTTCAATACTAACATTTAAAGATGAAAATTTTATTGATAAGTGGTGTAGTATTATTTAAGTTTTGTTTTTATTTTATTTTATTTTGGTTTTATATATATTTTAACAATTGACTTTTACACCATGAAGTTCATGTAGTTAGTTACAAACAATCTTCATTGTGATAAATCTCAAACTATTTTCTTCTACTATTCTTATCGTCACACCTATTGATTTGCCATCAAATCAATAGGCCATTCAAATATTTAACTCAAGCTACTAAAAAAGTATTTAACTCAATCATATTTAAAAAAATATTTAACTTAATCATATTTAAAGATATTTAACTCAATCATATTTAAAAATATATATAAAATCCAAATAATAATCACTCTTTTTTAAATTAGCAATCTATTACAAATTAACATACATATTCTTTCATTTTCTATTTTCTAAGTTTTCTAAGCCTTTGAAAGCAAAAATGGAATTAGAAAATGGTAAGCTTTCTTATTCCACTATAATTTTCTTTCATATTTTCCTACCTTCCCTTTCACATTTTCTAAGTTTTTAGACTTTTAAAAGCAAAAAATAAATTAGAAAATAGTAAACATTCTTATTCCACTATGATTTTCTATTTTCTTTTATTTTTTCTTACCTTACTATATATTTATGTAAATACTTTTTCCTTCTATGTAAACTTCATTCCACTATTATCTATTTGTATAAATATTGAGTTTCTTGTCCTCTGCTATTGAATAAATAAATCACATGGCTGATTAAACTTCTAAGTTTTAAATAATATTTTATTAATTAAACATTGATC
The DNA here is from genome assembly GCA_034641835.2 of Pinus albicaulis. Lineage (NCBI taxonomy): Eukaryota > Viridiplantae > Streptophyta > Pinopsida > Pinales > Pinaceae > Pinus > Pinus albicaulis. The sequence continues at coordinate 914,705,835 of CM076572.1, read as the reverse complement.
CTCGAATGGAATTAACCACATGGCTAGTTAAATTTCTAAACTTTTAATTAATATTTTACTAATTAAACATCTATCTTCACAACATAATCAAATTTTAGCAAATTTTCGTATTTTTTTAGCCGAATTCAAACGAACTTGATAACTATAACTTATAAATATGCTCACAATTTATAAATAATAAAATTATTATAACAATATTTATCAAAATATTATAGCTTATTAAATTACAAATATAAATCTTAATATATCAAAATATTGTAATTCATTAATTCATCATACTACATATTTAAATCATGTTACATATTTAAATATTGTTACAGAAATAAATCTTAATAGTAAAATTAACAACCACTCTATCAACCAATCTAAAATAACCTCAAACTCATATCAATTTATTCAACACAAAGTCAAATATTTGCTTTAATTAGATATATTAAAACAAAGTTAAGTATTCGTTTTTAAAATTTATTAACTCATAGATAATTTCTTCAACATAAAGTCAAATATTTTCTTTGATTAGATATATTAAAACAGAGTTAAGTATTTGTTTTTTAAATTTATTAACTCATCTCAATTTTTTCAAAGTAAAGTCAAATATTCACTTTGATTAGATATATTAAAACAAAGTTAAGTATTCATTTTTTTAATTTATTTTCAAATTTAAAATTTAGAATTTTCTATGACCATTAAAATAAAAAAAAATTTAAAATTGCATATGCCGAATTGTTGGTGTTGGTGTTAGTAGCTAATGACAAATTGCACTAGCCTGACACCGGCGCGTGGCTCTCGTCTACCCAGCACCCTTAAGCCAATGGTCAACCTCCACGTGTCCCATTTTCGATTTCCTTATGACGTCAGCCCTACAACTATTGTCCTCACCTCGTTCTCCATAAAAACTGGGCCAATTTAACCCTGTCTTGTTCCCCGATTAGGTAAAATATTTGTTTTTTATGGGTTTTGTCGTGCAGCTAAGGGTGAACTCCAGTGCTAGGTCGTTTTCAGGATTTGCGTCATTTTATTTGTCACAAATATTAAGATTTGATTTGATAGGTGTACTTTTATGACACTTGTTTGCTACAAAGAATTTTTATTTTTAAATTTTTAAATAAATTTTATTTATGACAAATCTTTTAAAAAGTCATCAAATTAGTCATTTATGTTATGCAGACTTTTTTTTTTTTTTTAATTTTTAAATCAATTTTGTTTATCACAAATCTATTAAAAGCCTCGTAAAATTAGTCATTTCATTAATATTAATCAATTAGAAAATTTAAATTTAAATTTTGAAAATTTCAAAATTACATTTTAATTCCCAAAAAATCAATTTAAGGCAATTTTTTTTTAGAATTTTCATAAATTTTATAAATTATTTGAAAATTTGAGAGGTCAATTTTTTTTTTGGACCATAAACATGCCTATATGAATCACATATTTTTCAATAATGTAATATATAATGTGAATGTGATGTATTTTGTCATTATGAATGTAGTGTATCAACATATATAATAAATAATGTGAATAAGTTGTATTAATGTAATGTTAGGAAAATTTATTACGAGTAGAAATATATTTTATCACATGAAATTTGAAAAACAACTAAATTTGTTTAATTTAAATTTAAAAAGAATAATTTTATTATATATATATATATATATATATATATATATATATATATATATTAAAAAAAATATTTCTTTTAAATTTAAAGAAAATAATTTTATAAAAATAAAATAATTTTGTTTTTATTTTTCAAATTTTGATGTATTAAAATATCAAATTTATTTTATTAAAAAAAAATTGTTTAAAATTTTTAAAAATATTATACACTTCAAATTATTGAAATAAGAAACAACAAAACCTTTATCAATAAACAATTTGATTATCTAAAATATTTTATGTCTTTATTCTAATTAAGTGAACCAACATGGATCCTTTATTACAATCTGTGGTATTTTGTGATTCTTTCT
>CM076572.1:913296218-913503768 GCA_034641835.2 Pinus albicaulis | reverse complement strand
GTGCCTAAATCAGGCCTGAAAAAGGTTGTGGTCGGTAAAGTCTTGGAGAGTTTTTTTACAGTGATGTTGAACATATGGAAGGCGGTCGGTAGAGTCCTGGAGAGTTTGTTTACAGTGATGTTGAACATATGGAAGGCTCTTTTCATAAGCACGTAGATTCTTGGAGTTTTACATGCATAGGATAATCATCTTGTTGGATATTTTCCCTTTTCCATCTATTTATTAATGAAAGGAAGTCAAATTTGTTAACATGGTTTCCATCGAAGACCGTAAGCTAGAGTAAAAGGGACTTAGAACGAATGTGTTGTCCCCATACTAATATAATGTTGTGTAGTAGCCGGAAATGAACCCAAACATTCTGAAAGAAGAGTTTAGTGTTCACTTTCATTTTGATACTTCTTTTACATGGTGCCAAAATGGTCATATTAGAGAACCAATTAACCAATTACTACCATGATTGGTGGAGGAAAAATCCTCACATGTAATCCACGAAAATTGATTCCTAAAGATTTTATTTATTTTTTGGACAGGTGGAAGAGTGTATGACTCTGGTTTGTTAATGTTGATTGCATAAATCCTACAAGATATAACCCAAAAGCAATCATGGGAACATCGTTTTTCAAGAGGCATTGTGCTTTGTTCTTTAAAATGGTTGGAAAAAACAAGGATTGATATAGCGTTTGCACGCTGTAGGAAGACTCGTGAGTCGTGGTGTCAAATAAACACTTCAGGTAATAGGAGAATGGAAACCATGCTAAATGTGTGTGACAAGCCATCAGGGAAACTCGCGACGGGTAAAACAGTCGCAACTCCAAACCCAAATATAAAATCGTGAGTTCACCGAATCTAAAACGCAGGCCATCAGGAAAATTCGCAAACGGAAAACTCGGGAACGGAAAAACGATCGCAACTCCAAACCCAATTATAAAATCACGTATGTACATGAATTGTAGCTGAATACCAAGATAAATGGCCTTCAAACCAATCCACGTACACACTTTGCACGAGAAAACCGATTACGTGGAATCTGTGAACACCAAAATTAAACATGGACGTGTTGCCCAATCATGGACAACGCAACCGCCAAGGAAATTTCTAGGCCACTACCTATATAAGCTAATCTACTCTTAACGGAGTTACAAATACACACCGATCATGGCGTCGGTTGAAATTCCTGCAATATCCATTTTGATTGGCTTCTTCCTAAGCTACTTGGCTTTGGGTGCCGCCACTAATTCTGCAGCTGAAGAAAAGGCTTCTGGATCTGTCGTTGTTACTTGGAAAAGTGTTCTGTGATGCATATTTGGAGAGGAGGCCCTCTCAAAATGGCTACGTCATATCTGGTATGATATTTTTTACGTCATATCTGGTATGGAAGTCATTTTGATATTTTTATTTTCTTCTATAAATAGACAGAAGAGGGGGTAAATGTATAGACATAACTGTTTTTTTCTTGCCGTCAACGTTTTTCTTGCTATTGTGTTTATAAATTAACTTCCGCTAAAACCATATCGTCAACTGCAACAGTTTTATCGAACGATCGTAAATATACATTACTTATCATGCATAGTTTCTTTCTCCTTTTGACAAATGAACAGGTGCTTCCGTTGCTGTGGAATGCGGTCTCAACAGGAAAACGTTGACGGTATCCATCACAGGAGAAACAGATGAAAATGGAGAATTCAAGGTGGAGCTTCCTTCCAATATTTTACAGTCTGCTGATCAATTGAGCAAGTGTTCGGTGAAGCCGCTGAAAACCCTGAGAACTCCTGCAGGATTCTCTCAAAGTCTGCACCACCCAGCCTCACGCTACAGTCGTTCTCAAACGGAGTTCTCACGTCAAGTGCACGGTCTTTCATCTACCGCCATGAAACCATACCCGCGTTGTGTTACGGCAAAGGTGTGTTGAGAATGATGAGGGGTTGAGTAGTGGCTGAGAATTTTGATCAAAATTGGAAGGTAGGCCCGCAGACGTACACAAACCCTTCGTTGAATAGGTCTCCGTTTGGTAATGCCACTCCACGCATTCCTAAACTTTCTCCAGGCACTCCTTTTGTTTGGCCTCTTTTTCCGAAAAGTCTTCTAGGGCCTTTTTCCAATTGGCCACGACCGGGCACTCCACGCTTTCCCAAAAATCCTTTGGGCCTTCCCTTCAATTCTCCAATCACTCTAGGCTTTTCCAACACTCCTTTGGTTCCATGTTCAGTGCTCCACAAATGACACCCATCACTCCAGGGGTTTCACCTCAACCTGCCTCTGATGCTCCTTTTGGCACCCCACGACTGACTAGTTAATATTTGGAAGCCGGCCTACACGCATCCACAACCCCTTCTTTGCAACCCCTTCTTTGCAATGGTCTTCGCGCAATTTTTCACCATTACCACAACCTCGTACTCCAAGCTTTCCTGCTATTCCCAATTTTCCTCCATTCAGACCGACCACTCAAGGCTTTCTCAAATTTCCTCGAGGCCCTCCATTCAATTTTTCACGTCAAGGCACTCCAAGATTCCCCAAATTTCCTCGAGGCCCTCCATGATTTCCCAAAACTCCTCAACGCCCTCCCTTTGATATTCCACCAAATCCACAACCCACCACTCCCGACTTTTCACCTCAGTCCCCCTCGAATGCTCCTTTTGGCAAACCCACCACTCCTGGCTTTCCATCTTAACCCACCTCTCATGCTCCTTTTGGCGCACCCACCACTATAGGCTTTGCACCTCAGTGCCCCTCTGAAGCTCGTTTTGGAACCCCAAGACTTACTAGCCAAAATTTGGAAGCAGGTTTAGAGGCATCCACAACCCCTTCGTTGCATTCATCTTTGCGTAGTTTTCCACCATTTCAACAACCGGGCATTCCAGGATTTTCGAAATTTCCTCCAGGGCCTCCATTCAATTTTCCACGACTAGGCACTCCAGGCTTCCCTCCAAACACTCGTGGAGGCCCCCCTTCGATATTCCACCAAACTCACAACCCACCACTCCACGCATTCCACCTCAACCTCCCTCTGATGCTCCTTTTGGCACCTTAGGACTTACCAGCCAAAATTTTGAGGCAGACCTACAAGCATCCACAACCCCTTCATTACAGTCATCTTTGCACAGTTTTCCACCATTTCAACAACCAAGCATTCCAGGCTTTCCCAAATTTCCTCCATTCAATTTTCCAAAACCAAGCCTTCCACGCTTTCCAAAAACTCCTGAAAGTCCTCCTTTTGATATTCCGCCAAACTCACAACCCACCACTCTAAGCATTCAACCTCAGCCCCCTCTAATGCTCCTTTTGACACCCGAGGACCTTCTAGTCAATAGAAAATCCCATTCATCTTTGGGGTCTCAGCATTTGTGTTTGACATATTGTAATAGTTTTTCGGGGTTTTTTTTATGAGAAATTCGTGTGCTTGATTTACATTTATCGTTTATATCATACGACTGATAAAAAGTGTCGTTTGAGGGATAGTTAAGGTTCTTGAGGTGTAATAACAATGGTATATACCAACATCTGAGCTCTACAAATGTTATTATTATTACTATGTATATGCTTATTGGCTACACTGATTGTGGTGCAAAGAAAACTCTCGTAAGGATTTGCATGTTGGGTCTCAATAACGAACAAGAAGCTGCTATTTGACAAAATATTTATTGGCTACGTTGATACGTGCTATATTTGACAAAATATTTATTGGCTACGTTGATACGTGCTACAATAGACACTCTCTTAAGGATCTGCATGCTCGGTCTCAATAACAACAAAGAAGCTGTTATTTAACAAAATGTTTATTTATTTATATCATGATTATATAAAGTAAATTTCATCTTAATCGCCCTCTTTCTATCAAACACCAAAATTGTTTTGCAATACGTTAGATAAGAACAAAATTGTTTTGCAATACATTAAATAACAACACAAAGTAATGATTATGGATTAAATAGCCAATTTGTTTTGCAATATATTCCATATCTAAAAATAATGACCATGGTTTATAATATCTTTGATATAAAATAATGATCACAGAGTTGTAATATCTTTTATAATTAAAAGTAATGATTATGAGTTAATAATTCCTTCAAAATAATATTATCTCATTTTAGAATTTTAAATATAATTAAAGATTTTGATATTAAAATAATATTTCTTTTTTATTAAAATTTTTGAAAAAAAACATTAATTTTTTAACTCTAAATATTAATAGTAATGATCATTAAATTCAAATTATTTTTTATAATTGAAAGTAATGATCATGGGTTTATAGACTTTATTGTGAATCAGATTCCTTCAAAATAATATTATTATATTTTCAAATAAAAATATAAAAGACTAATTAATAAATATAATTTACTCTTTAATATCAAAATAGATTTTTCTTTACATTTTGATAAAGCACTTTTCTTTTTTAAATCTAAATATTACTCAACAAATAGTTTATTTATTTCTATACAAACCATCACATTTCAATTAGCCACATGACATGATTTGGATTGTACAAAACACTTATAACCAAGAACTACATTTTATAATATTGAACACAACACTTCTTAAATATTAATATTTATTTTGAAATGCGAAAGAGTTATTTTCATTTTTGTTGTAATTTTTAACTTTATAATAATATGATATAAATATAAATAAATTAATATAAAATAATATTAGAAATTTTACAATGAGTTAGTTTTTAGTAATATAATTTTGTATTTTATTATTTACATTTTTAATGAAAATAAAAATATCTCATTTTTATTAATATATTATATAGGTAAAAGGTAAGAGATATTTTTACATTTTTAAAATTTGACATTAAACAATTAAAAAAAAGTTTTAATTATTAAAAATAGTGAATATAATAGGATTTGATTGTTGTATTGGAATTCATATCTTAAGAATATTTATGTGTCCTACAATGTCAATTATTTAACAAAAAAAAATGAGGAAGATCTTTCCAGCTTGAAAGATATAGGGTGTTGCCTTAAATAAGTTGCAAAGGAGAAAAGTGAGGAGGTTGAAAGCTATCAAATTGGAATCCCAAAATAGCTAGTTGTATTTTCATTGTTCACACTCACAAGCTATTCAATCTAGTAGCCAAGAAAATTTTCATAAACCATTAACTTAAAGCTTCGTTCCTCCTACTTGTAAAAGCAAAGAGAAAAGAACCCCACTATATATAGCACCATTTTGATACACCCTATTCCACCCAAGTGGGATCTATAATAATTTCACAAAAAGGATTAACCTATATTGCTATAATGTCAATAAAAATAGAATATAGATTGAGCATATTTTACAAGCCATCATTTCATTGTAGACCACCCGGATATAGCTTTTAAAGTCATTGGAGAGGAATGGAAAATAATAAAACTAATATCTTTCATTCCATTGTCGACTAGCATTTGATATGGTGCTTGGAATTTTCCTTTGATATAAATAGGAAGAGTTATAGGGTCTAACTTTTCCATTATTAGTTTTGATATTGTTGGTGCGTGGAATTTTCCTTTGGTATAGATAGGAAGAGTTATAGGGTCCAACTTTACCATTATTAGTTTTGATATTGTTGTTTGTTGTCATGATTTATTGATTAAATAAAATTATACAATTCATTTGGATGGTTGTGTGTCACTATATCTTAATACTTATATAGTGGGATAAATGTATTCTTGATTTTAAAATGTTTCGGATATTCGGGTATGAGAGTTGTAGTGTCTATATACACATTTCCTAAAGTCTGTTGTGAGAGTTGTAGTGTATGTATACACATTTCCTAAAGTAAAGCTAATCAGTAGTGTATACATACACATTTCCTAAAGTCTCTCATGATAGTTGTAGTGTCTATATACACATTTCCTAAATTAAACCTCATAGGATCCTTCCTTCTTCTTTGGAATATTCGGATATTATGGATAGATGGTAGCTCATTTGTTAGCCATAAATAGTGACTAGCAATTCCAAGGGACTCAATGGATTTGAAGTTTGACCTTGTGACCTATGATCTTCCCATCTCAACATGCCCTGGGAAGATTGTTTAACCAAATCAACCTTTGGGATTAGGGTGTGTATATTTTTTATAAAAAGAAACTTCGGTTTTGTTTTGGTTAGAGATATATTATAAAGAAAATTTCCTTTTTTTTCCGGTTAAAGAAGAAAATGTGACTCTAGGAAACTTGAAAAAACATTTTTTCTTGCAGAATGGAAATGATTTTTTAAAATAAATAGGAAAATATCATTTAGTGTTTGGTATAGTCAAAATTACTATTTCAAGATGTAACTCACAATAAGGGGAAAGTATAAATCACATGATATTGAAAAACTCACAATGAGGAGAAAGTATAAATGACATGATATTGAAACAAACAAGCCTACATTTGTACATTATTTCCTTTTTTTTCTTTGTTTATTTTCTCTTACAGGTTGTTTTCATTTTCATTTTGTTGATGACTGTAAACTCATAATCTCACAGTATTATTATCATATAAAAAATAGAAGATGAGAATTGTAGATTATTTGTCTTTTTATTATTTAACCTTCAAAGGTGTTTTTATATATAGGTTTTAGCATATAGATGTTTATCCTTCCATTATGGGCATAAAGACTTAATAATTTAGAGGGAACTTTCGTTGGAGTTGGTTTTTCTGAGCAGAATTATAAATTATGTTTTTCTGAGCAGAATTATAAATTATGTTTTTCTATAGTTCAATATTAGAGAATAATATGAAAATAACAATATTGTAAAGATTGTGCTACACTAATATTTCTTCCCTATATTATTTAGAAATTATATTCCAATAGAAGATAATATATGAATTATCATTCTATTATAACATAAAGTTAATTTAATAATTTAAAGGGCATTTTCACTATAGACTGTTTTTCTTAAAAATTTATATTTGCATGTACTTCATTTTTAGTTTCTTAAAAATTTATATTTGCATGTACTTCATTTTTAGAGATAATATCAAATTAATAGTGTTGGAAAAGAGCCAAAATGTGCTAAATGGATAGTTCTGATATAATATATAAAATTCAGATTGAAACAACAAACAATAAATCATATTTGAATACCTTACGAAATTGTAATAATTATGGTCACATTGCAATTTTTTTCTCATAATGGTAAGAAAATTGGGTTTTCCTACATGCATGTAGTACACTCCTCGCATTTTTAGTAAACGTTTCTTGTCACTAAAGGAAAATAAGGCAAAAAACATATATTTTGAAAGAAGATAGATATCTTTGTGAACAAATGGTAATTAAGTTATTCACGAAGATAAGTGTGTATTCCATTTAAATTATCTGAAAGAATGTAAATAATACGAAATTAGGTTGATGTGAAGGAGACGTTATTTACTTTTAGAGTTTAAAAGCCCACATTACTTCATCATGCCGTATATAGATGGAAGTTTATTCAAGCTAAAAAAATTCCTATTGAAATGTATACAAATCATTAGTGTTGCAAATGATTGGATTGAGATTCAACTAATAGGTCATTAGCCCTATGCTTAGTGATAAATAAAAAAAATTGCATGGTAGAAATTATGCGAAAAACTATTCAATTAATAAATAATGTTAAATATGAAGGAAAATCATATAAAGGGTCATTACTTAGTGGATTTTTTAGTTGGAAAACTATTAGAAGATAAGAACATGTGATGCCCTTCTACTTTATACAAATTAATAGACAATTGATAAATGTTTACCTCAGCCACCTTTGTACCCCATTTTGAATGTGGTTTGTTAAGGAATTCTTCTTGGAAAAAAGAAAATTAAGGGTTGTCATGCATGTTGATACTAGATGTGTACCCAATTTTGAATGTGGTTTGTTAAGAACCTTTTCTTCGGTAAAAGAAAATGAAGGGTTGTCCTAAGTTACTTTTAGTTAAAAATTTGGCCTTGTCAAATATTAGTGAAAGCTTTAAAATGAATAATTACAACCCAAAAAAGGAGAGAGATGAGAAAATAAAGTCATCTCTCTCCTTTTTTGGGTTGAAAGAAAAGATGCAAAGAATAAGAATACCAAAATCAAGAAAAATATATGAAAAGATTCATACTTAGGATGATGCAAAAAAATAAAAAGTTAATGCAACACTAAATGATATCAATTACCACATACTATCCATGAAACGAACCAAAAAAAAAATAAAATGAAGTAAAATAACACAAAAATGAAGAGTCTTTTGCAAAAACTATTACTAAGAACTCAAAGGATAATGAGAATTTAAAAAGAGATTGGAAAAGAAGATTAAAAGGAAAGAAAAATCCAGAGGTAAATTATACATGCATCGGCAAGTTTTTTGAAATAGGCATAGCTGGTACAATGTACAGAAATTTTTTCTTTAGTTCAAAAAGAGAAAAAATACGTATTGATAAAATACTTCTATTCATATTAGAGAAATATTGAAACATATAAAGATAGAGTCTTACCTATCCTACTAGTTTTTGTTGGAAATCATTTTTGAATACTACATTAAACAAACAAGCACAAATAGAAGCATCCATTATTTTTTGGTTTTAAAAGTCAAACTTGAGATAAAAGGAAGAATGGTGATTCATGCATATCATCCAATCCCTACAATATCAACCTCCTTTTGATCCACACCCACAACTTCAGCTTGTTCAACCAGAGCCACACAATGTTCAATTTTTTACCTTGTTTACATTACCAAAAATGTATTTGAGATCAAAATACTATAATGTCTCCAATGAATTTTGAAATGGGTCAACGAGATATCCAAATTGCGAAAAATCTCAAAAACAATAATTATAGTGAAAAACAAATGCTAAGTTCACAATGCCGGAATCAAAATCTTATGTAATTTGTTGGTTCCAACTCCACTAAAAAGTAACTGTGCAAAGGAACATTTAGCTTGTATACCATGAAAGTATTTTCTCTAAATGTATCTAATGTTGTAACTCCCACCAAACACTGATGGTTACAAACACCGGCTCTTTTTTAAAACCTCAGCTGCAATTGGCAGAGTGGAATTGATTGGGTTGATGATAATATTCATAATTGCATTGGGACAACACTTGGTTACCCCTATGCAGAAGATGCAGATGATTCCCGAATTGGTATTGAAAAAATCATCCCTATTCAACTCGGGATTCTGGAAGGTGGTCCCAACCATTGTGCCCCTAACCATGACCATCGGTTCTATCAATCATTGTTTTTGGGTGACCGGGGCTAAGCCCTGGCCCCTACCCCCATATCTCTACCAACCATAATTCAAATAACGCATACATATTTTTCTACCAAGATTTCAATATGGACCCAGGAGTTTAATTAAATATGATATGTATCACTATATGCCATGCAACATTGTACATTATGTATAAAAGAAATTAACCCTCATAGTAGAAAGACATAATATGCAACATGCTTAACTACATTTTAATGATATCAATGGTAGCATAAAATAAGATAAAATATATACTATAAACATTGCACAAATAAATAAAATCTATGAGAAATACGTCAGAAACTTATATGGTGGAAAGAGTCGACTACCTTTGGGCTCTCCATGTTCCACCTAGCCATAGACCATATGGTTCATAAGCCCAACAAAAGGTCACTCGCGAGTTGGGATAGGAATCTCCAAAAGCAACAAATGACAAGTAACAACAAATCCTATGCCACGACACCAACCCTGGCATCCCTCACCTCCAACCACAAGCTCATGTCCACATGATAACCACCTAGGTGGAATACCTCGAGTCTCTCTATGGTGCCCACTATCTAGAGAAACTAACAATTGTCTAAAATAGACTTATCCTACAAGTCCACAAGTTTTGGTGTTGCCCAGTGCCCAAGTGTGAACATACAAACTAAATATAACCCTCATTCGATACCAAAGCCAAACCCAGGGCTCCCTAACTATCCCTAGACGATTTCCCACTAGAACTCCATGGTGCCAAGCCATAATTAGATCCAAAAACCCCTTGGAGCCTCCAAACTTCCGGAACCCCTAGGGCTCACATAAACAAAATATATTTGGCTTGGTATGATTAATTAACTAGCCACACAAATATCTAGTTCCAAAGTCCAACCCATGAGTCACTGGCTCCTTAGTCTATAATACTAAATAGTTAACCAAAGTCTATAACCCAAAATCACTCATCTATTACCCAATTGTTTGAATCCTCAATGAATACTAATGCATATAATAACATGAATCTAAACTTTCTTTATAATGCATGGCATCCACTAACCCAGTGTGTTGAAATGGGAGCATGAAATGGAACCAAAAGGGGGCTTCTAATTTAATATTCCCTTAATTAAATTGTAAAATAAATTGTAATTTCATCTCATGACAACTTGTATTAGTTAACTCAGTTAGAATGACTGAGTTATCTTAGGGAATTCGAGTTAGGGTCAGAGAGGAGGCACGCAGATTTCTCCCATGATCTAAGGGGGTCCAGTTACAGTTATTTGTGAGTTCTACCCCACGAGGCTTTAATATTTTCCCAAGCTTAACATATTTCCCCAACCACGATATTTAAATTATTTTCTCTCCATCCATTAAATATTATTTGAATATTATACATAACTTTCCCATGGAAGAATTATTTTAACAAGCATCTCACTTCTAAATGAGTTATTCCCTGAGTTTAGCCATTCTTATCATTAATAATAGTTTCTCAATGTACTTTATAAATGGATAGCCACCAATGTACTCGATTATATTATTAGTCGTGATGATGAACCACACTCGGTGGTTTGAAACGCGTCGAGAAAATATTCTTGGATATGATTATCATCGAATTTGTTTTTTATATATTTTATGGGTCAGAGAAGAAAAAATCCTTAAATTATTAGTGCTCCTTAGAAAGAAATGGTTTCCATTGCATCGAGTTTATATGAGGAATATTTTGTTGATGTTGAACCTTGGTGAATCACATTCCATGCTAAGAAAGTTTTCTTGGTTTAACAACTTGATAGAGTTGTATGTTCTACTCGTGAGTGCCCATCATTTTTGTGTCAATTATATGATCCAATATATAATTCTTAATAGATTTAGGTTTATGTTGGTAGAAAAAAAAGTGCTCATCCACATCCAAAGTGATTTAAAGAGGTAGGAAATATGGTCAAAGTAGCTTCACATTAAATTTTATGTGGCAGATAAGAAAACAATATTACTCAATTCGAAGGCATTGTCACCCATAGCCTCTATGATGGTGTAAAGCCCATATAAAAATCGTTTAATATTCTTATGGGGGCCTTTGAGGTAATTTTGTACAAAAATAAATACACCTTATAAACATCTTAAAACTTTTGTGGAACTCGATTATATAAGATAGAATGAACATGTTACTAGTGACATCATATTTGATAAAAAACACGGCTTGTCTATTTGGATCAACTAAATTGTGCCAAGAAACTATTTGTGAATAGAGAATGAGTAGGACTACATTGATGGGGCCCCATGGATGGAGCCTAAATCAATCCTAAAAAGGGTCGTGGCCAGTAAAGTCTTGGAGTTTTTTTTTACAGTGATGTTCAACATATGAAAGGCCATTTTCATTAGCACACAAATTCTTGGTGTTTTACATGCATAGGATAATCATATTTGTGGATACTTTCCTTTTTCCATCTATTTATGACTGAAAGGAAGTCAATTTTGTTAACCTAGTTTCCATCAAAGATCGTAAAACTGAAATAGAAGGGACTTAGAAGGAATCCGTTGTTCCCATATTAAAATAATGTTATGTAGTAGGCCGAAATGAACCCAAAGCATGCTTAAATAAGAAATTAGCGCCGACCTTTTTTGCGATACTTATTTTACATGGCGCCAAAATGGTCATCTTAAAGAACCAATTAAAAACCACAAAGACACAATTATGACCATGATTGGTGGAGTGAAAATCTTCACATCTAATCCATGGAGATTGATTCCAAAGGATTTTGCTTTTGGGCAGGTAGAAGATTGTATGACCCTTGTTTGTTAAGGTTGATTACAACAATTCTAAAATTAGTCAAATGTTTGATATGCTAGTTGATTTCCTTTTGATGGCTTGTATAGTAGAAATACTTATAAATTACAATTATTAATGTCTTCACAATGTCGTATTTCCCTACCATCCAACTTTACTGTGGTTCCTAAAGTAACTTTTCATTCTCACTTAAAGAAATAGAATTATGACAAACATAACACAAGAATGCATCACAAAGGTGGAATTATAGAACTTATCTTCATATGGTCAGACTGTAATAAGTAGCAATGAATCGTAGAATTACTTTTATTGTGACACATACCACAAGAAATTGTATTTAGCTCCACCTTTTTTTACCCGATTTAAGAGTTAAAAAATATGAGAAAACATGAATATGAGCATATGGTAGAAAGTGGCAGGGTCCAAGAAGTCATAAAGGTCTATGGGAGTCATCCTGCATATCAAATCATAATTGACCTTATCTAGGTCCATAGGGATGCCATGGTATTCCAAAATGCATCGTACACATTGGAGCTAATGCACAAAAAATGAGAATTTATCTAAATTTTCATATTACATGTATTGTTGTACGATTCTTAAGACCTGTTGGATGTGTTGTGAATGTTCTGCCTAGGCCCTACTAAATATGTGTATTTCATCCAAATACACAACCACAAAATGGTTTGTGAATCGGAAGAAGATATCATCGAAGATCCTCATGACTGTAATTGAAGAATTATTCAAACCTTAAAACATACAAAAAATACTTATAATTCTCCAATTTATTAAGATAGCCAACACAAGCATACACGAAACAATAAAATGCAATAGACATAAAGAAACCATACTAAAGAACTAATATGGTGAGGAACCTAAGGTAGGTGACTTAACACTTTATTATGTAAACAATGTTACAAGTATAATAGAGGAGTGTTACCAATATACCTATGGTTCATTTAAAAGATATAATTACAATATTGAGTAGTCTATAGATATTTCAATCCAACCCATGATTTCTACAAGTCATGTTTCTATTTATTTTTCCCTCATCCAATGAAAATCATGTTGCTTTGTGAAAACCTTCAATTTGACATGAATAAACAAAAAAAATAAAAAAAAATAGAAATGAAAATATTTCACCTTACATTTGGTGCCTCAACACATTGATTAATCCTCTAATATCTATGATAAAGTCAGGAATTGTGAGCCCCTTCATTCCAAAGGGGAGATAAGTGTCGACCATCAACTGTTTAGTGACTCATTCCTCAGCCATCCACTCATTCATTCCAATTAATTCCAAGTTATGTTGGGTATTCCCAGAATATCCCAACTCTTCTCTGGTCAATCCAATTATTTCCAAGTCATCCTTGTCCTCCAAAGTTATCCAATGCTCACCTAGGTCATCTTAGTCCACCCAATCCATCGACTAAATTGCACCTAGGCATTCATAACAAAGTCAATGTGTCTAATTACATCTCAACATATTTGAAGGAAACTCCATGGGTTATGGGATGATCCACCCCTTGGGTTGGTATGACCCTCTTGTGAACCAATACATTATGATATTCATATAAATATAATATGGGAAAGTGACCTCCCCATCCATTTGGTTTAACAACTTGATAGAGTTGTATTTCTACTAGTGAGTACCCATCATTTTGGTGTCAATTATACGATCCTCTATATCATTCTTAATATAATTAGGTTTATTTTGGTCCACTATGATCCAATATGATCCACTATATAAAGATAGAATAGGTGGATGGCCACAAATATATCCACTTATATTATTACTCCGCATTATGAAGAAATGGTTTCCATTGCATCAGGTTCCGATTGGATATGGGGAATATTTTGTTGATAATGAATCTTGGTAAGTCAAATTGCATGCAAAGCAAGTTGTGTCGGTTTAACAACTTGATAGAGTTGAATGTTCTAGTAGTGAGTGTCCATCATTTTGGTGTCCATTATATGATCGACTATATCATTCTTAATGCATTTAGGTTTCTTTTGGTAGGCCAAAAGTCCTCATCCACATCTAAAGTGCTTTAAATAGTTAGGAAATATGGTCAAAGTAGCCTATCTGCAAGAAAAGAAATGGGAATACTCAATTCGAAGGCATTGTCACACATAGCCTCTATGATGATGTAAATCACATATAAAATTGGTTTAATCTTCATATGGGACATTTAAGGTAATTTTCTATGAAAACAACTACACCTTATCAAAATCCTAAAAATTGTTTGGAACCCGATGTTGGCAATGTCGGTACTTATACTTAGCATTGGCCTTATATAAGATAGAATGAACATGTTATTGCTGACAGTGGATTTGATTAAAAAAAATGACTTCTTTAATTGCATCAACTGAAGTGTGGCAAGACACTATTGGTGAATATAGAGTGTGTATAAAGACATCAATGGGGCCTAATGGATGGAGCCTAAATCAGGCCTGAAAAGGGTTATTTTCGGTAAAGTCTTGGAGAGTTTTTTATCGTGATGTTGAACATATGGAAGGCTCTTTTCATAAGCATGCAAATTCTTGGAGCTTTACACGCATAGGATAATCATCTTGTTGGATACTTTCCTTTGTCAATATCTTTATGAATGAAGGGACGTCAAAATTATTAACATGGTTTCCATCGAACACCGTAAGCTAGAGTAGAAGGGACTTTGAATGAACCTATTGTCCCCATATTAAAATAATGTAGTGCAGTATCCCGAAATAAACCCAAACATGCTTAAAGAAGAGATTAGTGTTGACTTTCATTGTAATACTTCTTTTACATGTTGTGAAAATGGTCATATTAGAGAACCAATTAAGAACCACAAAGACATAATTACGACCATGATTGGTGGAGTGAAAATCCTGACATGTAATCCACGAAAATTGATTCGTAAGGATTTTATTTATTTTTTGCACAGGTAGAAGAGTGTATGACCCTTGTTTGTTAATGTTGATTGCATAAATCCTACGAGATGTGAAATGTTTGACATACTAGTTTATTTCCTTTTTATGGCTTGGATAGTAGAAATACTTCTAAATTACAACTATTAATGTCTTCTCCATGTCCTCGTGCCATACCATCCAACTATAATGTTTTTCCTAAATTTACTTTTCATGCTCACTTAAAGGAATAGAAATATGACCATGATAGCACAAAAATTCATCCCAAAGGTGGAATTATAGAACTTGTTTCCCGTAGAAATGAATCTTAAAATGATTTTTATTGTGACACATACCATGGGAAATTATATTTCATTCCACCTTTTTTCTATTGATTAAAGAGTTAAACAATATTTGAAAAATTGAATATGAGAGTATGGTAGAAGGTCACAGGGTCCAAGAATTCACAAATATCTATGGGAGTCATCAAGCATAGCCAATGGAAATTGACTTCAATCTTAGCTAGGTCCACATGCATCCCATGGTCATCCAAAATGCATCATAGATCTTGGATCTAATGCACCACAAATGATAATTTATCTAATTTTCATATAACTTGTATTGTTTTATTCATTTTCATATAAATTTTCATATAAGTTTTCACGGTGATTTTCACTCTTTGCTTCATTATAAGAAAATGAAATTATGTGATAATATGTCAAAGAAATCTTGATTTTCTAAGAAAAGATAACAACTACATATAAAACATAAAAGAAATCATGGAAAAATTGTTTTTCAAGAGATAAGAAAAGGTAATAACAACATATAAAACCCAAAACAAATAATGGGAACATTGTTTTTCAAGAGACATTGTGCTTATTTTTTTGGAGTGTGCTTGGAAAACAGAAAACATGGATTGCTATAACTTTTGCAAGTTGTATTTGCTAAGAAAAGGTAGAAACCACATATATAACCCAAAAGAAATCATGGAAACATAGTTCTTTTAATCTAAATAATTTATTTATTTCTATACAAACCATCACATTTCAATTAGTGACATGACATAATTTAGATTGTACAAAATACTTATAACAAAGAACTACATTTTAGAATCTTGAACACAAGACTTCTTAAATATTGATATTTATTTTGAAATACGAAAGAGTCATTTTCATTTTCATTGTAGTCTTTACGCAATGATATAAATATAAAGAAATTAATATAAAATAATCTTATAAATTTTACCGTGAGTTATTTTTTAGTAATATAGTTTTGTATTTTATTATTTTCATTTTTAATGAAAATAAAAATATGTAGTTTTCATTTATATATTGTATAGATAAAAGGTAAGATATATTTTTACATTCTTAAAATTTCACATCAAACAATTACAAAAATAAATTTTAAATAGTAAAAATAATAGGATGATTGTTGTATTGAAATTCATATGTTAAGAATATTTATGTGTCTTACAATGTAAATCCTTTAACAAAAAATAAGGAAGTTCTTTTAAACTTGAAAGATATAGGGTGTTGCCTTAAATAAGTTGTAAAGGAGAAAAGTGAGGAGGTTGAGAGAAAAGTGAGGAGGTTGAAAGCTATCAAATTGGAATCCTGAAATAGCTAGTTTTATTTTCATTCTTCACACTCACAAGCTATTCAATCTAGTAGTGAAGCAAATTTTCCCAAACCATTGACTTAAAGCTTCATTCCTCCTGCTTGTAAAAGAAAAGAGAAAACAACCCCACTATATATAGGACGATTCTGATACACCCTATTCCACCCAAGTGAGATCTATAATAATTTCACAAAAAAGGATTAACCTATATTGCTATAATGTCAATAAAAATAGAATAGAGATTGAGCATATTTTACAAGGCATCATTTCATTGTAGACCACCTGGATATAGCTTTTAAATTCATTGGAGAGGAATGACATACTAATAAAACTAATATCTTGCATTCCATTGTCAACTAGCATTTGAGACAGTGCTTGGAAATTTCCCTTGGTATATATAGGAAGAGTTATAGGGTCCAACTTTACCATTATCAATTTTGAAATTTTCCCTTGGTATAGATAGGAAGAATTATAGGGTCCAACTTTACCATTATTAGTTTTGATATTGTCCATGCTTGGAATTTTCCTTTGGTATAGATAGGAAGAGTTATAGGGTCCCACTTTACCATTACTAGTTTTGATATTGTTGTTTGTTGTCATGATTTATTGATTAAAGAAAATTATACAATTCATTTGGATGGTTTTGTGTCACTGTATCTTAATACTTATATAGTGGGATAAATGTATTGTTGATTTTAGAATGTTTTGGATATTCAGTCATGAGATTTGTAATGTCTGTATAAAAATTTCCTAAATTAAACCTGATAGGATGAGCAGTAGTGTCTATATACACATTTCCTAAAGTCTCTCATGATAGTTGTAGAGTCTATATACACATTTCCTAATGTAAACCTCATAGGATCATTTCTTCTTCTTTGGAATATTTGGATATTAGCGATAGAGGGTAGGTCATTTGTTAGCCGTAAATAGTGACTAGTAATTCGAAGGGACTCAATGGATTTGAAGTTTGACCTTGTGACATATCGTATTCCCATTTGAACATGCCTTGGAAAGGTTGTTTAACCAAATCAACCTTTGGGATTAGGGTGTATATATCTTTTATAAAAAGAAACTTTGGTTTTATTTTGGTTAAAGAGTGTGTGTGTGTATATATATATATATATATATATATATATATATATATAAAGAAAAATGCCAGTTTTTTTCGGTTAAAGAAGAAAATGTGACCCTGGGAAACTTGAAAAGACATTTTTTTCTTGAAGAATGGGAATGATTTTTTAAAATAAATAGGAAAATATATTTTAGTGTTTCATATAGTCATAATTCCTATATCAAAGTGTGACTCTCAATGAGGGGAAAGTATAAATCACATGATATTGAAAAAATCACAATAAGAAGAAAGTATAAATGACATGATATTGAAACAAACAATCCTACATTTGTACATTATTAATTTTTTTCTTTGTTTATTTTAAATTCAAAGTTGTTTTCATATTGATTTTATTGATGAGTGTAAACTCATAATCTCCAAACTTCAACAATATTATTATCATATAAAAAATAGATGACAATTGCAAATTATTTGTCTTTTTATTATTTAAACTACAAAGATGTTTTTATATATAGGTTGTAGCATATAGGTGTTTATCGTTCCATTATGGGCATAAAGACTTAATAATTTAGAGGGAACTTTCATTGGAGTTGGTTTTCTCAGCATAATTGGTAATTATATTTTTCTATACTTCAGTATTAAAGAATAATATGAAAGTAACAATTTTGTAATGATTGTGATACATTAATATTTCTTCCCTATATTATCTAGAAATCATATTCCAATAGAAGATAATAAATGAATTATCATTATATTATAACATAAAGTTAATTTAATAATTTAAAGGGAATTTTCACTAGAGATTGTTTTTCTTAGAAAATTATATTTGCATGTACGTTATTTTTAGAGATAATATCGAAGTAATAGTGTTGGAAAAGAGTCAAAATGTGCTAAATGGATAGTTTTGATATAATATATAAAATTCAGATTGAAACAACAAACAAAAAATCATATTTGAATGCCTTAGGAAATTGCAATAATTATGCTCACATTGCATTTCTTTTTCTCATAATGGCTAGAAAAGTGGGTTTTCCCAAAGGCATGTATTACACTCTTCAAATTTTTAGTAAAATTTTCCTATCACTAAAGGAAAATAAGGTAGAAAGAATATATTTTGAAATAAGATAGATATCTTTGTGAACAAATGGTAATTATGTTATTCACGAAGACAAGTGTGTATGCCAATAAGGTAGAAAGCATATATTTTGAAAGAACATAGGTATCTTTGTGAACAAATGGTAATTAATTTATTCATGAAGATAAGTGTGTATGCCATTTAAATTATCTTAAAGAATGTAAATCAGAAGAAATTAGGTTAATGTCAAGGAGACATTATTTACTTTTAGAGTTTTAAATCAAACATTACCTCATACAACATTACTTCATCATGCGGTATATAGATGAGGAAGTTTATTCAAGCTAAAAAAATTCCTGTTGAAATGTGTACAAATGATTAGTGTTGCAAATGATTGGATTGGTATTCAAATAATAGATCATTAGCCCTATGCTTATTTATAAATAAAAAAAATTGCATGATAGAGATTATTGGAAAACTATTCAATTAATAACCAATGTTAAATATGAAGGAAAATCATATAAAGAGTGATTAGTTAGCGGATTTTTTAGTTGGAAAACTATTACAAGATAGGAATACATGATGCCCTTCTACTTTATAAAAAT
Source organism: Pinus albicaulis (assembly GCA_034641835.2). Lineage (NCBI taxonomy): Eukaryota > Viridiplantae > Streptophyta > Pinopsida > Pinales > Pinaceae > Pinus > Pinus albicaulis. Next base: position 913,484,600 of record CM076572.1, on the reverse strand, counting down.
TAATAGACAATTGATAAATGTTTAGCTCGACAACCTTTGTACCCTATTTTGAATGTGGTTTGTTAAGGACTTCTTCTTTGATAAAAGAAAATGAAGGGTTGTCATGCATGTTGATACTAGACGTGTACCTAATTTTGAATGTGGTTTGTTAAGGACCTCTGCTTCAGTAAAAGAAAATTAAGGGTTGTCCTATGTTACCTTAAGTTAAAAAACTGGCCTTGTTATATACTAGTGAAAGCTTTAAAATGAATAATTACAACCCAAAAAAGGAGAGAGATGAGAAAATAAAGTGCACTGTTGGAAATGAAGAAAGACAAGATCCAATGAATAAGAAGACCAAAATAAAGAAGAAGATATGAAAAGAATCATACTTAGGATGATGCAAAAAAATAAAAGGTTATATGCAACACTAGATGTTATCAATTACCACATACTATCCATGAAACCAACAAAAAAAAAAAAAAATATGAAGTAAAATAACACAAAAATGCAGATTCCTTAACAAAAACAATTACTAAGAACTCAAAGGATAAGGAGAATTTAAAAAGATATGGAAAAAGAAGATCAAAAGGAAGCAAAAACTAGAGGTAAATTATACATGCATTGGCAAGTTTTTTGAAATAGGCATACCGGGTGCAATGTACACACAATTTTTCTTTAGTTCAAAAAGGACAAAAATACATATTGATAAAATACTTCAATTTATATTAGATAAATATTACAACATATAAAGATAAAGTCTTACCTATCCTACTAGTTGTTGGAAATCATTTTTGAATACTACATTAAAAGAACAAGCACAAATAAAAGCATACATTATTTTTTGGTTTTAAAAGTCAAACTTGAGATAAAAGGAAGAATGGTGATTCATGCATATCAACCAATCCCTACAATATCAACCTCCTTTGGATCCACACCCACAACTTTAGCTTGTTCAACTAGAGCCACACAATGTTCAATTTTTTATCTCGTTTAAATTACCAATAATGTATTTTGAAATCAAAATACTATAATCTCTCAAGTGAATTTTGAAAAGGGTCAACGAGATATCCAAATTGCGAAAAATATCAAAAACAATAATTATAGTGAAAAAAAAATGCTCAGTTCCGAAATGCGGGAATCAAAATATTATGTAATTTGTTGGTTCCAACTCCACTAAAAACTAAATGTCCAAAGGAACATTCAACTTGCATACCATGAAAGTATTTTCTCTAAGAATGTATATAATGTTGTAACTCCCATCAAATTCTTATGGTTACGAAGACTGGCTCTTTTTAAAACCTCTGATGCAATTGGTAGACTAGACTTGATTGGATCACTGATTATATTCATAATTGGATTGCGACAACACTTGGTTACCCCCTTGCACAAGATGCAGATGTTTCCAGAATTGGTATTGAACAAATCATCCCTATTCATCTCGGGATTCCGTGGAATTCATGTATGGATAATGAGGAGGTATATTTCCACCAACGTTGCTTCAAGTTTATCTTTGTTCACAAATCCACACACCTAAAAAACACAAAAATTGTGATGATTAAGAGCTAAAAACGAAGAAAATAAGAAAGCCCTATTTCTTAAAATTGTACATACAGTGGCGGTGGTGTCCATATGGCTCATATATACAATGAAAAAAAATGTATTGACAACATCATAGAGGTGGACTCAAACAATTGGATTCATTTTCATGAGCATGGAAATGGGTTGTTCTTTGAGGGCAACTGGTTTGAATTGGATGTTGAGTTGGAGTTGTTAAAATAGCTAGTTAACTCCCCCATGGAGATTTAACTATATTTAGAGAGTCATTTAATTGACTGTTGAGTCAATTCAATTTATGTGATAGATGAATTTGGTAATTTTATGCATGTCAAGTTATATTAGGTGATTTTTTAGTCAAAATTTTTTAAATACCCTTCACCAAGTTTGTGTTATTAATATTGAAGTTTGTCTGATCAATAGAAGAGGCAAAAATCATGTGTTATTGTGTGTGAATTATTTTTTTTATTTGTGCGTTTACTCTCCTGTCTTTCCAAAAAATTTGTATCAGAGTTATTAGATGCTCAAAATTATTCTCAAAAATGGAATTTTTGGAATGGTGTGGAACTTGAACGACGACGTATATCTTGTCATTCTGAATCAGGTGCAACTTGTTTCATGGAAAATTGACACTATATACTCCCAGAAACGCGTTGTGTCCACTTTCCCGAATAGAAACATTTTCCAAAAATGATAGCTAACAGGGAAAAAAAATTGGGCAGTGGCAGGCTGCCATATGGCCTCTTCTGGTTAATCATAATGTAATTTTTTTTAGCTTGTGAGGCTTCTGCATTAGAACCCTTCTAAATGAGTTATTCCCCAAGTTTAGCCATTTTTATCATTAATAATAGTTTCTCAATGTACTTTATGGATTTTCTTCCATTAACAAGATATACTTAGTTTGAAATAAAATAATCAACATTAACACATGGAGGGCTATTACAATATACATAAATATAGAAGAGGTGGATGGCCACCAACGTACCCGATTATGTTATTAGTCCTGATGATGAACCACACTAGTTGGTTTTAAACGCTTCGAAAAAATATTCTTGGATGTGATTATCACTGAAATATTTTTTATATATTTTATGGATCGGAGAAGAAAAATTCCTAAAATTGTTAGTCCTCCTTAGAAATAAATGGTTTCCATTGCATCGATTTCCTAGTGGATATGAGGAATATTTGTTGATATTGAACCTTGGTGAATCACATTCCATGATAAGAATTGTTTCTTGGTTTAACAACTTGATAGAGCTGTATGTTCTACTAGTGAGTGCCCATCATTTTTGGGTCAATTATATGATACAATACATCGTTCTTCATACATTTAGGTTTATCTTGGTAGGAAAAAAAGTGCTCATCCACATCGAAAGTGATTAAAAGAGGTATGAAATATGGTCAAAGTAGCTTCACATTAAATATTATGTGACAGATAAGAAAACAAGATTACTCAATTCAAATGCATTGTCACCCATAGCGTCTATGATGGTGTAAAGCCCATATAAAAGTCGGTTAATATTCTTATGGGGCCCTTTGAGGTAGTTTTATACAAAAATATATACACCTTATCAACATCTTAAAACTTGTTTGGAACTCGATTATGGAAATTCCACTACTTACACTTAGCATTGGCCTTATATAATATAGAATGAACATGTTATTAGTGACGTCATATTTATAAAAAACATAACTTGTCTATTTGGATCACCTAAAGTGTGCGAAGACAATATTTGGGAATAAAGAGTGTGTAGAGCTACATCAATGTGGCCCCATGGATGGAGCCTAAATCAAGCGAGAAAAGGGTCATGGCTAGTAAATTCTTGGAGATTTTTTTTATATTGATGTTGAACATATGAAAGGCTATTCTGATCAACACACAAATTATGGTAGTTGTACTTGCATAGTATAAAAATATTTGTGAATAGTTTCCTTTTTCCATCTATTTATGAATTAAAGGAAGTAAATTTTGTTAACATAGATTCCATCAAAGACCGTAAGATAGAATAGAAGGGACTTAGAAGGAATCTGTTGCCCCCGTATTAAAATAATGTTGTGTAGTAGCCCGAAATGAACCGAAAACATGCTTAAATAAGAAATTAGTGGTGACCTTTATTGCGATACTTTTTGACATGGTGCCAAAATGGTCATCTTATAGAACCAATTAAAAACCACAAAGACACAATTATGACCATGATTGGTGGAGGGAAAATCCTCACATCTAATACATGAAGATTGATTCCTAGGGATTTTGTTTTTGGGAAGGTAGAAGATTGTATGACCCTTGTTCTTTAATGTTGATTACAACAATTCTACAGGAGGTGAAATGTTTGATATACTAGTTTATTTCCTTTTGATGGCTTATACAGTATAAATACTTCTAAATTGCAATTATTAATGTCTTTTCCATGCCGTAGTTCCCTACCATCCAACTATAATGTGGTTCCTAAAGTAACTTTTCATTCTCACTTAAATAAATAGAAATCGGACCAACATAACACAAGAATGCATCCCAAAAGTGGAATTATAGAGCCTATTTTCCTTCTCTCAGTCTGTAATAAGTAGCAATGAATTGTAGAATTATTTTTATTGTGACACATACCACGGGAAATTTTATTTAGCTCCACCTCTTTTTACTTTATTTAATAGTTAAGAAATATTAGAAAACCTGAATATCAGCGTATGGTAGAAAGTGACAGGGCCCGAGAAGTCATAAAGCTCTATGGGAGTCATCATGCATATCCAATCACAATTGACATTAGCTAGGTCCAGAAGCATGCCATGATCAACCAAAAGGCATCGTATACATTGGATCTAATGCACAAAAAATGAGAATTTATCTAAATTTTGATATAACTTGTATTGTTGTACGATGCTTAAAACCTGTCGGATGTGTTGTGAATGTTCTACCTAGGACCTACTGAAGATGTGTATGTCATCCAATTACACAATCACAAAACGTTTTGTGTCTCAGAAGAAGATATCATCCAATATCCTCATGAGTGTAATTGCAGCATTATTCAAACCTTAAAACATACAAAAAATACTATAATTAGCCAATTTATTAACATAGCCAACACAAGCATACAAGAAAAATAAAATCCGATAGACATAAAGAAACCATAGTAGATAACTAGTATGGTCAGGAACCTAAGGTAGGTGACTTAACACTTTATTATGTAAAAAATGTTACAAGTAAAATAGAGGAGTGTTACCAATATACCTCTGGTACATTTACAAGATATAATTACAATATTGAGTAGTCTATAGATATTTCAATCCGACCCATAATTTCTAGAAGTCACGTTTCCATTTCTCTCTGACTCATCCAATGAAAATCATGTTGTTTTGTGCAAACCTTAAACTTCACACAACTGAAAAAAAATTAAAAACAGTAAAAATAAAAATATTTCACCTCGTAGTTGATGCCCCAACACGTTGATTAATCTTCCGATATCTATGAGAAAGTCATGGAGTTGCGATCCCCTTCATTCCAAGGGGGAGCTGAGTATCAACCATCATCTGTTTAGTGACTCATTTCTCAACCATCCATTGTTTCATTCCAATTTTATTGCAAGTTGTGTTGGGTATTCCCAGAATATCCCAACTCTTCCTGGGTCAATCTGATTCTTTCCAAGTCACCCCTGTCCTCCAAATTTATCCCATGTTCACCTAGGTCATCTTAGTCCACCCAATCCGTCGACTCAACTACACCTAGGAATTCCTAAACAAGTAAATGTGTATAATTACATCCTAACGCATTTTTAGGAAACTCCATAGGTTATGGGATGATCCACCCCTTGGGTTGGCATGACCCTCTTGCGAACCAATGCATTCTGATATTCATATAAATACAATATGGGAAAGTGACCTCCCCATACATTTGATTGGGCATGAAAAATATAGTGTTCTAACCTTCGCCTCCATTTGGTTTAATAACTTGATAGAGTTTTATTTCTACTAGTGACTGCCCATCATTTTGGTGTCGATGATCTGATCCACTATATCATTCTTAATACACTTAGGTTTATTTTGGTCCACTATGATCCAATATGATCCACTATATAAAGATAGAATAGGTGGATGGCCACCAATGTACCCACTTATATTATTACTCCTCCTTAGGTAGAAACAATTTCCATTGCATCAAGTTCCTATTGGATATGGGGAATATTTTTTTGATAATGAACCTTGCTGAGTCACATTCCATGCTAAGCAGGTTGTATTGGTTTAATAACTTGATAGAGTTGAATGTTAGACTAGTGAATTTCCATCATTTTTTACTCTAAATATTAATAATAATAATCATCAAGTTCAAAAAATCTTTTATAATTAGATGTAATGATCATAGGTTTATAGACTTTATTGTGAAAGAGATTCCTTCAAAATAATATTATTGCATTTTCAAAGAAAAATATAAAAGACTAATTAACACAAATAATTTACACTTTCACATCAAAATAGATTTCTCTTTACATTTTGATAAATCACTCTTTCTTTTCTAATCTAAATATTACTCAACAAATAATTTATTTATTTCTATACAAACCATCACATTTCAATTAGCGACATGACATGATTTGGATTATACAAAACACTTATAACCAAGAACTACATTTTAGAATCTTGAACACAACACTTCTTAAATATTGATATTTATTTTGAAATACGAAAGAGTTATTTTCATTTTCATTGTAATCTTTACCATTATAATAATATGATATAAATATAAAGAAATTAAGATAAAATAAACTTAGAAATTTTACCCTGAGTTATTTTTTAGTAATATAATTTTGTATTTTATTATTTACATTTTTAATGAAAATAAAAATGTGTAGGTTTCATTTATATATTGTATAGATAAAATGTAAGAGATATTTTTACATTCTTAAATTTCACATCAAACAATTACAAAAATAAATTTTAATTAGTAAAAATAATGAAAATAATAGGATTGATTGTTGTATTGAAATTCATATGTTAAGAATATTTATGTGTCTTAGAATGTCAATCCTTTAACAAAAAATAAGGAAGATATTTTCAGCTTGAAAGATATAGGGTGTTGCCTTAAATAAGTTGTAAAGGAGAAAAGTGAGGAGGTTGAAAGCTATCAAATTGGAATTCTGAAATAGTTAGTTGTATTTTCATTCTTCACACTTACAAGCTATTCCATCTAGTAGCCAAGCAAATTTTCCCAAACCATTGAATTAAAGGTTCATTCCTCCTGCTTGTAAAAGAAAAAAGAAAACAACCCCACTATATATAGGACCATTCTGATACACCCTATTCCACCCAAGTGAGATCTATAATAATTTCACAAAAAGGGATTAACCTACATTGCTATAATGTAAATAAAAATAGGATAGAGATTGAGCATATTTTACAAGGCATCATTTCATTGTAGACCACCTGGATATAGTTTTTAAAGTCATTGGAGAGGAATGACATACTACTAAAACTAATATCTTGCATTCCATTGTCAACTAGCATTTGAGACGGTGCTTGGAATTTTCCCTTGGTATAGATAGGAAGAGTTATAGGGTCCAACTTTACCGTTATCTATTTTGGAATTTTCTCTTGGTATAGATAGGAAGAATTATAGGGTCCAACTTTACCATTATTAGTTTTGATATTGTTCGTGCTTGGAATTTTCCTTTGGTATAGATAGGAAGAGTTATAGGGTCCAAGCTTACCATTATTAGTTTTGATATTGTTGTTTTTTTTCATGATTTATTGATTAAAGAAAATTATACAATTCATTTGGATGGTTTTGTGTCACTGTATCTTAATACTTATATAGTGGGATAAATGTATTGTTTGTTTTAGAATTTTTTGGATATTCAGTCATGAGAGTTGTAGTGTCTGTATAAAAATTTCCTAAATTAAACCTGATAGGATGAGCAGTAGTGTCTATATACACATTTCCTAAAGTCTCTCATGATAGTTGTAGAGTCTATATACACATTTCCTAAAGTAAACCTCATAGGATCCTTTCTTCTTCTTTGGAATATTTGGATATTACGGATAGAGGGTAAATCATTTCTTAGCCATAAATAGTGACTAGTAATTCAAAGAGACTCAATGGATTTGATGTTTGACCTTGTGACGTGTGGTCTTCCCATCTGAACATGCCTTGGAAAAGTTGTTTAACCAAATCAACCTTTGGGATTAGGGTGTATATATTTTTTATAAAAAGAAACTTCGGTTTTATTTTGGTTAAATAGTGTGTGTGTGTGTGTGTGTGTGTGTGTGTGTATTCTTCTTTAACCAAAAAAAAACTGGCATTTTTTAATTTTATTATATATATATATATATATATATATATGTATATATATATAGAAAATAAAGAAAAATGCGAGCTTTTTTCTGTTAAGGAAGAAAATGTGACCGAAACTTGAAAAGAATTTTGTTCTTGAAGAATGGGAATGATTTTTAAAAATAAATAGGAAAATATATTTTAGTGTTTCATATAGTCATAATTCCTATATCAAGGTGTAACTCTCAATGAGGGGAAAGTATAAATCACATGATATTGAAAAATCACAATAAGAAGAAAGTATAAATGACATGATATTGAAACAAACAATCCTACATTTGTACATTATTATTTTTTTTCTTTGTTTATTTTAAATTCAAATTTGTTTTCATATTGATTTTTTTGATGAGTGTAAACTCATAATCTCCAAACTTCAACAATATTATTATCATATAAAAAATAGATGAAAATTGCACATTATTTGTCTTTTTATTATTTAAACTGCAAAGATGTTTTTATATATAGGTTGTAGCATATAGGTGTTTATCGTTCCATTATGGGCATAAAGACTTAATAATTTAGAGGGAACTTTCATTGGAGTTGGTTCTCTCAGCATAATTGGAGATTATATTTTTCTATACTTCAGTATTAAAGAATAATATGAAAGTAACAATTTTGTAATGATTGTGATACACTAATATTTCGTCCCTATATTATTTGGAAATCATATTCCAATAGAAGATAATAAATGAATTATGATTCTATTATAACATAAATTTAATTTAATAATTTAAAGGGAATTTTCACTAGAGATTGTTTTTCTTAGAAAATTGTATTTTCATGTACTTTATTTTTAGAGATAATATCAAAGTAATAGTGTTGGAAAAGAGTCAAAATGTGCTAAATGGATAGTTATTATATAATATATAAAATTCAGATTGAAATAACAAACAACAAATCATATTTGAATACCTTAGGACATTGCAATAATTATGCTCACATTGCATTTATTTTTCTCATAATGGTTAGAAAAGTGGGTTTTCCTAAAGGCATGTATTACAATCCTTACATTTTTAGTAAAATTTTCCTATCACTAAAGGAAAATAAGGTAGAAAGAATATATTCTGAAATAAGATAGATATCTTTGTGAACAAATGGTAATTAAGTTATTCATGAAGATAAGTGTGTATGCTAATAGGGAAGAAACAATATATTTTGAAAGAACATAGACATGTTTGTGAACAAATGGTAATTAAGTTATTCACGAAGATAAGTGTGTATGACATTTAAATTATCTTAAAGAATGCAAATGAGAAGAAATTAGGTTTATGTCAAAGAGATATTATTTACTCTTAGAGTTTAAAAGCAAACATTACCTCATACAACATTACTTCATCATGCGGTATATAGATGAGGAGGTTTATTCAAGCTAAAAAAATTCCTATTGAAATGTATACAAGTGATTAGTGTTGAAAATTATTGGATTGGGATTCAACTAATAGATCATTAGCCCTATTATTATTGATAAATAAAAAAATTTGCATGATATAGATTATGGGAAAAACTATTCAATTAATAACCAATGTTAAATATGAAGGAAAATCATATAAAGAGTGATTACTTAGTGGATTTTTTAGTTGGAAAACTATTAGAAGATAGGAATACATGATGCCCTTCTACTTTATACAAATTAATAGACAATTGATAAATGTTTACCTCAACAACCTTTGTACCTCATTTTGAATGTGGTTTGTTAAGGACTTCTTCTTCGATAAAAGAAAATGAAGGGTTGTCGTGCATGTTGATACTAGACGTGTACCCAATTTTGAGTGTGGTTTGTTAAGGACCTCTGCTTCAGTAAAAGAAAATTAAGGGTTGCCCTACGTTACCTTAAGTTAAAAAATTGGCCTTGTTATATACTAGTGAAAGCTTTAAAATGAATAATTACAACCCAAAAAAGGAGAGAGATGAGAAAATAAAGTCCACTGTTGGAAATGAAGAAAGAGAAGATCCAAAGAATAAGAAGACCAAAATAAAGAATAAGATATGAAAATATTCATACTTAGGATGATGCGAAAAAATAAAAAAGGTCATGCAACACTAAATGTTATCAATTACCACATACTATCCATGAAACCAACAAAAACCAAAAAAATTATGAAGTAAAATAACACAAAAATGTCGAGTCCTTAGCAAAAACAATTACTAAGAACTCAAAGGATAAGGAGAATTTAAAAAGAGATGGAAAAAGAAGATCAAAAGGAAATAAAAAACTAGAGGTAAATTATACATGCATTGGCAAGTTTTTTGAAATAGGCATAGTGGGTGCAATGCACACACAATTTTTCCTTAGTTCAAAGAGGACAAAAATACATATTGGTAAAAGACTTCAATTCATATTAGAGAAATATTACAACATATAAAGATAGAGTCTTACCTATCCTACTAGTTGTTGGAAATCAATTTTGAATACTACATTAAACAAACAAGCACAAATAAAAGCATACATTATTTTTTGGTTTCAAAAGTCAAACTTGAGAAAAAAGGAAGAATGGTGATTCATGTATATCAACTAATCCCTACAATATCGACCTCCTTTGGATCCACACCCCCAACATTAGCTTGTTCAACCAGAGCCACACAATGTTCAATTTTTTATCTCATTTAAATTACCAACAGAGTATGTTGAAATCAAAATACTATAATGTTTCCAGTGAATTTTGAAAAGGGTAAATGAGATATCCAAATTGCAAAAAATCTCAAAAACAATAATTATAGTGAAAAACAAATGTTCAGTTCTGAAATTCTGGAATCAAAATCTTATGTAATTTGTTGGTTCCAGCTCCACTAAAAACTAAATGTACAAAGGAACATTCAGCTTGCATACCATGAAAGTATTTTCTCTAACAATGTATCTAATGTTGTAACTCCCATCAAATGCTTATGGTTATGAAGACTGGCTCTTTTTAAAACCTCTGATGCAATTAGCAGACTAGAATTGATTGGATTACTGATAATATTCATAATTGCATTGGGACAACACTTGGTTACCCCTTTGCACAAGATGCACATGTTTCCCGAATAGTTATTGAACAAATCATCCCTATTCATCTCGGGATTCCGTGGAATTCATGTATGGATAATGAGGAGGTATATTTCCACCAACGTTGCTTCAAATTTTTCTTTTCTCACAAATACACACACCTAAAAAACAAAAAAATTGTGATGATTAAGACCTAAAAATGAAGAAAATAAGAAATCCCTATTTCTTAAAATTGTACATACAATGGCAGTGGTGTCCATATGGCTCATATATACAATGAAAAAAAGTGTATTGACAACATCATAGAGGTGGACTCAAACAACTGGATTCATTCTCATGAGCATGGAAATGGGTTGTTTTGTGAGGGAAACTGGTTGGAATTGCATGTTCAGTTGGAGTTGTTAAAATAGCTAGTTAACTCCCCTGCAAATATTTAGCTATATTTAGAGAGTCATTTAATCGACCGTTAAGTCAATTCAATTTATGTGATAGATGAATTTGGTAATTTTATGCATGTCAAGTTATATTAGGTGATTTGTTAGTTGAAAAGTTTTAAATACCCTTCACCAAGTTCGTGTTATTAACATTGAAGTTTGTCTGATCAATAGAAGAGCCACAACTCATGTGTTATTATGTGTGAATTATTTGTGTTATTTGTGCGTCTACTCTCCTGTCTTTCCAACAAATTTGCATCAGAGTGATTAGATGCTCAAAATTATTCTCAAAAATTGAATTTTTGGAATGGTGTGGAACTTGAACGACAACGTATATATTGTCATTCTAAATCAGGTGCAACTTGTTTCATATAAAATCGACACTATATGCTCCCAAAAACGCATTGTGTCCACTTTCCCGAATAGAAACAGTTTCCAAAAATGATAGTTGACAGGGCAAAAAAATTGGGCAATGGAAGGTTGCCATATGGCCTCTTCTGGTTAATCATAATGTAAATTTTTTTAGCTTGTGAGGCTTCTCCATTAGAACCCTTCTAAATGAGTTATTCCCCAAGTTTAGCCATTCTTATAATTAATAATAGTTTCTCAATGTACTTTATGGATTTTCTTCCATTAACAAGATATACTTAGTTTGAAATAAAGTAATCAACATTAACACATGTAGGGCTATTACAATAACCATAAATATAAAAGAGGTGGATGGCCACCAATGTACCTGATTAGATTATTAGTCGTGATGATGAACCACACTGGTTGGTTTTAAATGCTTCGAAAAAATATTCTTGGATGTGATTATCACTGAAAGATTTTTTATATATTTTATGGATCATAGAAGAAAAAATTCTAAAATTGTTAGTCCTCCTTAGAAATAAATGGTTTCCATTGCATCGATTTCCTAGTGGATAGGAGGAATATTTGTTGATATTGAACCTTGGTGAATCACATTCCATGCTAAGAATTTTTTCTTGGTTTAACAAATTGATAGAGTTGTATGTTCTACTAGTGAGTGCCCATCATTTTTGGGTCAATTATATGATCCAATATATCATTCTTCATACATTTAGGTTTCTTTTGGTAGAAAAAAAAGTGCTCATCCACATCGAAAGTGATTAAAAGAGGTAGGAAATATGGTCAAAGTATCTTCACATTAAATATTATGTGACAGACAAGAAAACAATATTACTCAATTCAAAGGCATTGTCACCCATAACGTCTATGATGGTATAAAGCCCGCATAAAAGTCGGTTAATCTTCTTATGGGGGCCTTTCAGGTAATTTTATACAAAAATATATACACCTTATCAACATCTTAAAACTTGTTTGGAACTCGATTATGGCAATGCCACTACTTACACTTAGCATTGGCCTTATATAAGATAGAATAAACATGTTATCGATGATGTCATATTTGATAAAAAACACAACTTGTCTATTTCAATTACCTAAAGTGTGCCAAGACAATATTTGGGAATACAGAGTGTGTAGAGCTACATCAATGTGGCCCCATGGATGGAGCCTAAATCAAGCAAGAAAAGTGTCATGGCGAGTAAAGTCTTGGAGATTTTTTTTATATTGATGTTGAACATATGAAAGGAAATTCTCATCAACACACAAATTATTGTAGTTGTACTTCCATAGTATAATCATATTTGTGAATACTTTCCTTTTTCCATCTATTCATGAATTAAAGGAAGTCAATTTTGTTAACCTAGATTCCATCAAAGACCGTAAGCTATAATATAAGGGACTTAGAAGGAATATGTTGTCCCCATATTAAAATAATGTTACGCAGTAGCCCGAAATGAGCCCAAAACATGCTTAAATAAGAAATTAGTGGTGACCTCTATTGGGATACTTATTTTACATGGTGCCAAAATGGTCATATTATAGAACCAATTAAAAACCACAAAGACACAATTATGACCATGATTGGTGGAGGGAAAATCCTCACATCTAATACATGGAGATTGATTCCTAGGGATTTTGTTTTTGGGAAGGTAGAAGATTTTATGACCCTTGTTATTTAATGTTGATTACAAAAATTCTAGAAGAAGTGAAATGTTTGATATACTAGTTGATTTCCTTTCTATGGCTTGTATATTATAAATACTTCTAAATTACAATTATTAATGTCTTTGCCATGTTGTAGTTCCATACCATCCAACTATAATGTGGTTCCTAAAGTAACTTTTCATTCTCACTTAAATAAATAGAAATTGGACCAACATAACACAAGAATGCATCCCAAAAGTCGAATTATAGAGCCTATTTTCCTATGCTCAGTCTGTAATAAGTAGCAATGAATCATAGAATTATTTTTATTGTGACACATACCACGGGAAATTTTATTTACCTCCACCTCTTTTTACTTTATTTAATAGCTAAGCGATATTAGAAAACCTGAATATGAGTGTATTCTAGAAAGTGACAGGGCCCAAGAAGTCATAAAGCTCTATGGGGGTCATCATGCATATCCAATCACAATTGACATTAGCTAGGTCTACAAGCATGCCATGATCATCCAAAAGGCATCATATACATTGGATCTAATGCACAAAAAATGAGAATTTATCTAAATTTTCATATAAATTGTATTGTTGTACGATGTTTAAGACCTATCGGATGTGTTGTGAATGTTCCACCTAGGAGCTACTAAAGATGTGTATGGCATCCAAATACACAATCACAAAAGTTTTTGTGGCTCAGAAGAAGATATCATCCAAGATCCTCATGAGTGTAATTGCAGTATTATTCAAACCTTAAAACATATAAAAAATACTATAATTAGCCAATTTATTAACATAGCCAACACAAGCATACAAGAAAAAATAAAATGCAATAGACATAAATAAAACATAGTAGATAACTAATATGGTCAGGAACCTAGGGTAGGCGACTTAACACTTTATTATGTAAACAATGTTACAAGTAAAATAGAAGAGTGTTACCAATATACCTATGGTACATTTACAAGATATAACTACAATATTTAGTAGTCTATAGATATTTCAATCCAACCCATGATTTCTACAAGTCATGTTTCCATTTCTCTCTCACTCATCCAATGAAAATCATGTTTTTTTGTGCAAACGTTGAACTTCACATGACTGAAAAAATGAAAAATAGTAAAAATAAAAATCTTTCACCTCGTAGTTGATGCCAAAACACGTTGATTAATCTTCCGATATCTATGAGAAAGTCATGCACTTGCGATCCCCTTCATTCCAAGGGGGAGCTAGGTGTTGACCATCATCTGTTTAGTGACTCATTTCTCAACCATCCACCATTTCATTCCAGTTTTATTGCAAGTTGTGTTGGGTCTTCCCAGAATATCCCAACTCTTTCCACGTCAATCCAATTCTTTCAATGTCATCCTTGTCCTCCAAATTTATCCCATGTTCACCTAGGTCATCTTAGTCCACCCAATCCGTCGACTCAACTGAACCTAGGCATTCCTAAACAAGTAAATGTGTATAATTACATCTTAACGCATTTTTAGGAAACTCCATAGGTTATGGGATGATCCACCCCTTGGGTTGGCATGACCCTCTTGTGAACCAATGCATTCTGATATTCATATAAATACAATATGGGAAAGTGACCTCCCCGTACATTTGATTGGGCATGAAAAATATGGTGTTCTAACCTCCCCCTCCATTTGGTTTAACAACTTGATAGATTTTTATTTCTACTAGTGAGTGCCCATCATTTTGTTGTCGATTATCTGATCCACTATATCATTCTTAATACACTTATGTTTATTTTGGTCCACTATGATCCAATATGATCCACTATATAAAGATAGAATAGGTGGATGGCCACCAATGTACCCACTTATATTATTACTCTTCCTTAGGTAGAAACGATTTCCATTGCATCAAGTTCCTACTGGATATGGGGAATATTTTGTTGATAATGAAACTTGCTGAGTCACATTCCATGCTAAGCAAGTTGTATCGGTTTAATAACTTGATAGAATTGAATGTTATACTAGTGAATTTCCATCATTTTGGTGTCCATTATATGATCAAGTGTATCATCCTTAATATATTTAGGTTTATTTTTGGTAGGCGAAAATTGCTCATCCACATCCAAAGTGCTTAAAATAGGTACGAAATATGGTCAAAGTAGCTTCACAATAAATATTATGTGTAAGGAAAGAAAACATGAATACTCAATTTGAATGCATTGCCACCCATATCCTCTATCATGGTGTAAATCCCGTATAAAAGTCGTTTAATCTTCTTATGGGACCTTTAAGGTAATTTTCTACAAAAATAAGTACACCTTATCAACACCCTAAAAATTGTTTGGAACCTGATGTTGGCAATGTCGCTACTTATACTTAGCATTGGCCCTATATTATATAGAATGAACATGTTATTAGTGACATTGGATTTGATAAAAAAAGTGACTTCCTTATTTGCATCAACTGAAGTGTGGCAAGACACAATTGGTGAATAAAGAGAGTGTATAAATACATCAATGAGGCCCAATGGATGGAGCCTAAATCATGCCTAAAAATGGTTGTGGTCGGTAAAGTATTAGAGAGTATGGAAGGCTCTTTTCATAAGCACACAGATTCTTGGAGTTTTACATGCATAGGATAGTCATATTGTTGGATGCTTTCCTTTTTTCATCTATTTATGAATGAAAGGAAGTGAAATTTGTTAACATGGTTTCCATCAAAGACCGTAAGCTAGAGTACTAGGGACTTAGAAAGAACCTGTTGTCCCCATATTAAAGTAATGTTGTGCAGTAGCTTGAAATGAGCCCAAACATGCTTAAATAAGGGATTAGTGTTGAATTTCATTGTGATACTTTTTTTACATGGTGCCAAAATGGTCATATTAGAGAACCAGTTAAAAACAACAAAGACACAATTACGACCATGATTGGTGGAGGGAAAATCCTGAAATGTAATTCAAGAATATTGATTCCTAAGGAGTTTATGTATTTTTTGGGGAGGTAGAAGAGTGTATGAACCTTGTGTGTTAGTTTATTGCATAAATCCTACAAGATGTGAAATGTTTTATATACTAGTTGATTTCGTTTTGATGGCTTCGATAGTAGAAATACTTCTAAATTACAACTATTAATGTCTTCTCCATGTCCTAGTGCACTACCATCCAACTATAATGTACTTCCTAAATTTAATTTCCATGCTTACTTAAAGGAATAGAAATATGACCAAGATAGCACAAGAATTCATCCCAAAGGTGGAATTATAGAACATGTTTCCCTATGCTCAGTCTGTAATAAGTAGAAATGAATCCTAAAATGATTTTTATTGTGACACATACCATGGGGAGTTATATTTAGCTCCACCTTTTTAAAATTGATTCAAGAGTTAAAAAATATGTGAAAAAATTAATATAAGAGTATGGTAGAAGGTGACAGGGTCCAAGAAGTCACAAATATCTATGGGAGTCATCAAGCATAGCCAATCATAATTGAATTTGATCTTAGCTAGGTGCACATGCATCCAATGGTGATCCAAAATACATCATAGACATTGGATCTAATGCACCACAAATGAGAATTTGTCTAAATTTTCATATAACTTACATTGTTGTATTAATTTTCATATAAATTCTCATATAAGTTTTTACAGTGATTGTCACTCTTTGCTTCATTATAAGAAAATGAAATTATATGATAATATGTAAAGTTAAGGAAATCTGGATTTTCTATGAAAAGGTAGGAACCACACATAAAACATAAAATAAATTATTAGAACATTGTTTTTCAAGAGATAATAAAAGGCAAGAACCACATATAAAACCCAAAAGAAATCATGGGAACATTTCTTTTAACGAGACAAGCTACTCGGATTTGGGTACCGCCACTAATTATGCATCTTAAGAAAAGGCTTCTCGATTTGTGGTGGTTACTAGAAAAGTGTTTTGTGATGCATGTTTAGAGAGCAAGCCCTCTCAAAATGGCTATGTCATATCTGGTATGAAGGTAATTCTAATATTTTTACGTCATATCTGGTATGAAAGTCAATTTGATATTTTTATTTTCTTTTAGAAATAGATAGAAGAAGGGGTAACTGTATCGACATATATTTTTTTTCTTGCTGTCAATGTTTTTATTTCCATTTTATTTATAAATTAACTTCCACTAAAACCATATCGTCAACTGGAACATTTTTATCGAACAATCGTAAATATAATTATCATGCATAGCTTTTTTCTCCTTTTGACAAATGAACAGGTGCTTCCACTGCCATGGAATGTGGCCTCAACCGGAAAACGTTAACGGTATCCATCACAGGAGAAACAAATTGAAATGGAGAATTCAAGGTTGAGATTGCTTCAAATATTTTTTATTCTGTTGATGAATTGAGCAAGTGTTTGTTGAAGCCGATGAAAAGCCCTGGAAAGTCTTGTAGGATTCCCTCAAATACTAGACCATCGAGCCTCATGCTACAATCATTCTCAAATGGAGTTCTCATGTATAGTGCAAGGTCTTTTAGCTACCGCCATGAAACCATACCTGCATCGTGTTACGACAAAGGTGTGTTGAGAATGATGAGGAGTCGGGAAGTGGCTGAAAATCTTGATCAAAATTGGAAAGCCAGCCCACAGACATACACAAACCCTTTTTTGAATAGGTATTCTTTTGGTAATACCACTCCAATCATTCCTAAAATTTCTCCAGGCACTCTGTTTGTTTGGCCTCCTTTTCCCAAAAGTCCTCTAGGGCCTCCTTTCAATTAGCCACAACTGGGCACTCAACGCTTTCCCAAAAATCCTGCAGGCCCTCCCTTCAATTCTCCCACCACTCTAGGCTTTCCCGACACTCCTCCAGGTTCCCCATTCATTACTCTACCATTTCCACAAATGACACCCATCACTCCAGGCATTTCACCTCAACCTACCTTCGATGTTCCTTATGACACCCCGGGACTAACTAGTCAATATTTGGAAGCTAGCCTACAAGCGTCCACAACCCCTTCCTTGTAGTGGTCTTCGCGTTGTTTTCCACCATTACCACAACCTGGTACTCCACGCTTTCCTTCTATTCGTAATTTTTCTCCATTCATACTATGGACTCTAGGCTTCCTCGAGGCCCTCCATTCAATTTTTCACACCCAGGCACTCCAATATTCCCCAAAATTACTCCTGGGCCTCCACGATTTCCCAAAACTCCTTGACACCCTCCCTTTGATATTCCACCAAATCCAGAACCCACAACTCTCAACTTTCCACCTCAATCCCCCTTAGACGCTCCTTTCGGCGAACCCACCACTCTTGGCTTTCCATCTCAGCCCCCCCTCTGATGGTCCTTTTGGCACACCCACCACTCTACGATTTCCACCTCAGCCCCCATATGATGCTCCTTTTAGAACACCAGACTTACTAGCCAAAATTTGGAAGTGGGTTTACAGGCATCCACAACCCCTTCGTTGCAATTGTCTTTGCGTAGTTTTCGACCATTTCAACAATCGAGCATTCTAGGCTTTCCCAAATTTCCTCGAGGGCCTCCATTCAATTTTCCAAGACCAGGCTTGACAAAATATCCTAGAGGCCCTCCCTTCAATATTCCACCAAAATCACAACCCACCACTCTACGCATTCTACCTTAGCCCCACATTAATGATCCTTTTCGCACCTAAAGACCTACTAGACAAAATTTTGAGGTGAGGCTACGAGCATTCACAACCCCTTCATTGCAGTCATGTTTGCGTAGTTTTCCACCATTTCAACAACCGAGCATTCAAGGCTTTCCCAAATTTCCTCCTAGGCCTCCATTCAATTTTCCATGACCAAGCACTTGAGGCTTCCCCAAATTTCTTTGATTCAATTTTCAAAAACCAGGCCCTCCGCGCTTTCCAAAAACTCCTCAAAGTCCTCCCTTCAATATTCCACCAAACTCACAACCCACCACTCAAGGCATTCCACCTCATCCCCCCTCTAATGGTCCATTTGACACCCCAGGACCTTCTAGTCAATAGAAAATCCCATGAATCTCTGGGGTCTCAGCGTTTGTGTTTGACATATTGTAATAGTTTTTCGGGGTTTTTTTGAGGAGTTAGTGTGCGTTATTTAAGATTATCATTTATATCATACTGCTGATAACAAGTGTGGTTTGAGGGAGAGGAAGGGTTCTTGAGGTGTAATAACAATCGTATATACCAACCTTTCTGCTCTACAGATGCTATTATTATTATTATTATATATATGGTTATTGGCTAAGGTGCTATGGTGATTGCACTGCAACGAAAACACTTGTAAGGATTTTCATGCTGGGTCTCAATAACAAATAAGAAGCTTCTATTTAAAAAAATATTTATTTGCTATGGTGGTACGGTGATTATGCTGCAACAGACACTCTCGTAAGGCTTTGCATGCCAAGTATCAATAAAGACCAAGAAGCTACTATTTAACAATTTATTTATTTATTTATATCATGATTATATAAAAGTAAATTTCATCTTAATCGTGCCCTCTTTCTATCAAATAACCAAATTGTTTCGCAATACATTAGATAACAATGAAATTATTTCGCAATACATTAGATAACAACCAAAAGTAATGATTATGAACTAAATAGCCAATTTATTTTGCAATATATTTTATAACTGAAAATAATGACCATGGTTTATAATACCATTGATATAAAATAATGATGATAGATTTTGTAATATCTTTTACAATTAAAAGTAATGATTATGAGTTAATACATTTTATATAAGTCAATAAAATTCCTTCAAAATAATATTATCCCATTTTACATTTTTAAATGAAAATGTATGAGACTAATTACTAAATATAATTAAACATTTTGATATAAAAATAATGTTTTTCTTTTATTAATTTTTTGACAAAAAAAAATTAATTTTTTAACTCTAAATATTAGTAGTAATGATCATCAAGTTCGAAAAATTGTTTGTAATTGAAAGTAATGATCATGGGTGTCACACCTCCAAATTTCACACCCAACAAAAAATTTTCTTCATGAACTCAGACTTGTAAGTATAGATTTATTATGACATTTCACCTTTTTGTCATGATGCTTTTCATCATCATATACTGTCGCAATTAAATCCTCTACTCCTACTTCTTACCTTATGTTAATTGCATCTCAAGGGTGAACATATTTTTCATGTCTTTGACCTTTACACACTCTCGCATACCCTTGCAAATTCACCTTTGTCTTAAGGGTCATCTATTTCATTGATCGAATTGTTGAATATAATATTAAATTCTATGGCACGTATAATCAAACATAAATTAAATGATCCTTGGATCAAACGCGAGTTCGACCTTTCGACACCATAGTACGATCTCTCCGCCATGTGTTTTGGTATAGCCTTGAGGGAAATGATTTCGTTTTTTATGTTTGTATGATTCGACATAGTATTGGGAATTGATTGTTTTCCATACGTTTGGCATTAACCCCCATATATGCTGGTTGACATGACACACATCACGTTACATAAGATTTCCAAATCGACTTCAGATATTGTACTATGAATTGAAATCAATATACACGTAAGGCGTATGGTCAAAATGGATTTTAGTTGTTATGTGTATCGCCGCGGGGTCACTTGTGTCCACGTCAGGCGTCATAATGAATAACTGAGAGTGGGATAGTTTGTGTAGTTTGCCATACCCCTCCACTCGCTACATGCAGGTGAGTCCGTCGTGTGCTAGCTCAGCATCGGGATGTACGGCATCATACCCACACGGTCACGGCCTCGACTTGAATTTGGATTTATACTCCATTAATGCGATACACAAATCTTAACTCACCCCTGCTACTCTCAATCCGTGGCTTGGCTTCCACGATTCCGCCAAGTGGACGATGGTGATCATGTTTGGTTAGGGTTAAGGCGGTTATCGATGAGTTATATAAGTCTTCTGGATAGAGCTGAGTCGGGTTTCTGCATTCTTCAACTCGTGGTGCACCTCTGCGTTTTCCAATTTATACATTTGGTCGAGGGCTTGTGACTTCTCTGTTGCAGAGAAAACCATGGCGCTTCAGTTTTATCCACCAGATCTCAGGTAATTACCTCAGCGTTCAGTTTAACTTTATTGTATGCTTAAATGATTCGGGACGTTGCTCAACTCTGGTCATGCGCTGGTTCTGAGTATGCATTCAACCTTTGGTAATGGATATGCCTCTTGTTTCAGGCTACACGGCTCATACTCTCAGCGCCAATTGTGATTGAGTTTCGCTTTCAGGGTTATCGTCAACCTTACTTCTACGAGTTCATAGGATGATACTCCTTCGTGTTATTCCTCTGGTGTAGTGGCTTCGCATCCCATCCAACAGACGTCTACCATTTCGTGGATTTTCATGAGGTAATTTCTTATGCTTCTCGCCTCTGTTTTAAATTGCAACTTCCTCCTTATTCAGAAGGTATGGCATGTTAATCCCTCTCTACACACAAATTTGTTTTCAGGAATCTACGTATATGTACCTTGCATTCCACAGGTATGGTTTTGACCGCTTTAATATTTTTGTTCTTCACTTATGTCCCTACGCTATTACAAGTTGACTAATCCCCTTAGGTTTTGTTTGCATTTTTCGTTTACAGGTAAACAAATGGTTATGGCATGTTCGTAAACACAACACTTAATCTTTTCAATCGTTAGGGTTGCTAACGTGGACCTCTTGGCCCCTCCAGGTCGGTATTCTTGTGGGATTTATTGCTCTTCTCCTGTTGCGTCGTTCTCATGGGCGTCGAAATCTGATATCGACCTCCTGTACTATTGCGCAGAAGGCGCTTGTTTAGATTTGTTCTTTTGAAGTAGGGGTTGCACGTTGAATACTCCGGCCTGAAAGGCTCCTTATGTATTTTGACATTTGGGATATATATATATATATATATTTTCTAGGTTGCTAGATGTAATTTCGATATACTATGCCACATTATAATGTTACCGAGACTGTATCAATCGTGCATATAATCTCATACCATGTCATTTGGCTTTGTTTAATTTGCTCGTCTGAACTTATTTTGTCCTCTGGAAATGCTACTGACATTCCAGATTTCTAAATTGCATACATCAGAATTTACAGGTTGTTATATATGATATTTATCTATTCCTCTGATGTGCTTGTTCACTCTTTTTAGTGTAAGTCTATACTCTGGTATTTATAGCATAATTACAGTTGCCTCACATACGGATTTATCTTGTTGGTTTATGCAGTATCTGGAACATATGAGCAACTTCTTTGGACATTTATGAGACCATTTTTATCCATAGATGATTTCTATGTATGAAAGTCTATAAATTATAATTTCTCATTTTCAAAGGTGTGCAATATAGTTCTATTCCTTGATTTCACTTCTATTTTATTTTATATATGCTTGATTCTTTGCGAATACACTGTGTACATGATAATAAATGTTGTTGAATGCTGGTTATGGGATTAGAACCCATTCCATCTCTTCTCTTAATAAATGAAAATAGTGTTTATATACAGGTATTGTATATATGGATTGAAATAGTTTAGCTCTTTACTGCTGTAGTTCTCAACTGCTTACTCATAATTATTACCTTATATGGAATCAATCTTTGTGATATGATATTAGAGTAGTTATTCAGGAGACCATAGTTTCTACTACATGTTGTTTATAAATAGGTACTCCTTTCCTCCCCTAGGCAAAGTGACTCATGCACAACCTGGTTGATTTGAACTATTAAATTTTCTGGAATTATAACAGAATTTCTTGGCTGATCTTGAGATCAGTTTATTGATTCTCTCCCTCTGTGTCTTTCATAAACAGTATAAGTCTTAATTTATATCCGGCTATAGTTCTGGTATACTATAGTGAATTTCATTTCTCTCTAGGATAACTGTAAATAAAATTATTCTATGAAACAGAAGCAGATTAAAAATAAATTCACATTGTTTCCTGAAAGAACAAGGTTTCCTCAGATTTAACCCCACCCTGGGTTTAAACATTCTGTGGAATTCTACTTTACAGGTTATTCTTCTACAACTATACAGGATGACCAGGTCACCGCTTGGTGATTATATTCTGTTAAATGTAGAATAATAATATGAACTAACTTAGAAGTAAATTTTGTTTTTATATGTAGCCAATTCATACTATAGCAAACAATAAGACAAATTTTCTCAAAGACATACCACTTGTGCAGTAGACCAACCTCCCAACCTTAGAGCTCTTTTGTCTCCCAGAACCACTCGTGCAGTCGACCAACCTCCCAACCTTAGAGTCCTTCTGCCTCCCAGAACTCTCCCCCGAGCTAAGATCACCTCCTGAAACAGATCAACCCCCAATCTGTACAAGAGCAGCTTATTTAAGCTATTGTTCCCCAAAGCATGTTTCTAATTCTGCGTCCAGAATCTCAGGATGCTTTTCTTCCTATTTGCCTAGGCTTCCTTGAGTTCATAAGTTGTTTTGTGCTCATTTCCTCGGCTTTGATTTTTTTCTTTAACTGCTTTCCCTCATCATGGAGAATTAGTTTCTCCACAAAGTAAATTTAAACTTCTCTCTGGAATTTTGAAGATATGAATGTTGCCTCATCCTTCTGGATTTAGCAGTTCTAAACATCCTGTTTTTAGTCAATTTTTTCTGTCACATTAAACTCCTCAGTAAATGTTAATTCCAAGTTCACAAATAAATTATCCTCTGGGATCACCTTAGACTGAGTTAGATCTAACTATAAATGCAATCCACTTGGTGGGGGTGTTTACTTCCCCCTCTTAAACAAACAACCATCCTCGGTGTTATTGTTCAACTCTAGAGTTTAGTTTGCAAATAAAAATGGATATCTTCCCATCATTTCAGCTTCTCTTTCCTAGGTAGCTTCTTCAGCAGTAAAGTGCTTCCACTGCACCTTTACTCTTGCTACCGTTCGGTTCCTCAATTCAATTTCTTCTCGCTCCAATATTCGAAGCGGTTCTGGAAGAAACTCCCCTTCTGGTTCCACCTATACAACATTCCAATCAACTATGTGAGAAGCATCATGGACATATCTTTTTAAAAATGAAACATGAAACACATCATGAACTCTAACATGCAGTGGTAAGGCTAGCTTGTAAGCCACTAGTCCCACCCTTTCTAATACTTCAAAAGGGACCAGGTGTCAGGGGACAATTTTTCACAACTCCCGGCATAAAAGGTACTCTTTTGTGTTTAACTCTGTGAATGTACATGCTCCCCAACTTTAATTCTCTGTCTTGCTCTTTTCTTATCTGTAACTCTTTTGCTTAGATCTGTCTTTCTTGATCTTCTTTTGTATCGTTTTGAAAATTCCTTCCATTCTTGTAAGGCACTCGGGTCCCAACATCGGGTTTGTCTTGGTGACTCCGAAGCTCAAAGGTCTGACATTCACTCCATAGGGTGCCTCAAACAGACTCATTTTAATGGAGGATTGGTAGCTGTTATTATAGGCAAATTCAGCTAAATGTAAGAAATCTTCCCACTTTGAGGGTCTATCCATCACATACATTCTCAGCATGTCCTCCAGAATTTGATTAGTTCTCTCCGTTTTTCCATCAGTCTGCGGGTGGTAGGCGGTGCTAAAATTTAATTTAGTGCCCATTCCTCCAAATAACTCCTTCCAAAAGGCTGTTGTAAACTTAGCATCCCTATCAGACACAATCACCTTAGGAACTCCATGGAGCCTTACTATCTCCTTCAGAAACACATTCGCTACTTGAGTTGTTCCAAAGGTAGATTTCACTGGTATAAAGTGAGCAGCTTTGGTTAGAGTGTCTACCACTACCATTACAGAATCATGCTGGTATTTGGTTTTGGGTAATCCGGTAATGAAGTCCATGGAAACGGTGTCCCACTTCCATTCTGCAATGGGAAAAGGGTTCAGAAGACCAGCAGGATGCTGATGTTCCACCTTAACTAATTGACATTCCATGCATCTACTTAAATATTCTGCTACCTCTCTCTTCATTCCTGGCCAGAACAACTTATTTTTCAGGGCAGTTAACATTTTCTGATACCCTGGATGGCCTGCATAAGGTTGTTTGTGGTACTCATCCAGAATTTCTCTTTTTAAAGACTCTACATTGGGAATATACAATCTGTTCTTATAAAAAATCAACCCTTTTTGGTTTTGGGAAAAGTCAGTTTTCTCCTTTTTCTATAATTTCACCAAAAGTGTTTCATAATTTGGGTCTTGGTTGGTAGCCTTACTCACCAACTCTTCTACATCTATCTGAGCACTAGTTCCAATATTATTGATATGCTGACAAGCATTTCTGCTCAATGCATCAGCAACTTTATTCTCCTTCCCTTTAATATGTTTTATATCCATGTCAAACTCACTTAAAAAGGACATCCATCTGGCTTGTCTGGCATTCAATTCAGTTTGAGAAAAGAAATATTTGAGGCTAATATGATCAGTCATCAATGTAAATCTTTTTCCAAGAAGATAGTGCCGCCACATTTTCAAAGCATGAATAACAGCTACTAACTCTAAATCATAGGCACTATAATTCTGTTCATGTATTTTCAGTTTCCTGGATTCGTAGGCAATCACTGAGTTTTCCTGCAAAAGAACTCCTCCAAATCCTTCTCCGCATGCATCCGTACATACCACAAATTCCTTATCGGGATCTGCAATCTTCAATATAGGGGTTGTGGTAAGTTTCAGCTTTAATTGGTCAAAACTGTTTTGGCATTTTTCCGTCCATTCAAACTTGACACCTTTCCTCTACAAGGAAGTGATGGGATGTGCTATGGCAGAAAATCTCTCCACAAATCTGCGATAATAGCCGGCAATCCCCATGAATGATCTAACTGCTGAAACATCAGATGGTATTGGCCATTCTTTTATAGCCTTTATCTTCTCCGGATCAACAGCAAGGCCTTGTTCAGAAATAATATGACCCAAGTATTGGATCTTGTCCTTATAGAACTCACATTTGCTAAATTTAGCGTACAGCTGATTTTCCTTTAGAGTTTGCAATACTATCCTCAGGTGTTCTTTTCAATTGCAAAGCTGATATTTGTCGGCATGAGAAATTGGTTTTTGTTTCCCTTTTAGAATGAAGGTTTCTCATCTACACAATACAAGGTCTTATCCCAGATTCATTAAAGCATTCTTCTTTTCGGCCGGTCATTCCTATCAATAAATCATATGACCCTAAGGGTAAAATGTTCAAATTTACTTCTGTTCGGAACTCATTTAATTTGATTTCTGTTCTGGGCAGTTTATGTGTTACCTTTCTTTTTGTTCCAGTGGCCAACTGTACCAGCCATGACCGTTGAAAATTTTCAGTTTTTAAGTTACATTTTTCTACAATCTTTTGACTAATGTAACTCAAAGAAGCACCTGGATAAATCAGAACAGAAACAGGTAGGTCAGAAATCTTACCCTCCATTTCCACCATGGTTGCTTGATGCTCTGCTTGCCGATTTTCCAGGGCTGCACTAATAGTTGGTATGTTTTTGGCTATATCATTCACTGTTGCTGCTTCCCGATCCCTCATGAGCATATGAACATTTCTATGGGGGCAGTCCCTCAAAAGATGGGGTTCTCCACAGCCCCAACATTTCAAGGGCTCCTTCATTCTGACTGTTCCCTCCTTTTTACTGTCTCCCTCTATTGGTTTTGATGCCACTTGAGACTGTGTAGTTTGACTTTCCTTGGGTTTACGAAACCTTTTCCTCTGATGATCTCTGCCAAAATTCTTCAAATAGGCTGGTTTCGGTTTTCTCCCTTTGAATTCATTCTTACTTACCCAACTTTTTCCTTGATCAGTTTTTCCTTTGAACTGTTGGTAACACAATATGGCCTTTCTAACAGCTTCGTCCATTGTTTTTGGGTTTTCAAACTCAATTTTCTCTTTGTATACCATAGGCAAACAATTCAGAAACCTCTGTACCTTTGCATTTTCTTCCCTTATGTAAGGTACATATCTTAATAGATTGGTAAATTTAGTAACAAACTCATCGATAGTGAGTTGTCCCAATCTAAGCTCATGAAATTCTTTTGCTTTTTCATCATAGTACCGCTCATTCAAGTAGCGATTCTTGAATTTAGCCTGGAAATCTTCCCAAGTAACTGTCTTTTCATCTATGGCATGCACCATCTTTGTCTCTTCCCACCACAAGGTAGCCTTACCTTGTAGCTGGTAGATAGCTAATCTGGCCTTCAGATTGCTTTCATATTCATAAACCTAGAAATACTTAATCATATTCAGCAACCAGGCTTCAGCATCCTCCTCCTTTTCCCCATCACAGGAAGGAGGTTTGATTTTCCGGAATTCCCCTTGTAATTTCTTTTTCTGCTTATTCTGATGTCGAATAGCATCTTCCTCATCATAATCATCAGTTTTCCTCTTCCCGGAACCTTCACCTTCTTGGCTGTTCCGTGAGGTTAATTCTCTGATGAGCCTTTCCTGCTCCTCACTGGCTAATGACAATCTGTCATTCTGGCTTTTTATCTCAGCCAATTCTTGTTGCAATTTCTGCAACATAGCCATCATGGCCGCATTAGGATCTGGCTCACCCTGCAGATCTACATAAATTCCACCACCTTCTTCCATTCTATCACCTCACTGTACACTACACAGCACAAGTCAGTGAACAGAAAAACAAAACAACAAAAAACAAAACTTTTGCTACAACAATAAAATTACACAGTGAGTACACATCAATCGTGAGCACAAACTCACCAGCCCAGTTTTATAACTTGGGCTCTGATACCATTTGTCACACCTCCAAATTTCACACCCAACGAAAAATTTTCTTCATGAACTCAGACTTGTAAGTATAGATTTATTATGACATCTCACCTTTTTGTCATGATGCTTTTCATCATCCTATACTGTCGCAATTAAATCCTCTACTCCTACTTCTTACCATATGTTAATTGCATCTCAAGGGTGAACATATTTTTCATGTCTTGGACCCTTACACATTCTCGCATACCCTTGCAAAATCACCTTGGTCTTAAGGGTCATCTATTTCATTTATCGAATGGTTGAATATAATGGTAAATTATATGGCACGTATAATCAAATATAAATCAAATGATCTTTGGGTCAAACACAAGTTCGACCCTTCGACACATAGTTACGATTATTCCGCTCTCTGTTTTGGTATAGCCTTGAGGGAAATGATTTTGTTTGTTATGTTCATATGATTCGACATAGTATGGGGAATTGAATTGTTTTTCATACGTTTGGAATTAACCTCTATATACGCTGGCTGACATGACACATATCACGTTACATAAGATTTCCAATCGACTTCAGATATTGTACTGCGAATTGAAATCCATGTACACGTAAGGCGTATGGTCACATTTGATTTTAATTGTTATGTGTATCACTGCGTAGTCGCTCGTGACCACGTCAGGCGTCATAACGAATAACTGAGAGTGGGATAGTTGTGTAGTTTGCCACACCCCTCCACTCGCTTGTCTGGTGAGTCCACGTCAATGTGCTAGCTCAACACGCGGGATGTACAGCAACCATACCCACACAGGTGCCGGACATATCGACTTGAATTTGGATTTGAACTCCATTAATGCGATACGCAAATCTTAACTCACCCCTGCTACTCTCGATCCATGGCTTGGCCTCCACGATTCCGCCAAGTGGACGATGGTGATCGTGTTTGGTTAGGGTTAAGGCGGTTATCCATGAGTTATAAAAGTCTTCTGGATCGAGCTGAGTCGGGTTTCTGCATTCTTCAGCTCTTGGTGCACCTCTGCGTTGCCAATTTCTACATTTGGCCGAGGGTTTGTGACTTCTCTGTTGCAGAGAGAGCCATGGCGCTTCAGTTCTATCCACCAGATCTCAGGTAATTACCTCAGCGTTCAGTTTAACGTTATTGTATGCTTAAATGATTCAGGACGTTGTTCAACTCTGGTCATGCGCTGGCTCTGAGTATGTATTCAGTCCTTAGTAAGGGATATGCCTCTTGTTTCAGGCTACACGTCGCATACTCTCAGCGCAAATTGTGATTGAGTTTTGATTTCAGGGTTATCGTCAACCCTACTCCTGCGAGTTCATAGGATGATACTCCTTCGTGTTATGCCTCTGGTGTAGTGGCTTCGCGTCCTATCCAACAGACGTCTACCATTTCATGGATTTTCATGAGGTAATTTCTCATGCTTCTCGCCTCTATTTTAGATTTCAACTTCCTCCTTATTCTGAAGATATGGCGTGTTAATCCCTCTCTGCACACAAATTTGTTTCAGGAATCTACGTATCTGTACCTTGCGTTCCACAGGTATGGCTTTAACCGCTTTAATATTTTCGTTCTTCACTTATGTCCCTACACTATTTCAAGTTGACCAATCCCCTATGATTTTGCTTGCACTTGTTGTTTACAGGTAAACAATTGATTATAGCATGTTCATAAACACGACACTTAATCTTTTAAATCGTGAGGGTTGCTAACATGGACCTCTTGGCCGTCCAGGTCGGTATTCTTGTGGGATTAATGCTCTTCTCCTGTTGCGTCGTTCTCATGGGCGTCGAAATCTGATATCGACCTCCTGTACTGTTGCGTAGAAGGTGCTTGTTTAGATTTATTCTGTTGAAGTAGGGATTGCACGTTTAATACTCCAGCCTGATAGGCTCCTTATGTATTTGAACATTTTGGGACATGTATATATATAGCCTATGCTGTTAGTTGGTCTTTCGATATACTATGCCACAGTATACATTCACCGGGACTGTATAAATCGTGCATATAATCTCATACCATGTCATTTGGCTTTGTTTAATTTGCTTGTCTTAAATTTATTTTATTTTCTGGAAATGCTAATGACATTCCAGATTTGTAAATGGCTTACATCAGAATTTACAGGTTGTTATATATGAATTTATCTATTTCTCTGATGTGCTTTGTTCACTCTTTTCTGTGTAAGTCTATACTCTGGTATTTATAGCATAATTACAGTTGCCTCTGCTCCTAGTTATACTGAACTGGTTTTATGCCTGACTGTCTAGACATATGAACAGCTTGCTGGACATTTATGAGGCCATTTTATCCATAGATGATTTCTATGTATGAAAGTCTATAAATTATAATTTCTCATTTTCAAAGGTGTGCAAGCATAGTTCTATTCTCCAGTTTCTTCTCATTTTATTTTATATCTAGTTACCCATCTCTGGTCTACCTGTGTACATGATAATAAATGTTGTTGAATGCTGGTTATGGGATTAGAACCCATTCCATCTCTTCTCTTAATAAATGAAAATAGTGTTTATATAAAGGTATTGTACATACAGTTTGAAATAGTTTAACTCTTTACTACTGTAGTTCTCAACTGCTTACTCATAATTATTCCCCTATATGGAATCAATCCCTGCGATCTGATATTAGAGTGGTTATCAGGAGACCATGGTTTCTATTTCATGTTGTTTATAAATAGGTACTCCTTTTCTCCCCTAGGCAAAGTGACTTATGCACAACCTGGTTGATTTGAACTATTAAATGCTCTGGAATTATAACAGAGGTTCTTGGCTGAACTTGAGATCAGTTTATTGATTCTCTTCCTCTGTGTCTTTCATAAACAGTATAAGTCTTAATTGATATCCTGCTATAGTTCTGGTATACTATAGTGAATTTCATTTCTCTCTAGGTTAGCTGTAAATAAAATTATTCTATGAAAGAGAAGCAGATTAAAAATAAATTCACAGTGTTTCCTGAAAGAACGAGGTTTCCTCAGATTTAACCCCACCCTGGGATTAAACATTCTGTGGAATTCCACTTTACAGGTTATTCTTCTACAACTATACAGGATGACCAGGTTACTACCTGGTGACTACATTCTGTTAAATGTAGACTAATAATATGAACTAACTTAAAAATAAATTTTGTTTTTATATGTAGCCAATTCATACTATAGCAAACAATAAGACAAATTTTCTCAGAGACATACCACTTGTGCAGTAGACCAACCTCCCAACCTTAGAGTTCTTCTATCTCCCAGAACTCACCCCCGAGCTGAGATCACCTCCTATAGTAGATTAACCTCTAATCTGTACAAGAGCAGCTTATTTAAGCTATTGTTCCCCAAAGCATGTTTCTAATTCTGCGTCCAGAATCTCAGGATGCTTTTCTTCTTGTTTGCCTAGGCTTCCCATTTTAGGGATTCTTTAAAGCTGTTTTATGCTTTTCCTCAGTTTTTCCAGCTTTTTACCTCTTCCCAACTACTTTCCTCATCATTGGGGAAATTCAGATTTTTCCTCAAAAATCTAAATTTAAACTTACTATCTTCCAAGGATTTTTGAAAGATTGTGGGGAAATATTTGCCTCATCCATCCTCACAGATTTAGCAAGTGATCTCATCATCTCATTTTTGGTCAATTTGCACCACAATAATTTATTCATTTCCTCAATCAAATTTTTAATTACATTCTCAAAATAATTATCCCTTGGGGTCCACTCCCCTTAGGATGTAAAGTTCAAGTATCTAACTTTAAAATGAAATCTCAGCAATTGGGGTGTTACATATTCCCCCTCTAAAAATAAACACCGTCCTCGGTGTTATTATTCAACTACTAAATTTTATTTTGCAAATAAAAATGGATATTTTTCCATCATTTCAGTCTCTCGTTCCCATGTAGCTTCTTCAGCAGTAAAGTGCTTCCACTGCACCTTTACTCTGGCTACTGTTCTGCTTCTCAATTCAATTTCTTCCCGCTCCAATATTTGAAGCGGTTCTAGCAGAAACTCCCCTTCTGGTTCCACCTGTACAACATTCCAATCAACTATGTGAGAAGCATCATGCACATATCTTTTTAGCAATGAAACATGAAAGACATCATGAACTCTAACATGGGGTGGTAAGGCCAGCTGGTACGCCACTGGTCCCACCCTTTCTAATATTTCAAAGGGACCACAGTATCGAGGGGACAATTTTTCACAACTCCCAGCATAAAGGGTACTCTTTTTGGGTTTAATACGCAGATATACATGCTCCCCAACTTTAAATTCTCTATGCACTATTTTCTTATCTGCATAACTCTTTTGGCGATCCTGTGCTGTCTTGATGTTCTTTTGTATCTATTTGACAATTCCTTCCATTTCTTGTAAGGCATCGGGTCCCAACATCAGTTTGTCTTCTGGCTGACTCTAGCTCAAAGGGGTACGACACTTCCTCCCATACAGTGCGTCAAACAGACTCATTTTAATGGAGGATTGATAGCTGTTATTATAGGAAAATTCAGCTAAATGTAAGAAATCTTCCCACTTTGAGGGTCTATCCATCACATACATTCTTAGCATGTCCTCCAAAATTTGATTAGTTCTTTTCATTTGACCATCAGTCTGAGGGTGGTAGGCGGTGCTAAAATTCAATTTAGTGCCCATTCCTCCAAATAACCCCTTCCAAAAGGCTGCTGTAAACTTAGCATCGCTATCAGACACAATCACCTTAGGAACTCCATGGAGCCTTACTATTTCCTTCAGAAACACATTCGCTACTTGAGCTGTTCCAAAGGTAGATTTCACTGGTATAAAGTGAGCAGCTTTGGTTAGAGTGTCTACCACTACCATTACAGAATCATGTTGGTATTTGGTTTTGGGTAATCCGGTAATGAAGTCCATGGAAATGGTGTCCCACTTCCATTCTGCAATGGGAAAAGGGTTCAGAAGACCAGCAGGATGCTGATGTTCCACCTTAACTAATTGACATTCCATGCATCTACTTAAATATTCTGCTACCTCTCTCTTCATTCCTGGCCAGAACAACTTCTTTTTCAGGGCAGTTAACATTTTCTGATACCCTGGATGGCCTGCATAAGGTTGTTTGTGGTACTCATCCAGAATTTCTCTTTTTAAAGACTCTACATTGGGAATATACAATCTGTTCTTATAACAAATCAACCCTTTTTGGTTTTGGGAAAAATCAGTTTTCTCCTTTTTCTGTAATTTCACCAAAAGTGTTTCATAATTTGGGTCTTGGTTGGCAGCCTTACTCACCAACTCTTCTACATCTATCTGAGCACTACTTCCAATATTATTGATATGCTGACAAGCATTTCTGCTCAATGCATCAGCCACTTTATTCTCCTTCCCTTTAATATGTTTTATATCGATGTCAAACTCACTTAAAAAGGACAGCCATCTGGCTTGTCTGGCATTCAATTCAGTTTGAGAAAAGAAATATTTGAGGCTAATATGATCAGTCATCAATGTAAATCTTTTTCCAAGAAGATAGTGCCGCCACATTTTCAAAGCATGAATAACAGCTGCTAACTCTAAATCATAGGCACTATAATTTTGTTCATGTATTTTCAGTTTCCTGGATTCGTAGGCAATCACTGAGTTTTCCTGCAAAAGAACTCCTCCGAATCCTTCTCCGCATGCATCCGTACATACCACAAATTCCTTATCAGGATCTGCAATCTTCAATATAGGGGCTGTGGTAAGTTTCAGCTTTAATTGGTCAAAACTGTTTTGGCATTTTTCCGTCCATACAAACTTGACACCTTTCCTCTGCAAGGAAGTGATGGGATGTGCTATGGCAGAAAATCTCTCCACAAATTTGCGATAATAGCCGGCAATCCCCATGAATGATCTAAATGTTGAAACATCAGAGGGTACTGGCCATTCTTTTATAGCCTTTATCTTCTCCGGATCAACAGCAAGGCCTTGTTCAGAAATAATATGACCCAAGTATTGGATCTTGTCCTTATAGAACTCACATTTGCTAAATTTAGCGTACAACTGATTTTCCTTTAGAGTTTGCAATACTATCCTCAGGTGTTCTTTTCAATTGCAAAGCTGATATTTGTCTGACAGAAATTGGTTTTTGTTTCCCTTTTAGAATGAAAGGTTTCCCTTCCTCATCTACACAGTGCAAGGTCTTGTCCCAACAATTCATTAAAGCTTTCTTCTTTTCCAGCCAGTCCATTCCTATCAATAAATCATATGACCCTAAGGGTAAAATGTTCAAATTTACTTCTGTTC
The DNA here is from genome assembly GCA_034641835.2 of Pinus albicaulis. Classification (NCBI taxonomy): domain Eukaryota; kingdom Viridiplantae; phylum Streptophyta; class Pinopsida; order Pinales; family Pinaceae; genus Pinus; species Pinus albicaulis. The sequence goes on along the minus strand of CM076572.1, from coordinate 913,450,422 downwards.
AGAAATCATTTAATTTGATTTCTGTTCTGGGAAGTTTATGTGTTACCTTTCTTTTTGTTCCAGTGGCCAACTGTACCAACCATGACTGTTGAAATTTTTCAGTTTTTAAGTTACATTTTTCTACAATATTTGGACTAATGTAACTCAAAGAAGCACCTGGATCAATCAGAACAGAAACAGGTAGGTCAGAAATCTTACCCTCCATTTCCACCATGGTTGCTTGATGCTCTGCTTGCCGATTTGCCAGGGCTGCACTAATAGTTGGTATGTTTCTGGCTATATCATTTACTGTTGCCGCTTCCCGATCCCTCATGAGCATATGAACATTTCTATGGGGGCAGTCCCTCAAAAGATGGGGTTCTCCACAGCCCCAAAATTTCAAGGGCTCCTTCATTCTGACTGTTCCCTCCTTTTTACTGTCTCCCTCTATTGGTTTTGACACCACTTGAGACTGTGCAGTTTGACTTTCCTTGGGTTTACCAAACCTTTTCCTCTGATGATCTCTGCCAAAATTCTTCAAATAGGCTGGTTTCGGTTTTCTCCCTTTGAATTCATTCTTACTTACCCAACTTTTTCCTTGATCAGTTTTTCCTTTGAACTATTGGTAACACAATCTGGCTTTTCTAACAGCTTCATCCATTGTTTTTGGGTTGTCAAACTCAATTTTCTCTTTGTATATCATAGGCAAACAATTCAAAAATATCTGTACCTTTGCCTTTTCTTCCCTTAGGTAAGGTACATATCTTAACAGATTGGTAAATTTAGTAACAAACTCATCGATAGTGAGCTGTCCCAATCTAAGCTCATGAAATTCTTTTGCTTTGTCATCATAGTACCGCTCATTCAAGTAGCGATTCTTGAATTTAGCTTGGAAATCTTCCCAAGTAACTGTCTTTTCATCTATGGCATGCACCATCTTTGTCTCTTCCCACCAGAAGGTAGCCTTACCTTGTAGCTGGTAGACAGCTAATCTGGCCTTCAGATTGCTTTCATATTCATAAACCTGGAAATACTTAATCATATTCAGCAACCAGGCTTCAGCATCCTCCTCCTTTTCCCCATCATAGGAAGGAGGTTTGATTTTCCGGAATTCCCCTTGTAATTTCTTTTTCTGCTTATTCTGATGTCGAATAGCATCGTCCTCATCAGAATCATCAGTTTTCCTCTTCCCGGAACCTTCGCCTTCTTGGCTGTTCCGTGAGGTTAATTCTCTGATGAGCCTTTCCTGCTCCTCACTGGCTAATGACAATCTGTCATTCTGACTTTTTATCTCAGCCAATTCTTGTTGCAATTTCTGCAACATAGCCATCATGGCCGCATTAGGATCTGGCTCACCCTGCAGATCTACATAAATTCCACCACCTTCTTCCATTCTATCACCTCACTGTACACTACACAGCACAGGTCAGTGAACAGAAAAACAAAACAACAAAAAACAAAACTTTTGCTACAACAATAGAATTACACAATGAGTACACAACAATCGTGAGCACAAAGTCACCAGCCTAGTTTTATAACTTGGGCTCTGATACCATTTGTCACACCTCCAAATTTCACACCCAACGAAAAATTTTCTTCATGAACTCAGACTTGTAAGTATAGATTTATTATGACATTTCACCTTTTTGTCATGATGCTTTTCATCATCCTATACTGTCGCAATTAAATCCTCTACTCCTACTTCTTACCTTATGTTAATTGCATCTCAAGGGTGAACATATTTTTCATGTCTTGGACCCTTACACATTCTCGCATACCCTTGCAAAATCACCTTGGTCTTAAGGGTCATCTATTTCATTTATCGAATGGTTGAATATAATGGTAAATTATATGGCACGTATAATCAAATATAAATCAAATGATCTTTGGGTCAAACACAAGTTCGACCCTTCGACACATAGTTACGATTATTCCGCTATGTGTTTTGGTATAGCCTTGAGGGAAATGATTTTGTTTGTTATGTTCATATGATTCGACATAGTATGGGGAATTGAATTGTTTTTCATACGTTTGTAATTAACCTCTATATACGCTGGCTGACATGACACATATCACGTTACATAAGATTTCCAATCGACTTTAGATATTGTACTGCGAATTGAAATCCATGTACACGTAAGGCGTATGGTCACATTTGATTTTAATTGTTATGTGTATCACTGCGTAGTCGCTCGTGACCACGTCAGGCGTCATAACGAATAACTGAGAGTGGGATAGTTTTGTAGTTTGCCACACCCCTCCACTCACTTGTCTGGTGAGTCCACGTCAATGTGCTAGCTCAACACGCGGGATGTACAACAACCATACCCACACAGGTGTCGGACATATCGACTTGAATTTGGATTTGAACTCCATTAATGCGATACACAAATCTTAACTCACCCTTGCTACTCTCGATCCGTGGCTTGGCCTCCACGATTCCTCCAAGTGGACGATGGTGATCGTGTTTGGTTAGGGTTAAGGAGGTTATCCATGAGTTATAAAAGTCTTCTCGATCGAGATGAGTCAGGTTTCTGCATTCTTCAGCTCTTGGTGCACCTCTGTGTTGCCAATTTCTACATTTGGCTGAGGGTTTGTGACTTCTCTGTTGCAGAGAGAGCCATGGCGCTTCAGTTCTATCCACCAGATCTCAGGTAATTACCTCAGCGTTCAGTTTAACGTTATTGTATGCTTAAATGATTCAGGAAGTTGTTCAACTCTGGTCATGCGCTGGCTCTGAGTATGTATTCAGTCCTTAGTAAGGGATATGCCTCTTATTTCAGGCTACACGTCGCATACTCTCAGCGCAAATTGTGATTGAGTTTCGATTTCAGGGTTATCGTCAACCCTACTCCTACGAGTTCATAGGATGATACTCCTTCGTGTTATGCCTCTGGTGTAGTGGCTTCGCGTCCTATCCAACGGACATCTACCATTTCGTGGATTTTCATGAGGTAATTTCTCATGCTTCTCGCCTCTATTTTAAATTTCAACTTCCTCCTTATTCTGAAGATATGGCGTGTTAATCCCTCTCTGCACACAAATTTTTTTCAGGAATCTACGTATCTGTACCTTGCGTTCCACAGGTATGGCTTTAACCGCTTTAATAATTTCGTTCTTCACTTATGTCCCTACGCTATTTCAAGTTGACTAATCCCCTTTGGTTTTGTTTGCATTTGTTGTTTACAGGTAACCAAATAATTATGGCATGTTCGTAAACACAGCACTTAATCTTTTAAATCGTGAGGGTTGCTAACGTGGACCTCTTGGCAGTCCAGATCGGTATTCTTGTGGGATTTATTGCTCTTCTCCTGTTGCGTCGTTCTCATGGGCGTCGAAATCTGATATCGACCTCCTCTACTGTTGCACAGAAGGCGCTTGTTTAGATTTATTCTGTTGAAGTAGGGATTGCACGTTTAATAATCCAGCCTGATAGGCTCCTTATGTATTTGAACATGATGGGACATGTATATATATAGCTTATGCTGTTCGATTGTCTTTCGATATACTATGCCACAGTATACTTTTACCGGGACTGTATAAATCGTGCATATAATCTCATACCATGTTATTTGGCTTTGTTAAATTTGCTCGTCTGAACTTATTTTGTTTTCTAGAAATGCTACTGACATTCCAGATTTCTAAATGGCATACATCAGAATTTACAGGTTGTTATATATGATATTTATCTATTCCTCTAATGTGCTTTGTTCACTCTTTTTCGTGTAATTCTATACTCTGGTATTTATAGCATAATTACCGTTGCCTCTGCTCCTGGTTATACTGAACTGGTTTTATGCCTGACTGTCTAGACATATGAACAGCTTGCTGGGCATTTATGAGACCATTTTATCCATAGATGATTACTGTGTATGAAAGTCTATAATTTATAATTTCTCATTTTTCAAAGGTGTGCAAGCATAGTTCTATTCTCGGTTCTTCTCCGTACATTTATATCTAGTTATCCAGCTCTTGCGTACCTGTGTACATGATAATAAATGTTTTTGAAGGCCGGTTATGGGATTAGAACCCATTCCATTTTTCCTCTTGATTAATGGAAATAGTGTTTATATAAATGCATTGTACATACTGTTGCAATAATTTAACTCTGTGCTACTGTAGTTCTCCACTGCTTACTCATAATTTATACCTTATATGAAATCATTTTCAGTGATATGATATCAGAGTAGTTTTCAGGAGCCATAGTTTCTAGTACATGGTGTTTATAATTAAGTACTCCCTTAGACCAAGTGACTCATGCACAACCTGGTTGATCTAAACCAGTTAATTTTCTGGAATTATAACAGAATTTCTTGGCTGAACGTGAGATCAGTTTAGGCTGAACTTGAGATCGGTTTATTGATTCTCTCCCTCTTGTGTCTTAAAGCAATTATAAGTCTTTCAATTGAAATCCTTACTATAGTTCTTGACACTCTATGGTGTTTCTTTTTCTCTCTCTAAATGGTGTAGAAAATAAAATTATTATTAAAAATAGGAAATGCTACAGTTAAAAAATGAAGTGGGTGTTCTTTGAAGAACAAGGTTTCCTCAGATTTAACCCCACCCTGGGTTTAAACATTCTGTGGAATTCCAATTTACAGGTTTTTCTTCTACAACTATACAAGATGACCAGGTTACCTCCTGGTGACTACATTCTGTTAAATGTAGACTAATAATATGAACTAACTTAGAAATAAATTTTGTTTTTATATGTAGCCAATTCATACTATAGCAAACAATAAGACAATTTTTCTCAGAGACATACCACTTGTGCAGTAGACCAACCTCCCAACCTTAGAGCTCTTCTGTCTCCCAAAAATCACCCCCGAGCTGAGATCACCTCCTATAGCAGATTCACCTCTAATCTCTACAAGAGCAGCTTATTTAAGCTATTGTTCCCCAAAGCATGTTTCTAATTCTGCGTCCAGAATCTCAGAATGCGTTTCTTCCTGTTTGCCTAGGCTTCCCACTTAGGGATTCTTTAAAGCTGTTTTTATGCTTTTCCTCAGATTTCCAGCTTTTTACCTCTTCCCAACTACTTTCCTCATCATTGGGGAAATTCAAATTTTTCCTCAAAAATCTAAATTTAAACTTACTATCTTCCAAGGATTTTTTGGAAGATTGTGGGGAAATATTTGCCTCATCCATCCTCACAGATCTAGCAAGTGATCTCATCATCTCATTTTTGGTCAATTTTCACCACAATACTTTATTCATTTCCTCAATCAAATGTTTAATTACATTCACAAAATAATTATCCCTTGGGGTACACTCCCCTTAGGATATAAATTTCAAGTATCTAACTTTAAAATGCAATCACATGAATTGGGGGTGTTACAAATGGGTTTATAGACTTTATTGTGAATCAGATTCCTTCAAAATAATATTATTTCATTTTGAAATAAAAATATAAAAACTAATTAATAAATATAATTTACACTTTGATATCAAAATAAATTACTCTTTAAATTTTGATAAAGAACTTTCTTTTTTTAATCTAAATATTACTCAACAAATAATTTACTTATTTTTATACAAGCCATCACATTTCAATTCGCCACATGACATGATTTGGATTGTACAAAACACTTATAACCAAGAACTACATTTTAGATTATTGAACACAAGACTTCTTAAATATTGATATTTATTTTGCAATCTTTACCTTCATAATAATATGATATAAATATAAAGAAATTAATATAAAATAATCTTAGAAATTTTACAATGAGTTATTTTTAGTAATATAAATTTTTATTTTATTATTTACATTTTTAATGAAAATAAAAATATGTCATTTTTATTTATATATTGGATGGATAAAAGGCAAGAGATATTTTTACATTCTTAAAATTTGACATTAAACAATTACAAAACTAAATTTTAATTAGTAAAAATAATGATAATAATAGGACTTGATTTTTGTATTGGAATTCATATCTTAAGAATATCTATGTGTCCTACAATGTCAATCCTTTAACAAAAAAATAAGGAAGATCTTTTCAGCTTGAAAGATATAAGGTGTTGCCTTAAATAAGTTGTAAAGGAGAAAACTCGGGAGGTTGAAAGCTATCAAATTGGAATATTGAAATAGCTAGTTGTATTTTCATTCTTCACACTCACAAGCTATTCAATCTAGTAGCCAAGAAAATTTTCCCAAACCATTGAATTAAAGCTCCATTACTCCTACTTGTAAAAGCAAAGAGAAAACAACCCCACTATATATAGGAACATTGTGATACACCCTATTCCATCCAAGTGAGATCTATAATAATTTCACAAAAAAGGATTAACCTATATTGCTATAATGTCAATAAAAATAGAATAGAGATTGAGCATATTTTATAAGGCATCATTTCATTGTAGACCACCAAGATATAGCTTTTAAAGTTATTGGAGAGGAATGTCATACTAATAAAACTATATCTTGCATTCCATTGTTGACTATCATTTGAGACGGTTCTTGGAATTTTCATTTGGTATAGATAGGAAAAGTTATAGGGTCCAACTTTACCATTATTAGTTTCTATATTGTTGGTGCATGGAATTTTCCTTTGGTATATATAGAAAGAGTTATAGGGTCCAACTTTACCATTATTAGTTTTGATATTGTTTTTTGTTGTCATGATTTATTGATTAAAGAAAATTATACAATTCATTTGGATGGTTTTGTGTCATTGTATCTTAATACTTATATAGTGGGATAAATGTATTGTTGATTTTATAATGTTTTGTATATTCAGTCATGAGAGTTCTAGTGTCCATATATAAATTTCCTAAAGTCAGTTGTGAGAGTTCAAGTGTCTGTATACACATTTACTAAAGTAAACCTAATCAGAAAACCTCATTGGATGAGTTGTAGTGTCTATATACACATTTCCTAAAGTCTTTCATGATAGTTGTAGTGTCTATATACATGTTTACTAAAGTAAACCTTATAGGATCCTTTCTTCTTCTTTGGAATATTTGGATATTATGGATAGAGGGTACCTCATTTGTAAACCATAAATAGTGACTAGAAATTCTAAGGGACTCAATGGATTTGAAGTTTGACCTTCTGACCTATGGTCTTCCCATCTCAACATGCCTTGGGAAGATTGTTTAACCAAATCAGCCTTTGGGACTAGGGTGTATATATTTTTTAGAAAAACAAAATTCGGTTTTGTTTTGGTTAGAACATATATATATATATATATATATATATATATATATTATCAAGAAAAATGCGAGTTTTTTGGGTTAAAGAAGAAAATGCCACTATGGGAAACTGGAAAAAATATTTTTTCTTGAAGAATGGGAATAATTTTTTAAAATAAATAGGGAAATATATTTTAGTGTTTAATATATTCAAAATTGCTATGTCAAGGTGTAACTCATAATAAGGGGAAAGTATAAATCACATGACATTGAAAAATTCACGATAAGGAGAAAGTATAAATGACATGATATTGAAACAAGAAAGCCTACATTTGTACATTATTATTTATTTTTCTTTGTTTATTTTGTTTTCAAAGATGTTGTCATTTTGATTTTTTTTACGAGTGTAAACTCATAATCTTGAGACTTCAATAGTATTATTATCATATCAAAAATAGAAGATGACATTTGTAGAGTATTTGTCTTTTTATTATTTAACTTTCAAAGATGTTTTTATATATAGGATGTAGCATATTGATGTTTATCATTTCATTATGGGCCTAAAGACTTAATAATTTAGAGGGAACTTTCGTTGAAGTTGGTTTTCTGAGCAGAATTGGAAATTATGTTTTTCTATACTTCAATATTATAGAATAATACGAAAGTAACAATTTTGTAAAGATTGTGTTACATTAATATTTCTTCCCTATATTATTTAGAAATAATATTCCAATAGAAGATAAAATATGAATTATCATTCTATTATAACATAAAGTTAATTTAATAATTTAAAGGGAATTTTCACTACAGATTGTTTTTCCTAGAAAATTATATTTGCATGTCTTCATTTATAGAGATAATATAAAAGTAATAGTGTTGGAAAAGAGTCAAAATGTGCTAAATGGAAAGTTGTGATATAATATATAAAATTCATATTGAAAAAACAAACAAAAAAATCATATTTGAATATCTTACGACATTGCAATAATTATGCTCACATTGCATGGTCAGAAAAGTGGGTTTTCCTACACACATGTAATACACTCCTAGAATTTTTAGTAAACTCTTCTTGTCACTAAAGGAAAGCCCTATTTCTTAAAATTGTACATACAATGGCAATGCTGTCCATATGGCTCATATCTCCAGTGAATACAAGTGTATTGAGAACATCATAGAGGTGGACTCAAACCAATGGATTCATTTTTGTGAGCATGGAAAGGGGTTGTCCATTGCCTCATGAGGCACAATGGTTGTCGTGAATCTAGAGGCCCTGCCTTTTGATCTACAATCAATGCGTTCAAGTACTCCAGCTTAATTCTGTAGCTTCCAATCAGCCAGATTTCACAACAACTCATTATAGACTAGAATTTTTTTTTTTGGGATGTTCAATTATTGATCCCCATTATACATATGAGTTCTCTCGATGGACAAGGTGAATAATAATTCTAGAGATGGTCCTGTGCGGGCAGCTGGTTTGAATTGCATGCTGAGTTGGAGTTGTTAAAATTGCTAATTAACTCCCCCATGGGGATTTAACTATATTTAGAGTTTTATTTAATTGAGTGTTGAGTCAAGTCAATTTATGTGATATATGAATTTGGTAAGTGTATGCATGTCAAGTTATATTAGGTGATTTGTTAGTGGAAAAGTTTTAAATACCCTTCACCAAGTTCGTGTTGAAGTTTGTGTGATGAATAGAAGAGCCACAACTCATGTGTTAATGTGGGTGAAGTATTTGGGTTATTTGTGTCTTTACTCTTTTGTCTTTCCAACAAATTTGTATCAGAGTGATTAGATGCTCAAAATTATTCTCAAAAATGAAATTTACGGAATGGTGTGGAACTTGAACGACGATGTATATTTCATTATTCTGAATCAGGTGCAACTTGTTTCATGGAAAATCAACACTATATACTCTTAGAAACGAGTTGTGTACACTCTCCCAAATAGACAGATTTTCCAAAAATAATAGCTAACAGGGCAAAAAAATTGGGCAGTGGCAAGCCATATTTTAGTAAAAATATTTTTTTCATACTAAAAAACAGAATTGGATTTTGTTAAAAAGTGAAAAATAAATGGTCCATTATATATATAATTTTCCATTCTGCTGTATTTTCTGTGTCAATCATAAAAAGTCTTCTAAAATAAAATAAAAAACATTTTCAGCCTACTTTTCTATAAAAGACATCATATATTACCCAACAAAAAAAAAAAATTGACAAAAGTCCAAAGAGGAACAACTAAGTTGATATGCTTGAAAAGAGGTGTGAAAATAAATCAATGGTTTCTGAGCAATCTATGGCAGAGCGATGAGCCCCTTCACACTAGATAAGCCATAGGAATATATATATATATATATATATATATATATATATATATATATATATATCATTGAGTTCTTTTTAGATTGGCATTTTGTTGTTACATTCATTTCTCTTTAAATGTGTTGAATGTGTTCAATATGAAAATATTCAACATAGATTTATTTTAAGTGTAGATTTAACATGAGTCTAGAAGAAGCAAATGTCTTCATGTGCAAACTATTTTAGAGTGAAAAATACAATGTTTTAATTTTTGTTGTTTAAATTGTATTTTTGAATGCTAAATAGGGTATATATAACACCAAATAAAAATTTTAATGATATCATTTTTTTTTTTACATATAAATATATATAAACTTCATATCCATATAAATTAGTTAACATAGATCTTCAAATAGTTTATTTAAATATGTTGTTAAAATATTTTTTTTAAATAATATTAAAATATATGTTTCACACATTTTTTCACTTATAATTACTTTACAATATATGTATTTTTTCAAATTATAACCACATAATTTTTTTTTATTTAGAACATATTTTCTAACTTTTATTTTTATTTGAAAGAGAAATAGACTCACGAACAAACTTGCACATCCCTCTCATACTAAATTGAAACATATAAAAATGGTGCATATTTATACATAACAATATGTATATAACCATCGACAAAATGCCTCGTGTATAGCTAATTCAATGCAATAAACACTTGACCCCATTCGAGCCTGACACTATTGGCTCGAAACATAAAATTTCCTATTATGATATTTATATATTCATATAAATTCCACCTTGTACTCACAACTGGGTTTTTATTGCATTTTAATGTTTCAATTTCCCACACAAAACCCCATCAACTGTGATGATCATAAAATTGTAATTCACACTCTCCACTTGAATTAAATATGTCGAGTGAGCTCCAATAAATTGGGTTATTGTGCAATAATTTACCTTTACGAATTAAAGTATGGTCGACTGAATTTTCTATATTTTTTCAGACATTCTATCAAATATTTTGAGTCATCTTTCAAATATGTATCTCTGTGCTTAAATTTTAATTTTAAAGTAAATTTAATTATTTTACTTTTAATTAATCCAGTGATTAAACCAAATGAAATAGCAGTAAGCTTTTTTTCTTCTTGCAATCTAATTCTGAGGTGAAATTACACCCTTTAAATCACTAGGACTTTTGTGAAATGGTTGATGAACAATTGGTAAACCTTCAATTTTGTTACAACTTTGATCAAACCAAGCCCAAAAACCATAAAAATTTTGACTTTTCATTCCTTACGTTCCCATCTGTGGCATCTACTCTCATATTTTGAGAAACTTATGTTGTTTCCACCATTGTGATTTTCGTCAAATTGTTCCCGAGCTTGTTCCAAATCAAGCCCAATTTCAACCAGTTGTTGCAACCTGGGATCTAATACTAATATGAAGTGTGACTTACACCGTTTTGGGCAAAACCACTTAATAAGTGCTGCTGTGATACCAACTTGTAGTGTCCCAAAACTCCAACCGATAACGTCACTCTTACAATTCTACAAAATCCTTTAATTAATTGAAATAATATGCGAAGGCATACATATTTTTCTACTAGGATTTCAATATGGACCCAGTAGTTTAATTAAATATGATATGTATCATTGTATGCCATGCAAAATTGTACATTATGTATAAAATAAATTAACTGTCACAGTAGAAAGACATAATATGCAACATTCTTAACTACATTTTAATGATATCAATGGTAGCATAAAGTAAGATAAAATATATACTATACACATTGCACAAATAATAAAATCTATAAGAAAAACGTCAAAAACTTATATGGTGGAAAGAGTTGACTACCTTTGGGCTCTCCATGTTCCACTTAGCCATAGACCATGTGGTTCATAAGCCCAACCAAAGGTCACTCACGAATTGGGATAGGAATCTCCAATAGCAACAAATGATAAGTAACAATAAATCCTAGGCCACGACAACCACAAGCTCATGTCCACATGATAACTACCTAAGTGGAATACCCTGAGTCTCTCTATGGTGCCCACTATCTGGAAAAACTTACAATTGTCTAAAATAGACTTATCCTGCAAGTCCATAAGTCTTGACGTTGCCTGGTGCCCAAGTGCGAACATACAGACCAAATAGAACCCTCATTTGATATCAGAGCCAAACCCAGGAGTCCCTAACTATATCTAGACAAGTTCCCATGAGAACTCCATGGTGCCAAGCCATAATCAGGTCCAAAACCCCCTTGGAGCCTCCAAAATTCCAGAACCACCAAGGCTCACATAAACAAAATATATTTGGCTTGGTATTATTACTTAACTAGCCACTCAAATATCTAGTTCAAAATTCCAACCCAGGAGTCACTAGCTCCTCACTCTATACGACTAAATAGTTAGCCGAATTCCATAACCCATAATCACTCATTTGTTGCCCAATTTATTGAATCCTCACTGAATAATAATGCATATAATAACATGAATATAAAATTTCTTTATAATCCATGGCGTCCACTAGCCTAGTGTGTTGAAATGGGAGCATGAAATGGAACCTAGAGGGGGATTCTAATTTAATATTCCCTTAATTAAATTGTAAAAGAAATTGTAATTTCATCTCATGAAAATTTTTATTAGTTAACTAAGTCAGAATGACCGAGTTATCTTAGTGAATTCAAGTTAGGGTCAGAGAGGAGGCATGCATATTTCTCCCATGATTTTTTGGGCGTCCAATTATAGGGATTTCTGAGTTCTACCTCGAGATGCTTTAAGATTTTCCCAAGCTTAGCATCTTTCCCTGACCACGATATTTAAAGGATTTTCTCTCCATCCATTAAATCCTATTTGAGTATTATACATAACTTTCCCATGGAAGAATTATTTTAGCAAGAATCTCACTTCTAAATGAGTTATTCCCTGAGTTTAGCCATTCTTATCATTAATATTAGTTTCTCAATGTAATATAAGGATGTTCTTCCATTAACAAGATATACTTAGTTTTAAATAAAACAATCAGCATTAGCACATGGAGGGCTATTACAATATACACAAGTATAGAAGAGGTGGATGGCCACCAATGTACTCGATTAGATTATTAGTCATGATGATGAAACACACTCGTTGGTTCGAAATGCATCGAGAAAGTATTCTTGGATGTGATTATCAATGAAACATTTTTTATATATTTTATGGATCACATAAGAAAATTTCCTAAAATTATTAGTCTCCCTTAGGAAGAAATGGTTTCCATTGCATCGAGTTTATATGAGGAATATTTTGTTGATACTGAACCTTGGTGAATCACATTCCATGCTAAGAAAGTTTTCTTGGTTGATCAACTTGATAGAGTTGTATGTTCTACTAGTGAGTTTCCATCATTTTTGTGTCAATTATATGACCCAATATACCATTCTTAATACATTTAGGTTTATTTTAGTAGAAAAAAAAGTTCTCATCCACATCTAAAGTGATTAAAAGAGGTAGGAAATATGGTCAAAGTAGCTTCAAATTAAATGTTATGTGGTAGACAAGAAAACAATATTACTCAATTCAAAGGCATTGTCACCCATAGCCTTTATGATAGTGTAAAGAACATATAAAATTCGTTTAATCTTCCTATGGGGGCCTTGAGGTAACTTTGTACAAAAATAAATACACCTTATCGACATCTTAAAACTTTTGTGGAACTCGATTATATAAGATATAATGAACATGTTACCGATGACATCACATTTGATAAAAAAAACGGCTTGTCTATTTGGATCAACTAAATTGTGCCAAGACACTATTTGTGAATAAAGAGTGCATAGAGCTACATTGATGGGGCCCCATCGATGGAGCCTAAATCAAGCCTAAAAAGGGTCATGGCTAGTAAAGTATTGGAGATTTTTTTTACAATGATGTTGAACATATGAAAGGCTATTTTCATCAGCACACAAATTCTTTGTGTTTTACATGAATAGGATAATCATATTTGTGGATACTTTCCTTTTTCCATCTCTTTATGACTAAAGGGAAGTCAATTTTGTTAACCTATTTTCCATCAAAGATAGTAATCTAGAATAGAAGGGACTTAGAAGGAATCCATTGTCCCCATATTAAAATAATGTTGTGTAGTAGCCCAAAATGAACCCAAAACATGCTTAAATAATAAATTAGTGCTGACCTTTGTTGCGATAATTATTTTACATGGTTCCAAAATGGTCATCTTAAAGAACCAATTACAATTATTAATGTCTTCGCCATGTCGTAGTTCCCTACCATCCAACTATACTGTGGTTCCTAAAGTACCTTTTAATTCTCACTTAAAGAAATATAAATATGACCAATATAACACAAGAATGCATCCCAAAGGTGGAATTATAAAACTTGTTTTCCTGTACTCAAACTATAATAAGTAGCAATGAATCATAGAATTATTTTTATTGTGACACATACCACAAGAAATTGTATTTAGCTCCACCTTTTTTACTTTATTTAAGAGTTAAAAAATATGAGAAAACCTAAATATGAGTTTATGGTAGAAAGTGGCAGGGTCCAAGAAGTCATAAAGCTCTATGGGAGTCATCATGCATATCCAATCACAATTGACCTTAGCTAGGTCCACAGGCATGCCATGGTCATCCAAAATGCATTGTACACATTGGATCTAATGCACAACAAATGAGAATTTATCTAAATTTTCATATTACTTGTATTTTTGTACGATCCCTAAGACATGTTGGATGTGTTTTGAATGTTCTACCTAGGCCCTACTGAAGATGTGTATGTCATCCAAATACACACAAAAAAAAAAAATTGTGAATCGGAAGAAGATACCATTCAAGATCCTCATGACAGTAATTGCAGCATTATTCAAGCCTTAAAACATACAAAAAATTCTTATAATTATCCAATTTATTAACATAGCCAACACATGCATAAAAGAAACAATAAAATCCAATAGAAATAAAGAAACCATAGTAGAGAACTAATATGGTGATGAACCTAAGGTAGGTAACTTAACACTTTATTATGTAAACAATGTGACAAGTAGAATAGAGGAGTGTTACCAATATACCTATGGTTCATTTACAATATATAATTACAATATTGTGTAGTCTATAGATATTTCAATCCAACCCATGATTTATAAAAGTCATGTTTCTATTTCTCTTTCACTCATCCAATGAAAATCATGTCATTTTTTGAAAACCTTGAACTTGACACGACTAAACAAAAATGAAAAAAATAAAAATAAAAAAAAATCTTTCACCTTGCAGTTGATGCCTCAACACATTGATTAATCCTCCAATATCTATGAGAACGTCATGGACTTGCGAGCCCCTTCATTCCAAGGGGGAGCTAAGTTTCAACCATTATCTATTTCGTGACTCATTTCTCAACCATCCACCAATTCATTTCAATTTATTCCAAGTTGTGTTGGGGTGTCCCATAATATCCCAACTCTTCCCAGGTCAATCCAATTATTTCCAAGTCATCCCTGTCCTCCAAAGTTATCCCATGCTCACCTAGGCTATCTTAGTCCACCCAATCTGCTGACTAAATTGCACCTAGGCATTCCTAAACAAGTCAATGTGTCTAATTACATCTCAACTTATTTGAAGGAAAATCCATAGGTTATGGGATGATCCACCCCCTAGGTTGGCATGACCCTCATGTGAACCAATGCATTTTGATATTCATATAAATACAATATGGGAAAGTGACCTCCCCATCCATTGGATTGGGCATGAAAAATATATTGTTCTAACCTCCCCATCCATTTGGTTTAACAACCTGATAGATTTGTATTTCTACTAGTGAGTGCCCATCATTTTGGTGTTAATTATCTGATCCACTATATCGTTGTTAATACAATTAGGTTTATTTTGGTCCACTATGATCCAATATGATCCACTATATAAATATAGAATAGCTGGATGGCCACAAATGTACCCACTTATATTATTACTCCTCCTTAGGAAGAAATGGTTTCCATTGCATGAGGTTCCTACTGGATATGGGGAATATTTTGTTGATAATGAACCCTGGTAAGTCACATTCCATGCTAAGCAAGTTGTATTGGTTTAACAACTTGATAGAGTTGAATGTTCTACTAGTGAGTGTCCATCATTTTGGTGTCCATTATATGATCGACTATATCATTCTTGATAAATTTAGGTTTATTTTGGTAGGCCAAAAGTCCTCATCCAGATCCAAAGTGGTTTAAATAGTTAGTAAATATGGCCAAAGTAGCCTGTGTGTAAGGAAAGAAAACACGAATACTCAATTCGAAGGCATTGTCACCCATAGCCTCTATGATGGTGTAAATCTCATATAAAAGTGGTTTAATATTCTTCTGGGACCTTTAAGGTAATTTTCTACAAAGACAACTACACCTTATCAACATCCTAAAAATTGTTTAGAACCCGATGTTGGCAATGTCGCTACTTATGCTTAGAATTGGCCTTATATTAGATAGAATGAACATGTTATTGGTGACATTGGATTTGATTAAAAAAAGTGACTTCTTTATTTGCATCAATTGAAGTGTGGCAAGCCACTATTGGTGAATATAGAGTGTGTATAAATACATCAAGGTGCCCAATGGATGGAGCCTAAATCACGCGTGACAAGGGTTGAGGTCGGTAAAGTCTTGGAGGGTTTTTTACAATGATGTTGAACATATGGAAGGCTCTTTTCATAAGCACACAGATTCTTTGAGTTTTACATACATAGGATAATCATCTTGTTGGATAATTTCCTTTTTCCATCTCTTTATGAATGAAAGGAAGTCAAATTTGTTAACATGGTTTCCATCGAATATCATAAGCTAGAGTAGAAGGGACTTAGAACGAACCTGTTGTCCCCATATTAAAATAATGTTGTGTAGTATCCCAAAATGAACCCAACAATGCGTAAAGAAGATATTAGTGTTGACTTTCCTTGTAATACTTCCTTTACATGCTGCCAAAATGCTCATATTTGAGAACCAATTAAAAAAACAAAAAGACACAATTACGACCATGATTGGTGGAGTGAAAATCCTCACATGTAATCCACGAAAATTGATTCCTAAGGATTTTATTTATTTTTTGCACAGGTAGAATTGTGTATGACCCTTGTCTGTTAATGTTGATTGCATAAATAGTACAAGATGTGAAATGTTTGATATACTAGTTGATTTCCTTTTGATGGCTTGGATACTAGAAATACTTCTAAATTACAACTATCAATGTCTTCTCCACGTCCTAGTGCCCTACCATCCAACTATAATGTGCTTCCTAAATTCAATTTTCATGCTCACTTAAAGGAATAGAGATATGACCATGATAGCACAAGAATGCATCGCAAATGTGGAATTATAGAACTTGTTTTCCATAGAAATGAATCGTAAAATGATTTTTATTGTGACACATACCGCAGGAAATTATATTTAGCTCCACCTTTTTTCAGTTGATTAAAGAGTTAAACAATATTTGAAAACTTGAATATGAGAGTATGGTAGAAGGTCACAGGGTCCAATAAGTCACAAATATCTATGGGAGTCATCAAGCATAGCCAATCACAATTGACTTTGATCTTAGTTAGGTCCACATGCATCCCATTGTCATGCAAAATGCATCATAGACATTGGATCTAATGCACCACAGGTGAGAATTTATCTAATTTTTCATATAATTTGCATTGTTGTATTCATTTTCATATAATTTTCGTATAAGTTTTCACTGTGATTGTCACTCTTTGCTTCATTATAAGAAAAGGAAATTATGTGATAATATGTCAAGTTAAGGAAATCTTGATTTTCTAAAAAAAGATAGAAACCACTTATAAAACATAAATGAAATCATAGGAACATTATTTTTCAAGAGATAAGAAAAGGTAAGAACCACTTATAAAACCCAAAAGAAATAATGGGAACATTGTTTTTTCAACAGACATTGTGCTTTATTTTTTGGAGTGTGTTTGGAAAACAGAAAACAAGGATTGCTATAGCTTTTGAAAATTGGATTTGCTAAGAAAAAGGTAGAAACCACATATATAACCCAAAAGAAATCATTGAAACATTGTTTTTCAAGAGGCATTGTGCTTTGTTTTTTTTTAGAGTGGTTGGAAAACAAAAAACAAGGATTGATATAACGTTTGCACGCTGAAGAAAGACTTGTGATGTCAAGTAAACTAATATTAGGATCATCAAGTAATAGGAAAATGGAAACCATGCTAAATTTGTGTGACAAGCCATCAGGGAAACTCGCGACGTGTAAAACAATCGCAATTCCAAACCCCAATATAAAATCGCGAGCTCACCGGATCTTAAACAGAACGGGAAACTGAAACCATCAGGAAAACTCGGGAATGGAAAAATGATCGCAACTCCAAACCTAAATATAAAATCATGGATCTACATGAATGGTAGCTGAATACCAAGATAAATGGCCTTCAAGCCAATCCACGTAAAAATTTTGCCCAAAATTAAACATGGACGTTGATGGAAATTTCTGTTAATTTCAAACAAAACAGAGGAAGCAAAGTTCCTCAACTCAAACACAAAGAAATGAGAAATTTGGACAAAGAGGATATGGAGAAAAGCTCTGTTTCTATTAACCATAAAAATGACAATAAAAATTACAAACTTCTTCAGAACTACAGTTCTGGAATCATCAAAAACTCCATACTCTGTTTTTACAAACTCTGTTTTTTAACACAGATTACAGTTGCTGAAACACGTGTTTCAGCAACAGTCAGACAGTTGCTGAAACACAGACGCAGTTGCTGAAACAGCCTGTAGAATGCATGCTGCTCCAAAAATACAGCGACTCTGTTTTCTTGCTGTTTTCTCTGCTCTGTCTTCTTCTCTGCCTTCTTCAATTTCTCAAACTCTCTTCTATTTCTTCTAACCTTAAAAAGAACTGCTGTTCATCATATTTATAAGTAAAAAGCATTTTTGACTTATAATATAAAAAATACAAAATATCTTCTGATCTTTATCTGCGTATTGAATGCAGATAGGCGGTGGGAGTTAACGTGCTGGGTTTTGGTAAATAAAATTGGCTGTCTGCAGGCTCAATAAATTCTGCAAATTTATTGCTTGACTTTCAGCCATCTGCCTTGCTAAAATATCTGCGGCAATCAGATTTTGTCCAGCGGTTTATGTTGCAGTTGGAATTAAATTCCAACACTCCCCCTTAATTTCAACTGCTAGGTTTTGCTGCATACCCATGCATTCTCTGAAATGATCAAAACTTTTCTTTGCCAATGGTTTTGTCAAGATGTCAGCGCGCTGATCCTCTGTTCTGCAGTGCTGCAAAACAATCTCACCATTGTTAACCAATTCACGTATGAAGTGAAATTTGGTGTCTATGTGCTTTGTCCTTTTATGAAAAACAGAATTCTTTGACAATGCTATTGCCGAGCTATTGTCACAGTAAATGGTTGTGCCATTTTCTTGTCCATGACACAAATCTCTGAGAACTCTTCTCAGCCACACTGCTTGGCATGCTGCTGCTGTTGCTGCCACATATTCTGCCTCTGCTGTTGACAAAGCCACAATTGGTTGCTTCTTGGAAGCCCATGATATGGCTCCCGATCCCATATGAAACACATATCCCGATGTGCTTTTCCTATCATCAACACTTCCAGCCCAATCACTGTCAGTGTAACCTGTCAACATGAAAATTTCAGAAGAGGAGTATAAAATACCAAACCCCTTCGTTCCATTCACATACCTTAGAATCCTCTTGGCTGCCTGCCAATGAGTCTCTTTCGGTCTTTCCATAAATCTGGAGATTAAACTCACAGCATGCATAATGTCCGGCCTAGTTGCAGTCAAGTGCATGAGGCTGCCAACTATGCTCTTGTACAATTTTGGATCAAAATCCTTGCTGCTGTCTTCTTTGGTCAATTTCAACCCCATTACAGTTGGAGTCACAGCTGCCTTGCTGTTCTGCATGTTAAATCTCTTCAACACTGCTTCTACATATTTACCTTGGGAAATGAAAACACCATTTTCACTTTGGTCTACTTAAATTCCAAGAAAATATCTTAAGAAGCCCAAATCAGTCATTTCAAATTCACTTTTCATGACTGCTTTAAAATCAGCAATGAGAGAAGCATCATTGCTAGTAAAGATTAAATCATCTACATATAAAACAACAATAAGAATCTTACCGTCATTCTCCTTTATGTAGAGTGTGGGTTCACCATCACACTTCTCAAACCCATTTTGAATCAGATAAGCATCTATTCTGCTGTACCATGCTCTTGGAGCTTGCTTGATCCCATAAAGAGCCTTCTTCAGTTTGCAGACCTTATGCTCTTGGCCTTCAACTTCATAGCCTGGAGGTTGTTCAACATATACCTCTTCTTTTAACACTCCATTCAGGAATGCAGATTTAACATCCATCTGATAAATCTTCCATTTGTGCTGTGCTGCAATAGACAACATTGTTCTAACTGTTTCCATCCTCGCTACTGGTGCAAAGGTTTCATCATAGTCTTTGCCTTGTTGCTGCTTGTAGCCTTTCACAACAAGTCTTGCTTTATGCCTGTCAATCTTGCCTTCGGCATTGCTTTTGGTCTTATAGACCCACTTAACTCCAATGACATCTTTGCCTTTAGGGAGGTCCACTAACTCCCATGTTTTACTCTTCTCAATTGCACCAATTTCTTCATTCATTGCTTCAATCCATTTATCTTCATTTACAGCATCTTCAAAATGAATTGGGTCATCAACATGACAATATAAAGTGAATAATGAATTCAGACCGGTATTGTTACTTACCTCTCCTTGTTCATAAATCTCATTCAGATTTCTGAATCTTGGTCTTCTTGGTGTGCTTGGAGTTCCATCCGAACTTGAGGGTATTTGTGATCCCTGTGGTGTGCTTGGAGAAGCACTTCCTTGACTTCTCAAGGCTGTTCAAATTCCAGCTTGTGGTGTGGTTTGTTGTACTTGCTGTGGTGGAGGAGGACCCACCAAGGAAGGATTATTTGCTGCTGTCCCTTCCTCTTCTTCTTCGTGAGACACAATTGTCTTCACATTCACTGTCTTCTCTAAGCTTCCATCCCAAGCTTCATCTTCAATGAACTGCACATCTCTGCTTACTATCAACTTCTTGGTTAATGGATTATAGAGTTTGTGCTTTTGACTCATCACAATAGCCAATAAAGACACACTTCTCCCCCTTATTGTCAAGCTTCTTCCTTAGCTGATCCGGTACATGTACATATGCTACACAGCCGAATACTCTCATGTGAGTGAGAGTTTGCTTTTGACCACTCCATGCTTCTTCTGGTATTTTGTTCATGACAGCTTTGGTTGGGCATCTATTCAAGATGTAAACTGCGCAAGTGACAGCTTCTGCCCAATACTCATGTGGCAAGTGTTTTGCCTTCAGCATACTTCTGACCATGTCAAGAATGGTCCTATTCTTCCTTTCGGCAACACCGTTTTGCTGAGGTGTATACCTCGCGGTGAACTGCTTTTGTATGCCATTCTCTCTGCAAAAATGCAGAAAGTCTTTGGAGATGTACTCTCCACCTCTATCTGTTCTGAGCACTTTGATGTAATGCCCACACTGCTTTTCAACAAAATTTTTGAAGTGGCAGAATTTCTCAAACACTTCACTCTTCTGTTTCAGCACATACACCCATGTATTTCTGGTGTAATCATCAATGAAAGTTAAAACATATTTATTTCCGGCAAATGATGGTATTTGCATCGGTCCACACACATCAGAGTGAAAAATTTCCAAGGGTGCTTTTTCCCTTATACTCTTTCCTGCTGGAAAGCTTTCTTTGTGTTGTTTGCCCAAGATGCAGCCTTCGCAAAGCCTATCCGGCTTCTCAATCAATAGCAATCCCTTTACCATTCCCTTTTTGTGCAACAGATTCAAGCCTCAAAAATTGAGATGTCCAAATCTCAAGTGCCACAACCAATTTTCATCTTTCACTTGTTCTTGAAAGACTTCTTGTGTTACAGCTGCAATAGTTCTTCCTTCCTTCAAATCTGCCCTGAGTTTGAGAGGAAACATTCTATTGCTGGTCATGTGCACCTGTGCAATGATCTTCTTACTTGGAGGTATGTCTCTGATTGTACACATATCATCTTTGAAGAACACATTGTAACCTTTGTCAATGAGCTGTCCAATGCTCAAAAGATTACATTTCAGACCCGGTACATAGTATACCTATGGCACAATCATCTGTTCTCCATTTCTTGCTCGAATACTGACTCTGCCCTTACCCTTGACAGATATCTTACTATCAGTTCCTATTGTTACCTCAGATTTCACATTTTCATCCAGATTGGCAAACATTGCAATATTTCCAGTCATGTGATTACTACAACCTGAGTCTAAGAACCAAAAATCATCTTGTTTGTCTTGTGAAATGTTACATGCTAACAGCACAATCTTTGGATTCTTATCTTCTTCATTTGCAAAATTAGCATTCTGCCTACTATTCATGTCATTTTTTTTTTTCCTACATTCATTGGCATAGTGCCCATATTTTTTACAATAATGACATTGGATTTGGGATTTGTCATACCTTTGTCCATGAGCTTGCTGTTTGCTTGAACCTTCATCTTGATTCTGATTGCAGCTCCTTCCGCTTGTGCTTGCAGGATTGTTTCTGCCTTTGTTTTGGCTTCGTCCACGACCTCTGTTATTTGCTCTGCCTCGACCTTTTCCTTGGCCAAAAGACATCTGAGTCTTGAATGCTTGCTCAAAAGAGGAATCTGTTCCTCTACTCAGTTTATGTTCATGAGACATAAGAGAAGCACTCAGTTCATCTACTGTGAACTGTGAGAGATCTTTTGTTTCTTCTATTGCTACCACAACAGCTTCAAACCTTGAGGGTAAACTTCTCAAGATCTTCTCAACAATTCTTCTTTCTTCAAGGATTTCACCATGAGATCTTATCTGGGTTGTATTAATACTTTCTGTGACAGAAAAAATCTATTTTATCAGTTCGCTATGTTGAGTGTTTCCAAGGATCTTGCTCAGCATGCAGCATTTGATTGTTTCCTCTGTATAAATAGAGTTTTAAAGAATATACACCTCCTTGGGGGGGGGGGGGATTTGTTGTTAACAACACATTAAGTAAAACACTTTGTCTAGATGGAAGAAAAAAACTTTGGCATCCTTGCTTCACAACTCATTCTTAATTGGTCTTCACTAAATAAGCAATAGCATTAACTGCATCTGCCAGTTCAACACCTTGGGGTTTCTTGACTCCATATTCACAGAAGCCAACAATGCTTTCAGTACTAATGGTTATCATGTGATTTTCCCATTCATGGCGATTACAATTTTAAACAATTCAGGCATCGCATCTGCTTGTAAAGAAGAAAAAAATCATTTTATAAAAAAGTAAGCAAGAACTTTTCTCTGCTGGAGAAATCTGCTCACTAAGCTTCTTACAGCTCCTGCAGTGGAAAAACAAACTCTGTTTTTGACTCACTGAGTGCCTAGACCAGCTCCGATACCATGATAGAAATTTCTGATAATTTCAAACAAAACAGAGGAAGCAAAGTTCCTCAACACAACACAAAGAAATGAGAGAAATTTGGACAAAGAGGATATGGAGAAAAGCTCTGTTTTTATTAACCATAAAAATGACAATAAAAATTACAAACTTCTTCAGAACTACAGTCAAGATAACTAAAAACTCACCTTGGTTTCCTAAACTCCATTTTTAACTTTCACAGTTGTCTTTTTTCGACAATACACGGGCAGTTGAAACAACCTTTAAATTCAAAACAAACTTTGTAGAATGCATCTTTATCCAGCTCAGCTATGTTTTTCTTCCTGTTCTCTTCTTTCTGTCTGTTTCTCACCGCATACTACATTTCTCAAAACTCCTTCCTTTATTATTGCAAAATGAACGCATTATTCCATCATCGACTCACTCTGCGCTTCATTTTGACTTATAATATACATCTGAAAATGTCTTGATCTTATCTATAGTATTGAATGCACAGGAAGCGGTGATGCCTTTTGGAACAAAACAAGTCGGCTGTAGCAGGGGAAATAAATTCTGAAAAATTAAATGCACAGTGGAGTGCAATAAATCAAACACGACTTTCAGGAATCCGATATTTTTGAAATATCTACAGCGGATCTGATTTCCGTCCAGCTGTTTATGTTGCAGTTGGAATTAAATTCCAACAGACGTGTTGCCCAATCATTATTAATTTTACATGGCCAAGGAAATGTCCAGGCCACTACCTATATAATATTCTTAATGGAGTTACAGATACAACCCGATCATGGCGTCGGTTGAGATTCCTGCAATATCCATTTTGATTGGCTTTTTCCTAAGCTACTTGGCTTTGGGTGCCGCCACTAATTCTGCAGCTCAAGGAAAGGCTTCTGGATCTGTCGTGGTTACTGGAAAAGTGTTCTGTGATGCATGTTTGGAGAGCACGCCCTCTCAAAATGGCTACGTCATATCTGGTATGAAAGTCATCCTGATATTTTTTTAAGTCATATCTGGTATGAAAGTCATTTTGATAAATAGACAGAAGAGGGTGTAAATGGATAGACATAACTGTTTTTTTTCTTGCCGTCAATGTTTTTCTTGCCATTGTATTTATAAATTAACCTTCACTATAACCATATCGTCAACTAAAACAGTTTTATCGAACGATCGTAAATATACTTTACTTATCATGCATAGTTTCTTTCTCCTTTTGACAAATGAACAGGTGCTTCCGTTGCTGTGGAATGCGGCCTCAACCAGTAAACGTTGACGATATCCATCACATGGGAAACAGATGAAAATGGAGAATTCAGCTTCCTTCCAATATTTTTCAGTCTGCTGATCAATTGAGCAAGTGTTCGTTCAAGCCATTGAAAAGCCCTAACAACTCCTGCAGGATTCCCTCAAAGCCTGCACCATCCAGCCTCACGCTACAGTAGTTCTCAAATGGAGTTGTACAGTGCAGGGTCTTTCAGCTACCCCATGAAACCGTACCCGCATTGTGTTACGGAAAAGGTGTGTTGAGATTGATGAGGGGTCGAGCAGTGGCTGATAATTTTGATCAAAATTTGAAAATAGGCTCGCATACGTACACAAACCCTTCGTAGAATAGGTATCCGTTTGGTAATGCCACTCCACAAACTTTCTCCAAGCACTTCGTTTGTTTTGCCTCCTTTTCCCAAAAGTCCTCTAGGGCCTCCTTTCAATTGGCCATGACCACGCACTCCACGCTTTCCCAAAAATCCCCGAGGCCCTCCCTTCAATTCTCCCATCACTCCACGCTTTCCGGACACTCCTCCAGGTTCCCGTTAAGTACTCCACCATTTCCACAAACAACACCCATCACTCCAGGCATTTCACCTCTCCTTTTGGCACCACAGAGAGACTAGTGAATATTTGGAAGCTGGCCTACAGGCGTCCACAACCCCTTCCTTGCATTGGTCTTCACGCAGTTTTCCACCATTACCACAACCTGGTACTCTAGGCTTTCCTTCTATTCCCAATTCTCGTCCACTCAGATCTGGCACTCTAGGCTTTCCCAAATTTCCTCGAGGCCCTCCATTCAATTTTTCACGCCCAGGCACTCCCAGATTCCCCAAATTTCCTTTGGGGCCTCCACGATTTCCCAAAATTCCTCAACGCCCTCCCTTTGATATTACCCCAAATCCACAACCCACCACTCCCTACATTCCACCTCAGTCCCCCTTGGATGCTCCTTTTGGCGAAACCACCACTCCTGGCTTTCCATCTAAGCCCCCCTCTGATGCTCCTTTTGGCGCACCCACCACTCTAGGCTTTCCACCTCAGCGCCCCTCTAATCCTCCTTTTGGAACCTCGAGTCTTACTAGCCAAAATTTGGAAGTGGGATTACAGGTGTCCACAACCCCTTCATTGCAGTTATCTTTGCGCAATTTTTTGCCATTTCAAAAACCGGGCATTCTAGGCTTTCCGAAATTTCCTCCAGGGCCTCGATTCAATTTTTCATGACCAGGCACTACAGGGTTCCCCAAATTTCCTCTATTTAATTTTCCAAGATGAGGCCTTCCAAAAACTCCTCGAGGCCCTCCCTTCGATATTCCACCAAACTCACAACCCAACACCCCACACATTCCACCTTAGCCGCCCTTTGATGCTCCTTTTGGCACCTTAGGACCTACTAGTGAAAATTTTGAGGTGGGCCTACAAGAATCCACAACCCCTTCTTTGTAGTCATCTTTGAGGAATTTTCCACCATTTCAACAACCAAGCATTCTAGGCTTTCCCAAATTTCCTTTGGGGCCTCCATTCAATTTTCCACGACCAGGAACTCTAGGCTTCCCCAAGTTTTCTCCATTCAATTTCCCAAAACCAGGCCCTCCATGCTTTCCAAAAACTCCTCAAAGTCCTCCCTTCGATATTCCACCAAACTCACAACCCACCACTCTAGGTATTCAACCTCAGCCCCCCTCTAATGCTCCTTTTGGCACCCCAGGACCTTCTAGTCAATAGAAAATCCCATTCATCTTTGGGGTCTTAGCGTTTGTGTTTGACATATTGTGATAGTTTTCCAAGGTTTTTCTCAGGAGTTCGTGTGCTTGATTTACAGTCATAGTTTATATCATACTGCTGATAAAAATTCTGGTTTGAGGGATAGGAATAGAAAATCCCATTCATCTTTGGGGTCTCAGCGTTTGTGTTTGACATATTGTGATAGTTTTCCAAGGTTTTTCTTAGGAGTTCGTGTGCTTGATTTACAGTCATAGTTTATATCATACTGCTGATAAAAAGTGTGGTTTGAGGGATAGGTAGGGCTCGTGAGGTGTAATAACAATCGTATATACCCACATCTGTGCTCTACGGATGGTATTATTATTACTATATACATGTTTATTGGCTATAGTGCCACTGTGATTATGGTGCAACGAAAACTCTAGTAAGGATTTGCATGCTGGGTCTCAATAACAACCGAGATGCTATTTGACAAAATATTTATTTATTTATATCATGATTAAATAGCCAATTTTTTCTGCAATATCTTTCATAACTAAAAATAATGATCATGGTTTATAATATCCTTGATATAAAATAATGATCATATAATTTGTAATAACTTTTATAATTAGAATTAATGACTATGTTTTAATACAATTTATATAAGTCAATAAAATTCCTTCAAAATAATATTATCCCATTTTAGATTTTTAAATGAAAATGTATATAATTAAAGATTTTGATATCCAAATAATGTTTTTCTTTTGAGGAAATTTTCTGGTTTAATTTCTCTAAAATCTGGCGAGAATTCATTGAAAACATAAGATTTATGGGTAACCTTGCACAATCGAAGTGTCCTAGGGGTTTTTTAGGGTGTTGAATCCATATATACACTCATAAAACCAATTTAAATAACAGAAATCAAGATTTTACCTCAATTTTTTTTAACCAATTTCAGTACCACAAACTCCAAAAGATAGCACTAAAAAGATCTCCTTTTTCTTTTATTAACTTTTTTGAAAATAAAAACATTATTTTTTTAACCCTAAATATTAATAGGAATGATCATCAAGTTCGAAATTTTTTTTATAATTGAAGGTAATGATTATGGGTTTATAGACTTTATTGTGAAGCAGATTCCTTCAAAATAATATTATTGCATTTTCAAAGGAAAATATAAAAGACTAATTAACACATATAATTAACACATATAATTTACACTTTGATATCAAAATAGATTTCTCTTTACATTTTGATAAAGCACTCTTTCTTTTTTAATCTAAATATTACTCAACAAATAGTTTATTTATTTCTATACAAACCATCACATTTCAATTAGCGACATGAAATACTAAAGAGTTATTTTCATTTTCGTTGTAATCTTCACCTTTA
Source organism: Pinus albicaulis (assembly GCA_034641835.2). NCBI lineage: Eukaryota > Viridiplantae > Streptophyta > Pinopsida > Pinales > Pinaceae > Pinus > Pinus albicaulis. The sequence goes on along the minus strand of CM076572.1, from coordinate 913,423,151 downwards.
CAATAATATGATATAAATATAAATAAATTAATATAAATTAATCTTAGAAATTTTACAGTGACTTATTTTTTAGTAATATAATTTTGTATTTTATTATTTACATTTTAAAGGAAAATAAAAATATGTCCATTTTATTTATATATTGTATAGATAAAAGGTAAGAGATATTTTTACATTCTTAAAATTTGATATCAAACAATTACAAAAATAAATTTTAATTAGTAAAAATAATGAAAATAATAGGACTTGATTGTTGTATTGGAACTCATATGTTAAGAATATTTATGTGTCTTAAAATGTCAATCCTTTAACAAAAAATAAGGAATATATTTTGAGCATGAAAGATATAGGGTGTTTCCTTAAATAAGTTGTAAAGGAGAATAGTGAGGAGGTTGAAAGCTATCAAATTGGAATCCTGAAATAGCTAGTTGTATTTTCATTCTTCACACTCACAAGCTATTCAATCTAGTAGCCTAGAAAATTTTCCCAAACCATTGAGTTAAAGCTTCATTCCTCCTACTTGTTAAAGCAAAGAGAAAACAACCCCACTATATATAGGACCATTTTGATACACCCTATTTCACCCAAGTGAGATCTATAATAATTTCACCAAAAAGGATTAACCTATATTGCTATAATGTCAATAAAATTAGAATAGAGATTGAGCGTATTTTACAAGGCATCATTTCATTGTGGACAACCTGGATATAGCTTTTAAAGTCATTGGAGAGAAATGGCATACTAATAAAACTAATATCTTGCATTCCGTTGTCAACTAGCATTTGATACGGTGCTTGGAATTTTCCTTTGGTATAGATAGGAAGAGTCATAAGGTCCAACTTTACCATTATTAGTATTGATATTGTTCGTGCTTGGAATTTTCCTTAGGTATAGATAGGAAGAGTTATAGGGTCCAAATTTACCATTATTAGTTTTGATATTGTTGTTATTTGTCATGATTTATTGATTAAAGAAAATTATGCAATTCATTTGGATCGTTGTGTGTCACTGTATCTTAATACTTATATAGTGGGATAAATGTATTGTTGATTTTAGAATGTTTTGGATATTCGGTCATGAGAGTTGTAGTGTCTGTATACATATTTCCTAAATTAAGCCTCATAGGATGAGCTCTAGTGTCTATATACACATTTCCTAAAGTCTATCATGATAGTTGTAAAGTCTATATACACATTTCCTAAAGTAAACCTCATAGGATCCTTCTTCTTTGGAATATTTTGATATTACGGATAGAGGGTAGCTCATTTGTTAGCCATAAATAGTGACTTGTAGTTCCAAGGGACTCAATGGATTTGAAGTTTGACCTCGTGACATATGGTATTCCCATCGCAACATGCCTTGGGAAGATTATTTAACCAAATCAACCTTTGGGATAGAGAGATAGAGAGAGAGAGTGTGTGTGTGTGTGTGTCTATATATATATATATATATATATATATATATGAAAGAAAAATGCCATTTTTTTATTAAATAAGAAAATGTGACCCTAGGAAACTTCTTGAAGAATAGGAATGTTTTCATAAAATAAGTAGGAAAATATATTTTAGTGTTTCATATAGTCAAAATTCCTAGGTCAAGGTGTAACTCGCAATGAGGGGAAAGTATAAATCACATGATATTGAAAAAATCACAATAAGGAGAAAGTATAAATGACATGATATTGAAACAAACAAGCCTACATTCGTACACTATTATTATTTTTCCTTGTTTATTTTATCTTCAAAGTTGTTTTAATTTTGATTTTGTTGATGAGTGTAAACTCATAATCTCCAAACTTCAACAATATTATTATCATATAAAAAATAGAAGATGACAATTGTAGATTATTTGTCTTTTTATTATTTAAACTTCAAATATGTTTTTATATATAGGTTGTAGCATATAGATGTTTATCATTCCATTATGGGCATAAAGACTTAATAATTTAGAGGGAGCTTTCGTTGGAGTTGGTTTTCTCAGCATAATTGGAAATTACATTTTTCTATACTTCAATATTAGAGAATAATATGAAAGTAACAATTTTGTAAATATTGTGCTACATTAATATTTCTTCCCTATATTATTTAGAAATCATATTCCAATAGAAGACAATATATGAATTATCATTCTATTACAACATAAAGTTAATTTAATAATTTAAAGGGAATTTTCACTAGAGATTGTTTTTCTTAGAAAATTATATTTGCATGTACTTCATTTTTAGAGATAATTTCAAAGTAATAGTGTTGGAAAAGAGTTAAAATGTGCTAAATGAATAGTTCCGATATTATATATAAAATTCATATTGAAACAACAAACAACAAATCATATTTGAATACCTTACGAAATTGCAATAATTATGCTCACATTGCATTTTTTTCTCATAATGGTCAGAAAAGTGGGTTTTCCTAAAGGCATGTAGTACACTCCTCACATTTTTAGTAAACTTTTCCTATCACTAGAGGAAAATAAGGCAGAAAGAATATATTTTGAAAGAAGATAGACATCTTTGTGAACAAATGGTAATTAAGTTATTCATGAAGATAAGTGTGTATGCCAATAAGGCAGAAAGAATATATTTTAAAAGAACATAGATATCTTTGTGAACAAATGGTAATTAAGTTATTCACGAAGATAAGTGTGTATGCCATTTAAATTATCTGAAGGAATGTAAATGAGAAGAAATTAGGTTGATGTCAAGGAAACATTATTTACTTTTAGAGTTTAAAATCTGACATTACCTCATACAACATTACTTCGTAATGTGCTATATAGATGAGGAAGTTTATTCAAGCTAAAAAATTTCATATTGAAATGTATACAAATGATTAACATTGCAAATGATTGGATTGGGATTCAACTAATATATCATTATCCCTATGCTCAGTGATAAATAAAAAAAATTGCATGATAGAAATTATGGGAAAAACTATTCAATTAATAACCAATGTTAAATATGAATGAAAATCATATAAATAGTGGTTACTTAATGGATTTTTTAGTTGGAAAACTATTAGAATATAGGAACACATGATGCCCTTCTACGTTATACAAATTAATAGACATTTGATAAATTTTTACCTCAACAACCTTTGTACCCCATTTTGAATGTGATTTGTTAAGGCCTTCTTCTTCGATAAAAGAAAATAAAGGGTTGTCATGCATGTTGATACTAGACATGTACCCAATTTTGAATGTGGTTTGTTAAGGGCCTCTGCTTCGGTAAAAGAAAATTAAGGGTTGTCCTACGTTACTTCTAGTTAAAAAATTGGCCTTGTTATATACTAGTGAAAGCTTTAACATGAATAATTACAACCCAAAAAAGGAGAGAGATGAGTAAATAAAGTCGACTATTGGAAATAAAGAAAGAGAAGATGCAAAGAATAAGAAGACCAAAATAAGGAAGAATATAGGAAAAGATTCATACTTAGGATGATGCGAAAAAATAAAAAGTTAATGCAACACTAAATGATATCAATTACAACATACTACCCATGAAACCAACAAAAACCAAAAAAATGATGAAGTAAAATAACACAAAAATGGAGAGTCCTTAGCAAAAAAAATTACTAAGAACTCAAACGATAATGAGAATTTAAAAAGAGATGGAAAAATAAGATCAAAAGGAAAGTAAGAGCAATAGGTAAATTATAGATGCATCAACAAGTTTTTTGAAATAGGCATAGCCGGTGCAATGTACACACAATTTTTATTTAGTTCAAAAAGGACAAAAATACATATTGATAAAAGACTTCAATTCATATTAGAGAAATATTACAACATAGAAAGATAGAGTCTTACCTATCTTACTAGTTGTTGGAAATCACTTTTGAATACTTTTTTTAAAGAAACAAGCACAAATAGAAGCATCCACTATTTTTTGGTTTTAAAAGTCAAACTTGAGAAAAAAGTAAGAATGGTGATTGATGCATATCAACCAGTCCCTACAATATCGACCTCCTTTGGATCCACACCCAAAAGGGAGTTCAACCAAAGGCACACGATGTTCAATTTTCTACCTTGTTTACATTACCAACAATGTATTTTGAAATCAAAATTCTATAATGTCTCCAGTGAATTTTGAAAAGGGTCAACGAGATATCCAAATTCCGAAAAATTTCAAAAAAAATAATTATAGTGAAAAACAAATGCTCAATTCTAAAATGTCGGAATCAAAATCTAATGTAATTTATCCACACAGCTAAAAAACAAAAAAATTGTGATGATTAAGACCTAAAAATGAAGAAAATAAGAAAGCCTTATTTCTTAAAATTGTACATACAATGGCGGTGGTGTCCATATGGCTCACATCTACAGCAAATACAAGTGTATTGACAACATCATAGAGGTGTATTCAAACAATTCGATTAATTTTCGTGAGCATGGAAAGGGGTTATCCTGTGAGGGCAGCTGGATTGACTTGCATGTTGAGTTGGAGTTTTTAAAATAGCTAATTAACTCACCCATAGAGATTTAACTATATTTAGAGATTCAGTTAATCGAGCGTTGAGTCAATTCAATTTATGTGATAGATGAATTTGGTAATTGTATGCATGTCAAGTTATATTAGGTGATTTGTTAGTCGAAAAGTTTTAATTACCCTTCACAAAATTCATGTTATTAAGATTTAAGTTTGTGTGATTAATAGAAGAGCCACAGCTCATGTGTTATTGTGTGTGAAGTATTTGTGTTATTTGTGCCTTTAATCTATTGTCTTTCCAACAAATTTGTATCAGAGTGATCAGATGCTCAAAATTATTCTCAAAAATGATATTTTTGGAATCGTATGGAACCTAAACAATGACCTATATCTCGTCATTCTGAATCAGGTGCAACTTGTTTCATGGAAAGCCGACACTATATGCTCCCAGAAATTCATTGTGTCCGCTTTCTCGAATAGGCACATTTTCCAAAAATGATAGCTGACAAGGCAAAAAAATTGGGCAGTGGCAGGCTGCCATATGGCCTCTTCTGGTTAACCATAATGTAATTTTTTTAGCTTGTGAGGCTTCTCCACTTATCCATTGTTCATTGGGTATTGGTTGAATTTTACTGGTTGAAAATGTGGCCAACCACATGCTACCAAGTGGCCCAATCGGAGGCTTCCACGTGGAAGCACAAGAGGCCACAAAATTTTTTTTAAGGCCAAACTACACTCTTGTGGAATCGAAAACATGACCCATCGCATAAAAGTGCACCGCCTAACTACATGGTCTACCATATTACTTGTTTAAACTTATGCACAATACATATTTGAATTATGGTTGGCAGAGATATGGGGGTAGGGGCGAGGGCTTAGCCGTAGTTTCCCCACAAAAATGATTCATAGAACTGATGGTCGTCGCTAGGGGTGGAGTGATTGGTACCACTGCCCAAACCGCCACCAATTCCAACATGTGACCAACATTACTTTAATCCCTAATGGTGAATCCAACCGCTAAATTTTTATTTTAAAATTTGTTAATGTAAATTGTATTATAATACTTTTAAATTTCGATTTTAGATGCCATTGTACATTTGAACTTGCAATTTACCTTATAATACTCAAGCACCTTTTTTATATTTTGAAGATGAATTTAGCACAACAAAACTATTTTTCCCATTTTGATTTAGTTGGTATCAAAGCACTAGGTTTACTTGTGCAAGGAGGATTTAATTGTTTGTGAAGTGTTTAAATTGTCACAAGGTTGAAGCTCAAAAGAGGAGAAGGTGATCTTGTGGGTGTAGGTTCTCAAGTTGGATCAGGGATAAGGAGGACACAGTTTCCACAATCTCCACCACAATATTCAACTTCTATTGTACCTAAGGCTTTAGTTAGCATGTCTCATGAAGGAAGAAATGATAACATGATAGAGGATGAGAAGGTGTTTAGGAAGGATTTCTTTGACATGACAGAAATGGTGAAAGTCCTCCATGAATAGAGGAATACAAGGTTGCAGGGTGAAAGCTCCAAGCCTCTAAGATGAAAGGGTTCTGCAGGAGGAGGAGGTAATGGAAATGGTGATAAGCTACCATCTACTCCACCATTATCCACACTACCATCTTCACCTTCCTCTTCATCCTCTTCCACCACTACAACCCTTACTCATACTTATCAACATACCTCAATAGGAATTGGTAAAACACTCGTGTTAAAACTTGATATTAAATTTGAGCTGCCTATGCTTAATGGTGAAGTGAATGCAGAGAGGATTGAAAATTGGGTTCTTCACTTGGAGTTATATTGTAGGATTCAAAATCCTTAACATGATGATACAAAGATTCAACTAGCTTCCTTGAGACTAGAGGATGAAACACTAGTCTGGTGGGAAGACAAGACACAAGACGAGATCAAGAAAAATGGCAAGATCTCAATAACTTTGTTTGATTTCATCGCTGCAATTAAAACAAAATTTTACATTCTTGCATATATGCATAAATTCATCATGAATTGGAAAAAATTTAGACAACTTAAAGGTCAAAATGTGCAAGATTACATCGAAGAATTTAGAATAAGGTCTCTTATGTTAGGTGTTTATTTCCAATCACAAGACATGTTTTTGAATTATATAGGGGGTTTACATACCTACCTAATGTATACTATCTTTATGTTCAATCACACTAGTCTATATGAGGTTTGTGTGCAAGCCACTCACCTTGAGGCAAGAGGGAAAAATAATCTAGAAGAGGGTAAAAAGAAGCCATTAAGGGTGGAGAGAAAGGAAAGGGTTGCAAAGGAAAAATAAATAAAAATGCATCCACTAAGAAGGAAGGAGAGAAAATAACATGCAAATATTGTTCCAAAGAGGGTCATGATGAGGACCATTGTTGGAAGCATCATCCATAGATGAGGCCCAAGATATTCAACAACAAGGGGAAAGAAAAAACAACAACAAGCACACATAAAGATTTGGGATCCGATTCGGGTGATGAAACTAAAATTATATACATGGGTATCAAATGAAAATAATCCATTGCTAGCACTATTTCATCAAAATTTCACAGCAGTGATCCAAATGAAGAAACAAGGATTGAATTATTCCATGTGAGGGTTATTGTAAAACATACAAAGATCGACAGACTATTTGATAGTGGGTTTCAAGCAGATTTGATTTCTGAAGACTTAATCAAGAAACTTAATCTTGAAACCATTCCACATCCCAAACCATATCCATTGGGTTGGATATGAAAGAACAAAAATTTACAGGTTACAAGAAAGTGTGTTCTTCGGTTTTCAATCAGAACAAACTTCATTGACGAAGTTGAATTATATGTTGTACCCATTGATGTTTCAAGAATTGTTTTGGGTAGCCCTTACCTCTATGATAGAAATTCCATATTCTATCGCCATGAAAAAAACTACCACTTGTTCAAATATGGTGTGGATTATATTGTGAGAGCTGATCACAAGAAACTAAATATTTCATCATTTAATGCAAGACTAATGAAAAGACTAGTGAATTTAAGTAATAATTTTGTGCTTCTTTTGATTAAACCAAATAATGATGTTTATTATGAAGCATTTCAAGGTTTTGATGTAAAGTTGAAATCTAATATGCTTGAATTGGTTAATCCAAGAGGGGAATCCAACATGAAATGCACTTGCAGCAAGATTGACCACTTCCTAACATTTGCATGTATAGGATGTCGGTGTTGGTGTGTGATGAAATCAAAAAGAAAACTCAATATTTTTTGGATAAGGATATCATCCGACCAAGTACTACGCCATGCGGGTCACCTATTGTGTTATTTTCAAAGAAGGATGGAACATGGTGCGTGTGTGTAGCTTTCTGTGAATTAAAAAAAATTACGTCAAAGAACTCTTATCTGCTTCCTATAATAGATGACTTACTTGATCAATTGAAAGATTCAAGTTATTTTACTAAGTTGGACTTATAGAGTGACTACCATCAAATTAGAATTGATGAATGTGACATTTGGAAGATATCATTCAAGACAAAACAAGGCTATGCATTTTGGTGTATGTAATGCTCCCGCTTCCTTCATGTGTGTGATGAATTGTGCGTTGAGGCCATTTCTTGATGTGTTTGTCATAGTATACTTATATTATATCTTTATTTTCATTAAATCATATGATTAACATGTCATGCATGTAATAAAATTACTTGATGTCCTAAGGAAAGAACAATTGTTTTTGAAGATGTCAAAATGTGAATTTGGTAAAACTTTTTTAGTGTACCTTGGGCATATTGTTTGAGGGAGTGAGTTGAAGATAGATCCCTCTAAGGTTGAGTTCATTTTGAATTTGCCAATTCCCAAGATATTCATGGAGGTAAGAAGATGTTTGGTAGCGGCCAAATATTAGAGGAAGTTTATTGCTAACTTCTCTTCTATCGTAGCTCCATTGCATGCATTGACTAGTGTGAAAAAGGTATTCTAGTGGGGAGGTGAGAAGAAAAAAGAATTCAAAACTTTGAAAGAGAAGATCAGTTTAGCCCTAGTAATTGCACTACTGGACTTGATACAACCCTTTGAGATTGAAACTGATGCAAGAAACTATGCTGCAACACGGTAATCCCATTTAGTTTCATTCAGAAATTTTCAATGGTGCAGTGATTAACTATCCTACTTGTTACAAGGAAATTTATGTTTTGGTTCAAAGTGTGAAAATGTGGAAACACTACTAAGCAAACCATCATACACACCGACCAACAACCATTGCAATAGTTGTAATCACAGACTAAGCTGCAAAAATCAAGGGACCTTCGATGGATGAGTTTCCTACAACAATTCCACTTGGTCATTAGGTATAAGAAAGCTATATACAACAAGGTTTTTGATATTCTTTCTAGGCCTATTGTTAGTGCAACGACATTAATCAAGCATAATTCTATTTTGCATGAAATTTATGTTGAGAAATATGCATTTGATAATGAATTTCAAGATGTTTATGCAAACTTGAGTCAAGGAAACCAAGTAGAGGAATTGGATTACCATGTACAAAATAACTTGTTGTATCATTTGGGAAATTTTTGTATTCCACAAGGGGAGAGAGTGAATGTCATAAGGGAAGCACACACTTCTCTTATTGCTAGATATTTTAGTGTAAGAAAAACCGTGTCACAACTTCAGAGGTATTTTTATTGGCATCGTACGCTTGAAAGTGTGTCATGTTTCATTGTGTGCAGTCAGTAAGCCTAGAAATAGGAGGTTAGGATTGTACACACCACTTCCTGTAACTTCACGTCCATGCGAGAGTTTTTCTATGTATTTTGTAGGAGGTCTTCCATTGTAAAAAAGAGGTCAAGATTATTTGTATGTATTGGTCGATATGTTCAGCAAGATGTGTCTATTAAAGCCATGTAAAAATAAAATCATAGTTGAACAAACAACTCAACTATTCTCCCATTATGGGCATAAAGACTTAATAATTTAGAGGGAACTTTTGCTGGAGTTGGTTTTCCGAGCAGAATTGGAAATTATGTTTTTCTATACTTCAATATTAGAGAATAATATGAAATTAACAATTTTGTAAAAGAGCGAGATTGTGCTACATTAATATTTCTTCCCTATATTATTTAGAAATCACATTCCAATAGAAGATAATATTGGAATTATCATTTTATTTTAACATAAAGTTAATTTAATAATTTAAAGGGCATTTTCACTAGAAATTGTTTTTCTCCGAAAATTATATTTGCATGTACTTCATTTTTAGAGATAATATCAAAGTAATAGTGTCGGAAAATAGTCAAAATTTTCTAAATGGATAGTTCTCATATAATAATGAAAATTCAAATTCAAACAACAAACAAAAAATGATATTTGAATACCTTACGACATTTCAATAATTATTCTCACATTGAATTTCGTTTTCTCATAATCGTCAGAAAAGTGGGTTTTCATACAGGCATGTAGTACAGTCCTTGAATTTTTAGTCAACATTTCTTGTCACTAAAGGAAAATAAGTCAGAAAGAATATATTTTTAAAGAAGATAAATATCTTTGTGAACAAATGGTAATTAGGTTATTCACGAATATAAGTGTGTATGCCATTTAAATTATCTGAAAGAATGTAAATGAAAAGAAATTAGGTTGATGTCAAGGAGACATTCTTTACTTTTAGACTTTATAATACCACATTACCTGATACAACATTACTTCATCATGAGGTATATAGATGAGGAAGTTTATTCAAGCTAAATATTTTCCTATTGAAATTTATACAAATGATTAGTGTTGCAAATGATTGGATTAAGATTCAAATTATAGATCATTAGCCTTATGCTCAGTCATAAATCAAAAAAATTGCATGGTAGAAATTATAGGAAAAACTATTCAATTAATTACCAATGTTAAATATGAAGAAAAATCATATAAAGAGTGAATACTTAGTGGATTTTTTAGTGGGAAAACTATAAGATGATAGGAGCATGTGATGCCCTTCTACTTTATACAAATTAATAGAAAATTGATAAATACTTACCTCAACAGCCTTTGTACCGCATTTTGAATGTGGTTTCTTAAGGACTTCTTCTTCGGTAAACTAAAATGAAGGGTTGTCAAGCATGTTGATACTAGACGTGTAGCCAATTTTGAATGTGGATTTTTAAGGACCTCTTCTTCGGTAAAATCAAATGAAGGGTTTTCCTACGTTACTTTGAGTTAAAAAAATTTCCTTGTTATAGATTAGAGAAAGCTTTAAAATGAATAATTACAACCCAAAAAAGGAGAGAGATAAGAAAATCAAGTCCACTATTGGAAATAAAGAAAGAGAAGATGAAAACAATAAGAAGACAAAAATAAGGAAGAATATATGAAATGATTCATACTTAGGATTGTGCGAAAAAATAAAAATTTAATGCAACACTAAATGATATCAATTACCACATACTACCCATGAAACCAAAAAAATGGTGAAGTAAAATAACAGAAAAATGAAGAGTCCTTGGCAAAAAAAAATACTAAGAACTCAAATGATAATGAGAATTTAAAAAGAGATGGAAATATAAGATCAAAAGGAAAGTAGAAGCAGTAGGTAAATTATACATGCATCAACAAGTTTTTTTAAATAGGCATAGCTGGTGCAATGTACACACAATGTTTCTTTAGTTCAAGAAGGACAAAAATACATATTGATAAAAGACTTCAATTCATATTAGAGAAATATTACAACATATAAAGATAGAGTCTTAGTTGTCCTACTAGTTGTTTGAAATCATTTTTGAATAAAACATTAAAGAAACAAGCACAAATAGAAGCATCCATTATTTTTTGGTTTTAAAAGTAAAACTTGAGATAAAAGGAAGAATTATGATTCATGCATATCAACCAATCCCTACAATATCAACCTCCTTCGGATCCACACCCACAACTTCAGCGTTTTGAACCAGAGGCACACAACGTTCAATTTTTTACATCGTTTATGTTACCAACGACGTATTTTGAAATCAAAATACTATAATGTCTCCAATGAATTTTGAAAAGGGTCAGCGAGATATCCAAATTATGAAAATTAAAAAAATAAAATTATAGTGAAAAATAAATTCTAAGTTCCGCAATGTCGGAATTCAAATCTTATGTAATTTGCTGGTTCCAACTCCACTAAAAATTAATTATGCAAAGAAACATTCAACTTGCATACCATGAAAGTATTTTCTCTAGCAATGTATCTAATGTTGTAACTCCCATCAAACACTTATGGTAACAAACACCACCTCTTTTTGAAACCTCTGCAGCAATTGGTAGAGTGGAATTGATTGGATTGCTGATAATATTCATAGTTGGATTGGGAGAACAGTTGGTTACCCCTTTGAACAAGATGCAGATGATTCCCGCATTGGTATTGAACAAATCATCCATAGTCATCTCAGGATTTTGGTCGAATTCATGTAGGGATAATGAGGAGATCTATTTCCACCAACGTTGCTTCAAATTTATCTTTCTAAGAAATCCACACACCTAAAAAACACAAAAATTGTGATTATTAAGACCTAAAAATGAAGAAAATAAGAAAGCCCTATTTCTTAAAAGTGTACATACAATGACAATCGTGGCCATATGGGTCATATCTACAATGAATACAAGTGTATTGACAACATCATAGAGGTGGACTGAAACTAATGGATTCATTGTCGTGACCATGGAAATGGGTTGTCCAATGCCTTGAGAGGCTCCGAGGATGGCTGTTTTGAATCTATAGGCCCTCCCTTTCGATCTGCAATCAATGCACTCAAGTACTCCATCTTAATTCTGCAACTTCCCATCACCCAGATTTCACAACAACTCATTATAGATAATACAAATTGGTTTGGGATGTTTAATTATTGATCCCAATTATACATGTGAGTGCTCTGGATCGATGAGGTGAACAACAATTTGAGAGATGCTCCTATGAGGGAAGCTGGTTTAAATTTCATGTTGATTTGGAGTTGTTAAAAGAGCTAATTAACTCCCTCGTGGACATTTAACTATATTTAGAGTCATTTAATAGAGCATTGAGTCAAGTCAATTTATGTGATAGATGAATTTGGTAAGTGTGTGCATGTTAAGTTATATTAGGTGAGATGTTAGTCGAAAAGTTTTAAATACCCTTCACAAAGTTCGTGTTATTAATATTGAAGTTTGTGTGCTCAGTAGAAGAGCCACATCTCATGTGTTATTGTGTGTGAAGTATTTGTGTTATTTTTTCCTTTACTCTTTTGTTTTCCAAAAAAAATTTATCAGAGTGATCAGGTGCTCAAAATTATTCTAAAAAATGAAATTTTTGGAATGGTGTGGAACTTGAACAACAACGCATATCTTGTCATTCTGAATTAGGTGCAACTTATTTCATGGAAAACTGACACTATATGCCCCCAGAAATGTGTTGTGTCCGCTTTCCCAAATAGGCACATTTTCCAAAAATAATAGTTGATAAGGAAAAAAAATTAGGTAGTGGCAGGCTCCCATATGGGCTCTTCTGGTTAGTCGAAATGTAACTTTTTTTATCTTGTCAAACGTCTCCACTTATCCGTTGTTCATTGGGTGCTATTTGGTTGAATTTAGTTGGTTGCAAATGTGGCCAAGCACATGCTACCATGTGGGCCATTCGGAGGCCGCCATGTGGAACCAAAAGAGGCCAAAAAAAATTGTTTTAAGGCTAAACTATACTCTTGTAGAATCGAAATCATGACCACACATAATAGCGCACCACCTAACTACATGGTATACCATATTACTTGTTTAAACTTACGACACAATACATATTTGAATTATGATTGGAAGAGGTATGGGGGTAGGGGCCAGGGCTTCCCTAAAACAATGATTCATAGAACTAATGGTCATGTTTGGGGCCATAGTGGTTGGCAGCACCACCCAGACTGCCGCCCTCTCCAACATGTGACCAAAATTACTTTAACCCCTAGTGGTTACAGCGACCGCTAATTTTTTTTAAAATTTGTTGATTTAGATTGTATTATAATAGTTTTAAATTTTGATTTTAGGTGCCATTGTGCATTTTAACATTCCAACAATTTCTCCCGAAATTTCAGGAAATTTTCGCTCCGTTTTCTAGAAATTAGGCGAAATTGTAGGACGAGTTAGAATTTTGGGGAAATCGTGGAGTGGTTAGCTAGAAAACTAGGGAGGCTAATAACTTCTGTAGTTTTAAACAATATTCAGATGAGAAAGAGGCTAGATAGGCATGTTTTGGCATTCTAGAGCCATTGGAGAAGGTTTCAGAGCTGTTTGAGCATTGTAAATGTATGTAATCACACTATTGAGCATAATTGAAGAGGGAGAAGCCATTGGAAGATGGACTGAGGAGATGTAGCCTAGGAGGGGTGAAATCCTTCACCAATTATTGTTGTGTTACTCTTTATGGTGATGTCATGTCTATTATATGTCATTGTTCAATGATTTTTTCATGTTTATTTTCTCAATAAATTTACATAAAAACACATAAAAACTCAGTTTTAACTTGCAATTTACCTTATAATACTGAAGCACTATGTTTATATTCCGAAGAGGAATTTAGCACAAAAAACTAATTTTCCCATGCATATCAAGTTGGTATCAAAGCACTACGTTTACTTGTGCAAGAGGATTTAATTGTTTTGCAAGTGTTTAAATGCTAACAAGGTTGAAGAAAAAAACAGGAGAAGGTGAGTTTGTGGGTGTAGTTTCTCAAGTTGGAGCAAGGAGAAGGAGGACAACGTTTCCACAATATCCACCACAATATTCATCTCCTGTTGTACCTGAGGATTCAGTTAGCATGTCTCATGAAGGAAGAAATGATAACATGACAAAGGATGAGAAGGCATTTAGGAAGGATTTCTTTGACATGACAGAGAAGGTGAAAGTCCTCCATGAATAGAGGAATACAAGGTTGTAGGGTGAAAGTTTCAAGCCTCCAAGATGAAAGGGATCTCCAGGAGGAGGAGTTAATGGAAATGGTGATAAGTCACCATCTACTCCACCATTATCCTCACCACCATCTTCACCTTACTCTTCATCATCTTCCACTGCTACAACCCTTACTTTTACTCATCAACATACATCAAGAGGAATTGTTAAAACACGCCTTTTAAAACTTCATATTAAATTTTAGCTGCCTATGTTTAATGGTAAAGTGAATGCAGAGGGAATTGAAATTTGGGTTTGTTAGGTGGAGTTCTACTACAGGATTCAAAACCTTCAACATGATGATAAAAGATTCAGCTAGCTTCCTTGAGACTAGAGGGTGCAACACTGGTATGGTGGGAATCCAAGACACAATATGAGATAAAACACATGGCAAGATCTCAACACCTTGGTCTGATTTCATTGCTGCAATTCAAAGAGAATTTTACATTCTAGCATATATGTAGAAATTCATCATGAATTCGAAATACTTTAGACAACTTAAAGGTCAAAATGTGAAAGATTACACCCAATAATTTAGAAGAAGGTCTCTTACGTTAGGTCTTTATTTGCAATCACAAGACATGTTGTTGAAGTATATAAGGGGTTGACATAGCTACCTAAGGCATACTATCCTTATGTTCAATCCCACTAATCTATATGAGGTTTCTGTGCAAGCCACTCACCTTGAGGAAAGAGGGAAAAATATTCCAGAAGAAGGTAAAAATAAGCCATTGAAGGGTGGAGAGAAAGGAAAGGGTTTCAAAGGAAAAATAAATAAAAATTCATCCGTTAAAAAGGAAGGAGAGAAAATAACATGCAAACATTGTTCCAAATAGGGTCACGATCAAGACCATTGTTGGAAGCTTCATCCATAGATGAGGCACAAGAAATTCATCAACAAGGGGAAACAAAAAAATATCTACAACCACACAACAGGATTTGGGATCTCATTCATGTGATGAAAATAAAATGATAGTCATGGGTATGAAAGGAAAATAATTAATTGCTAGCACTAGTTCATCCAAATTTCATACTAGTACTCCAAATGAAGAAACAATGATTGAATTATTCCATGTGAGGGTTATTGCAAAACATACAAAAATCGACACACTATTTGATAGTGGATCTCAAGGCAATCTGATATCTAAAGACTTAGTCAAGAAACTTAATCTTGAAACCATTCCACATCCCAAACCATATCCATTGGGTTGGGTATGCAAGAACACAAATTTACAGGTAACAAGAAAGTGTGTTCTTTCGTTTTCAATCACAACAAACTTCATTGATGAACTTGAATTAGATGTTGTACCACTTGATATTTCAGGAATTGTTTTCGTTAGTCCTTAACTCTATGATAGAAAACCCATCTTCTATCTCCATGAAAAAATTTACCACTTGTTCAAATATGGTGTGGATTATATTGTGAGAGCTCATCAAAAGAAACTAAATATTTCGTTAGTTAATGCAAGGCGAATGAAAAGACTAGTGAATTTAAGCAATAATTTTGTGCTTCTTAGGATTAAACCAAAGAATGATGTTGATTATGAAGCATTTGAAGGTTTTGATGCAGAGTTGAAATCTGATTTGGTTGAAGTTGTTAGTCAAAATAATGAGATTTTTCAGTAACCAAAGGGATTACCTCCCAAGAAGGGAATCCAACATGAAATACAGTTGCAGCAAGATTGACCTCTTCCTAACATTTGCATGTATACGATGTCGGTGTTGGTAAGTATTGAAAAAAAATAAAAAAAATTAAAGAGTTTTGTAAAAGGATATCATCCGATCAAGTACTTCGCCATGGAAAAGAACCATCATCCACTTCCTAGAATAGATGATTTACTTTATCAATTGAAAGATGCAAGTTATTTTACTAAGTTGGACTTAAGGAGTGACTACCATCAAGTTATAATTGATGAAGGTGAAATTTGGAAGATAGCATTCAAGAAAAAACAAGGTTTGTTTGAATGTCTAGTTTTACAGTTTGGTTTATGTTATGCTCCCGCTACCTTCATGTGTGTGATGAATGGTGTGTTGAGCTAATTTATTCATGAGTTTTTCATTGTATACTTAGATGATATCTTTATTTCAGTAAATCACGTGATGAACATGTCATGCATGTAATAAAATTACTTGATGTCTTAAGGAAAGAACAATTGCTTTTGAAGATGTAAAAATGTGAATTTGGTAAAACGTTTTTGGTGTACTTGGGGCATATAGTTGGAGGAGGTGAGTTGAATATATACCCCTCTAAGATTGAGTTAATTGTGAATTGGCCAATTCCCAAGATAGTCACAGAGGTATCAAGATGTTTGGTAGTAGCCACATATTGGAGGAATTTTATTGCTAAATTCTCTTCTATCGTGGCTTCATTACATGCATTGAATAGTGTGAAAAAGGTCCTCTAGTGGGGAGGTGAGAAGCAAAAATAATTGAAATATTTGAAAGAGAATATTATTTCATCCCTATTACATGCATTACTGGACTTGAGACAACCCTTTGAGATTGAAGCTTTGATAAATAACTGTATCTTTTTCTTGGGCTTACATTTCTATTCAATTGAAAGGAGAAATTTTCAATGGTGCAGTGATTAACTATCCTACTTGTTACAAGGTGTACCTATGAATGCACTGAAATGGTAGAGACCTCTTGATGGAAAAGAAGTATCCTCTGAACAACACAAACATTGCAATACTTGCAATCTCACAACGTAAGTTGCAACAATCCATGTTTCGATCGATGGGTTTCTAAACAATTGCACTTGGTCTTTGGAAGTGTAGAAATGTATCTGTAGTTTCTGACTAACTGGCCTGGGCTATTGTTGGTGCAGCTACTTTAATCAATCATAATTCTATTTTGCTTGAAATTTATGTTGAGCAATATGCATTTGATAATGACTTTCAAGATGTTTATGAAAATTTGTGTCAAGGAAACCGAGTAGAGGAATTGGATTACCATGTACATAATAATTTGTTGTATCATATGGACATGTTTTATATTCCATAAGGGGAGAGAGTGAATTTCATAAGGGAAGCACACACATCTCTTATTGATAGATATTTCAGTGTAAGAAAAACAATGTCACAACTTCAGAGGTATTGTTATTGGCATTGTATATTTGGAAGTGTGTCATGTTTCATTGTGTGCAGTCAGTAAGCCTAGAAATATGAGGTTAGGATTGTACACACCACTTCTTGTAACTTCACGTCCATTGGAGAGTGTTTCTATGGATGTTGTAGGAGGTCTTCCATTGTCAGAAAGAGGTCATGGTTATTTGTATGTATTTGCAGATATGTTCAGCAAGATGTGTATATTAATGCCATGTAAAAATAAAATCACAGTTGAACAAACAACTCGAATAGTATTTTAGCATGTTTGGGTTCATCTTGGGTTGCCCACATCCATTGTTAGTGATTGAGAGTCTCGATTTCTTGGGAATTTATGGTCAAGTTTGCAGGATTTGATGGGTACCAACTTGAAAAAGAGAACAACCTTTCATCCACAAGTAGATGGTCAAAGTAAAGTGGTCAATCAAACAGTCATACATATTCTTTCAAGGATATTGTAGCAAGCATCCTAAGTTATGGTATGAATCATTTCATTACGTTCAACATGCTTACAACTGTGCAACACACTCCCCTACACAAACATCGTCATTTGAGGCATGTCTTTGATACTTACCTAGATATCCATTGGATTTAATTTTTTGGAATAATGTTACTATTAATGGCCAGAGAGACATAGACAAAGCAAATAAGTTCATAGAAAAAATCCAATTGATACATCAAACAATTCAAGATCAACTTGAAAAGAGCTAAGGGAAGTACAAAGAAAGGCACGACAAGCATCATGTAGATCATAAGTTCCAAGTTGGTGACGAATTTTGGCTACACATTAGAAAAGAGAGGATTCAAGGGGGAGGTAAAAACTAAAACCAATCTCTTATGGTCCTTTCAAAATTTTCGAAAAAACTGGTGACAATTCCTTCAAGTTAGATTTACCTTCATACATGAAAATTTACTCTATTGTTAATGTTGAGAACTTAATGTTGTATGAGCCTCCTTTGATTGAATATCAAGGAGAACATGTTCAAATTCCTTCCATTCAGTATTTTTCTCCTGAATACCTTGATGAGCTTCAGCAAGACACCATTCTTGACAGAAGAATAAGGACATCAAAAACAGGGAGTGTAGACTACCTTTGTGTGGGGATAAAATGTAGTAATCCAAGCAAGGCTCAATGGATTGAGATTCAAAAGGTGAGGGCATTGTACCATAATTTTTTGAACAAATAAAAGTGATATTTTGGGGTCCAAAAGCTGCTAGTGGGGAGGAGTGATTAGGTGGTCAAAATTATGCTAAAAAATGAAATTTCTCGGAATGGTTTGGAACTTGAATGACTGCGTAAATATCGTTGTTATGAGTCTAGTGCAACTCATTTCACAAAAAAAGGATACCATATGCTCCTAGAAATGTGTTCTTTCCTATTTTCCAAACAGACAAATTTTCCAAAAATGATAGTTGACAGGGAAAAAACATTGGGCTAATGGTAGGATGCCACATGGCCTCTTCTGGTTGGTCGAAATATAATTTTTTTCAGCCTGTCATGATTCACCACTTGTCCATTGTTCATTAGGTGTTGGTTGGTTGAATTTTATTGGTTGGAAATATGGACAACCACATGCTGCCACGTGGCCCAACTAGAGGCTGCCACATTGCAGCACGAGAGCACACATTTTTTTTTTTAAGGCCAAACTACACTTTGGTGGAATTGAAATGGTGACCTAACACATAACAATGCATCGCCTAAATGCATGGTATACCATAATATTTGTTTAAACTTATGGTGTAATACATATTTGATTTATTGTTGGTAGAGGTATGGGGTTAGGGGCCAGGGCTTACCCCTGACCCCCCCAAAACAATGATTCATAGAGCCAATGATCATGAGCGTGGGCACGGTGGTTGGGACTGCCACAAAGACCACCACCCAATCCATCATGTGACTAGCACTACTTTAATTGCCAGTGGTTAATGCGACCGCTGAATTTTTATTTAAAAAAATGATTTGAACAACATTATAATAGTTTTAAATTAAGAGTTTAGGTGCCATTTTTCTTTTTAATGGTCCAACAATTCTGCTTTCAATTTCAGGAAATTGTTGCTTCGTTAGCCGAAAATGGGGCAAAATTGTAGGATTGGTCCGAATTTTGGGGAACTTTTTGAGCGGTTAGGAGGGAAATTTGGGAGGCTCTTAACATCTCCATTTTTTGACAAATTTCAGATGAAAAAGAGGCTAGATAGACATTTGTAGGCATTCTAGAGCCATTCGAACATGTTTCAGAGCTGTTTGAGCATTTTAAATGTATGTAATCACACTTTTGAGTATAATTGAAGAGGTCCAAGTCATTGGAAGCTGGAACAAGGGGATGTAGCCTAGGAGGGGTGAAATCCTTCATCAAGTGCTATTGTGTTATAGTTTACGGTGATGTTCATGTCTGTTATATGTTTTTTTCAGTGATTTTTTCATGTTAATTTTCTCAAGAAATTTACATAAAAATTCAATTTTAACTTGCAATTTACCTTACAATACTCAAGCACGTTGTTTGTATTATGAAGAGGAAAATAGCACAGTAAAGCTACTTTTCTCATTCAGATCATAGAGCGAGGTTATAAAGAGTCAGGGAGGAAAGATCAACAATAATACATGTGTGAGAAGATATTTTTTTTCTCTTATTTAAAGCAATAACACACCTTGTACATTATATACAGGGTGTTATAATGCAGGTTCGGTCTGCAAAGAACCGAACCCACAGATTACTTATATCACAAAGTGTTTTAGAACACTAACACTGGTCTTGATAGCTATAGACAACGTATCACACAAGCCGTCATCACTTCCGACAAGTTAGTTCTTAAAAAGAAGTTCAACAGATTGCACACTTGATATGCATTACTGCATAAAGTTACGAAACGAATCTTTTAAAGGATTAATAGGAGTTATAGCTTTAATTAAGAGGACCTTTTATAAAGGTCACCTGAGTATATAAGAGGAATTTTTTTTGAAAGGATTTTTGAAAAGATATTATAATAAGGTTTGAAAAAGGGGCTTATTATAAAAGTATTTTTTTATTTAAATATTTTTCATAAAAGAATTTATATATGAAAATAAATCTTAGAGTTATTTTTATTTTTTTGAGCTTTGAAAAGCTTACAAAAAGAGAAACTTATTAGGGTTTCAGAAAGGAAATTTTTTGAAGAAAGATGGCAACATCAAGTTTCCAACCACAACTTCCTTCCTTCATAGGGAATGATTATGATGTGTGGGTCATTAATATGGATACCATGTTGAGGGTGCATGATGTTTGAGATCATGTCAAGTTTGGGTTTCATAAAAAAAGATTCACCTATATTGCTATAATGTCAATAAAAATATAATAGAGATTGAGGATATTTTACAAGCCATGATCTCATTGTAGACCACCTGGATATAGATTTTAAAGTCATTGGAGAGGAATGGCATACTAATAGAACTATTATATTGCATTCCATTGTCGACTAGCATTTGAGATGATGCTCGAAGTTTTCCTTTGGTATAGATAGGAAGAGTTATAGGGTCCAACTTTACCATTATTAGTTTTGATATTGTTGTTGCTTGGAATTTTCCATTGTTATAGATAGGAAGAGTTATAGGGTCCAAATTTACCATTATTAGTTTTGATATTTTTTTTTGTTGTCATGATTTATTGATCAAAGAAAATTATACAATTCATTTGGATGGTTGTGTGTCACTGTATGTTAATACTTATATCATGGGATAAATGTATTATTGATTTTATAATTTTTTGGATATTCTTTCATGAGAGTTGCAGTGTCTATATACACATTTACTAAAGTAAACCTGATAGGATGAGTTGTAGTGTCTATATACACATTTCCTAAAGTAAACCTCATAGGGTCATTTCTTCTTCTTTGGAATATCTGGATATTATGGATAGAGGGTAGCTCATTTGTTAGCCATAAAGAGTAACTAGTAATTCCAAGGGACTCAATGGATTTGAAGTTTGACCTTGTGACCTATGGTCTTCACATCTCAACATGCCTTGGGAAGATTGTTTAACCAAATCAACCTTTGGGAGTAGGGTGTATATATTTTTTATAAAAGGACACTTCAGTTTTGTTTTGGCTAGAGAGTGTCTATATATATAGATATCTTATAAAGAGAAATGCCTGTTCTTTTTCCGTTAAAGAAGAAAATGTGAACCTGGGAACCTTGAAATTTGCAGAAAGAGATTAAACATTTTTTCTTGAAAAATGGGAATGATTTTTTAGAATAAATAGGAAAATATATTTTAGTGTTTGATATAGTCAAAATTACTATGTCAAAGTTTCACTCAAAATAAGGGGATAAATTAAATCACATGATATTGAAAAATTCACAATAAGGAGAAAATATAAATGACATGATATTGAAACAAACAAGACTACATTTGTACATTATTATTATTTTTTCTTTCTTTAATTTTCCTTTAAAGTTGTTTTCATTTTTATTTTTTTGATGAGTGTAAACTCATAATATCCAGACTTCAACAGTATTATTATCATATAAAAAATAGAAGATGACAATTGTAGCTTATTTGTCTTTTTATTATTTAACCTTCAAAGATGTTTTTATATATAGGTTGTAGCATATAGATGTTTATCGTTCCATTATGGGCATAAAGACTTAATAATTTAGAGGGAAATTTTGTTGGAGTTGGTGTTCTGAGTAGATTGGAAAGTATGTTTTTCTATACTTCAATATTAGAGAATAATATGAAAGTAACAATTTTGTAAAAGAGCGAGATTGTGCTACAATAATATTTCTTCCCTATATTGTTTAGAAATCATATTCCAATAGAAGATAATATATGAATTGTCATTCTATTATAACATAAAGTTAATTTAATAATTTAAGGGGAATTTTCACTAAAGATTCTTTTTCTTAGAAAATTATATTTGCATGTATTTCATTTTAAGAGATAATATCAAAGTAATAGTGTTGGAAAAGAGTCAAAATGTGCTAAATGGATATTTATGATATAATATATAAAATTCATATTCAAACAACAAACAAAAAATAATATTTGAATACCATACGCCATTACAATAACTATGCTCACATTGCATTTCTTTTTCTCATAATGGTTGGAAAAGTGGGTTTTCTTATAGGTATGTAGTACATTCCTCGCATTTTTAGTAAAGTTTTCCTGTCATTAAAGGAAAATAAGGCAGCAATCATATATTTTGAAAGAAGATAGATACCTTTGTGAAAAAATGGTAATTAAGTTATTCACGAAGATAAGAGTGTATGCCATTTAAATTATCTCAAAGAATGTAAATGAGAGGAAATTAGGTTGATGTCAAGTAGACATTCTTTAATTTTAGAGTTAAAAAGACCACATTACCTCATACAACATTACTTCATCACGAGGTATATAGATGAGGAATTTTATTCAAGCTAAACATTCTCCTATTGAAATGTATACAAATGATTAGTGTTGCAAATGATTGGATTGGGCTTCAACTAATAATTCATTAGCCCTATGCTCTGAGATAAATTAAAAGAAAATTACATGGTAGAAATTATGGTAAAAGCTATTCAATTAATAAACAATGTTAAATATGAAGGAAAATCATATAAAGAGTGATTACTTAGTGGATTTTTTAGTTGGAAAAATATAACATGATAGGAACACGTGATGCCCTTCTAATTTATAAAAATTAATAGACAATTGATAAATATTTACCTCAAAAACCTTTGTACCCCATTTTGAATGTGATTTGTTAAGGTATTCTTCTGAGGTAATATAAAATGAAGGGTTGACGTGCATGTTGATACTGGACGTGTACCCAATTTTGAATGTGGTTTGTTAAGGACCTCTGCTTTGGTAAAATAAAGTGAAGGGTTGTCCTACGTTACTTTCAGTTAAAAGATTGGGCTTGTTACATATTAGTGAAAGCTTTAAAATGAATAATTACAACCCAAGAAAGGAGAGAGATGATAAAATCAAGTCCATTATTGGAAATGAAGAAAGAGAAGACGCAAATAATAAGAATACCAAAATCAAGAAAAAGATATGAAAAGATTCATACTTCAGATGACGTGAAAAATTAAAAAGTTAATGCAACACTAAATGACATCAATTACCACATACTATACATGAAACCAACCAAAAAAAAAATGATGAAGTAAAGTAACAAAAAATTCAAATTCCTTAGCAAAATTAATACCTATGAACTCAAAGGATAATGAGAATTTAAAAAGAGATAGAAAAAAAGATCAAAAGGAAACCAGAAGCAAGAAGTAAATTATACACGCATCAGCAAGTTTTTTGAAATAGGCATAGCGAGTGCAATGTACACATAATTTTTCTTTATTTCAAAAAGGACAAAAATACATATTGGTGAAAGAATTCAATTCATATTAGAGAAATATTACCAAATATAGACATAGAGTCCTACCTATCCTACTAGTTGTTGGAAATCATTTTTGAATAGTACATTAAACAAGCACGCAAAAATAGAATCATCCATGATTTTTTGGTTTTAAAAGTCAAACTTGAGATAAAAGGAAGAATGGTGATTCATGGATATCAACCAATCCTTACAATATCAACCTTGTTTGGATCACACCAAAAACTTCAGCGTGTTCAACCAAAGCCACACAATGTTCAGTTTTTTACTTTTGAAAAGGGTCAACAAGATATCCAAATTGTGAAAAATATCAAAAACAATAATTATAGTGAAAAGAAAATGCTAAGTTCCGCAATGCTAAAATCAAAATCTTATGTAATTTGTTGGTTCCAACTCCACTAAAAACTAATTGTGCAAAGGAACATTCAACTTGCATACCATGAAAGTATTTTCCATAACAATGTATCTAACGTTGTAACTCCCATCAAATGCTTATGGTTACAAATACCAACTCTTTTTGAAACCTTTGCTGCAATTGGTAGAGTGGAATTGAATTGATCGTTGATAATATTCATAATTTCATTGGGACAACACTTTGTTACCACTTTTCACAAGATGCAGAGGATTCCTGAATTGGTATTGAAAAAATCATCCCTAATCATCTCAGGATTCCGTGTAATTTGTGT
Source organism: Pinus albicaulis (assembly GCA_034641835.2). Lineage (NCBI taxonomy): Eukaryota > Viridiplantae > Streptophyta > Pinopsida > Pinales > Pinaceae > Pinus > Pinus albicaulis. The sequence continues at coordinate 913,398,688 of CM076572.1, read as the reverse complement.
AGGGATAATTAGGATATCTATTTATACCAATATTGCTTCAAATTTATCTTTTCTCACAAATACACACAGCTAAAAAACACAAAAATTGTGACGATTAAGACCTAAAAATGAAGAAAATAAGAAAGCCCTATTTCTTAAATGGCGGTGGTGTCCATATGGCTCATATCTACAATGAATACAAGTGTATTGACAAAATCATAGAGGTGGACTCAAACCAATGGATTCATTTTCTTGAGCATGGAAAGGGGTTGTCCAATGCCACGTGAGGCTCCAAGGATGGTTTTTGTGAATGTAGAGGCCCTGCCTTTAGACATGCAATCGATGCACTAAAGTACTCCAGCTTAATTCTGCAGCTTCCCATCACCCATATTTCACAACAAATCATTATAGACAAGAAATATTGGTTTGGGATGTTGAATTATTGATTGGAATTATACATGTGAGTGCTCTGGATGGACGATGTGAAAAAAAAATTCGAGAGATGGTCCTGTGAGGGTTGCTGGTTTGAATTGCATGTTGAGTTGGAGTTGTTAAAATAGCTAATTAACTCCCCCATGGAGATTTAAATATATCTAGAGAGTCATTTAATCGAGCATTGAGTCAAGTCAATTTATGTTATAGATGAATTTTGTATGTGTGTGCATGTCAAGTTATATTAGGTGAGTTGTTAGTAAAAAAGTTTTAAATACCCTTCACCAATTTCGTGTTATTAAGTTTGAAGTTTATGTGTTCAATAGAATATCCACAACTCATGTGTTATTGTGTGTTAATTATTTGTGTTATTTGTGCCTTTACTCTTCTTTATTTTCAACGAATTTGTATCAGAGTGATTAGATGCTCAAAATTATTGTAAAAAATGAAAATTTTGGAATGGTGTGGAATGTGAACGATGATGTATATCTCGTCATTCTAAATTAGGTGCAACTTGTCTCGGAAAACCGCGACTATATGCTCCCAGAAACTCGTTGTGTCTACTTTCCCAAATAGGCACATTTTCCAAAAATGATAGGTGACAAGGAAAAAAATTTGGGCAGTGACAGGCTACCATATGGCTTATTCTAGTTAATTGAAATGTAATTTTTTTTAGCTTGTCAGGCTTCTCCACTTATCCATTGTTCATTTGGTGCTAGTTGGTTGAATTTTATTGGTTGGAAATGTGGCCAACCACATGCTACCATGTGGCCCAATTGGAGGCCTCCACGTGGAAGCACAAGAGGCCACAAAAAATTGTTTTAAGGCCAAAATGTAGTCTTGTAGAATTGAAATCATGACCCATCACATAATAGCACACCACCTAACTGCACGGTTTACCATATTACTTGTTTAAACTTATGGCACAATACATATTTGAATTATGGTTGGCAAAGGTATGGGGGTAGGGGCTAGGGCTTAGCCCCAATTTCCCCAAAACAATGATTCATAGAACTGATGGTCATGGCTGGGGGCGCAGTGGTTGGGACCATCACCCAGACTGCCACCCAGTCAAACATGTGGCCAACAGTACTTTAACCCCTAGTGGTAAATGCAACCGCCAAATTTTTATTTTAAAATTTGTTGATTTAAACCATATTGTAATAGTTTTAAATTTGGATTTTAGGTGCCATTGTGCATTTTAACATTCTAAAAATTTCTCCCAGAATTTCAAAAAATTGTCACTCCGTTATCCGAAAGTTAGGTGAAATTGTAAGACCAGTTCGAATTTTGGGGAAATCGTTGAGTGGTCAACAAGAAAAATAGGGAAGCTAATAACTTCTATAGTTTTAGACAAATTTTATATGAGAAAGGTGCTATACAGGTATTTTTGGTCATTCACGAGCCATTGGAAAAGGTTTGAGAGCTGTTTGAGCATCCTAAATGTATGGAATCACACTATGAGCATAATTGAAGAGGGCCAAGCCATTGGAAGCTAGAACAAGGATATGTAGCCCAGGAGGGGTGAACTCCTTCATCAAATGTGGTTGTGTTACTCTTTATGGTGATGTCATGTCTATTATACGTTGTTGTTCAATGATTTTTTCATGATTATTTGCTCAAGAAATTTACATAAAAACACATAAAAACTCAGGTTTAACATGAAATTTACCTTATAATATTGAAGCACTTTGTTTATATTTTGAAGAGGAATTTAGCAAAAAAAAACTAAATTTTTCATTCAGATCAAGTTGGTATCAAAGCACTAGGTTTACTTGTGAAAGGAGGATTTACTTGTTTTTAAAGTGTTTAAATGCTCACAAGGTTGAAGCTCAAAAGAGGAAAAGGCGAGCTTGTGGGTGTAGGTTCTCAATTTGGAGCAAGGAGAAGGAGGACACAGTTGCCACAATATTCAACTATTGTTGTACCTGAGGCTTCATTTAGCATGTCTCATGAAGGAATAAATGATAACATTACAAAGGATGAGAAGGATTTTAGGAAGGCTTTCTTTGACATGAAAGAGAAGGTGAAAGTCCTCCATGAATAGAGGAATACAAGGTTGCAAGGTGAAAGCTCCAGGTCTCCAATATTAAAGGGTTCTCCAAGAGGAGGAGGTAATGGAAATGGTGATAAGCCACCATCTACTCCACCACTATCCTCACCACCATCTTCACCTTCAGCTTCATCCTCTCCCACTGCTACAACCCTTACTCTTACTCATCAACATACCTCAAGAGGACTTGGTAAAACAAATTTGTTAAAACTTGATATTAAATTTCAGCTACCTATGTTTAATGGTGAAGTTAATGCAGAGAGGCTTGAAAATTGGGTTCGTCAGTTGGAGGCCTACTGCAGGATTCAAAACCTTCAACATGATGATACAAAGATTTAGCTAGCTTCCTTGAGACTAGACAATGCAACACTAGTATGGTAGGAATCCAAGAAACAAGATGAGATAAAAAAACATGGCAAGATATCAATATATTGGTCTGATTTCATCATGAATTGGAAAAATTTTAGACAACTTAAAGGTCAAAATGTGAAATATTACACCCAAGAATTTAGAATAAGGTCTGTTGTGTTAGGTATTTATTTGCAATCAGAAGACATGTTGTTGAAGTATATAGGGGCTTTACATAACTACCTAAGGAATACTATCCTTATGTTCAATCCCACTAGTCTTTATGAGGTTTGTGTGAGGGCCACTCACCTTGAGGAAAGAGGGAAAAATATTCGAGAAGAGGTTAAAAAGAGGCCATTTAAGGGTGGAGAGAAATGAAAGGGTTTCAAAGGAAAAAGAAATAAAAATGCATCCATTAAGAAGGAAGGAGAGAAAATAACATGCACACATTGTTCCAGGGAGGGTCACAATGAGGACCATTGTTGAAAGCTTCATCCATAGATGAGGCCAAAGAAATTCAACAACAAGAGGAAACGAAAAATGTTTACAACCACACAAAAGGATTTTGGATCCTATTCGAGTGATGAAACTAAAATTATAGACATGGGTATGAAAAGAAGATAATCCATTTCTAGCACTAGTTCATCAAAATTTCACACTAGTACTCCAAATGAAGAAACAAGGATTGAATTATTCCATGTGAGGGTTATTACAAAACATACAAAAACCAAAATACTATTTGATAGTGGGTTTCAAGCCAATTTGATATCTGAAGACTTAGTCAATAAAATTAATCTTGAAACAATTCCACATCCCAAACCATATCCATTGGGTTGGATATGCAAGAACACAAATTTACAGGTTACAAGAAAGTGTGTTCTTCGGTTTTCAATCACAACAAGCTTCATTCACGAAGTTGAATTAGATGTTGTATTGCTTGATATTTCATGAATTGTTTTGGGTAGTCCTTGCCTCTATGATAGAAAATCCATATTCTATCACCATGAAAAAAAATACCACTTGTTCGAATATGTTGTGTATTATATAGTGATAGCTCATCACAAGAAACTAAATCTTTCATTATTTAATGCAAGATGAATGAAAAGACTAGTAATTTTCAGCAATAATTTGTGCTTCTTATGATTAAACCAAAGAACAATGTTGATTATGAAGCAGTTCAAGGTTTTGATGCAAAGTTGAAATATGATTTGGTTGAAGTGGTTAATCAAAATAATGATATTTTTCAGTAACCAAAGGGATTACTTCCCAAGAGGGGAATCCAACCTAAAATACAGTTGCAGCAAGATTGACTTCTTCCTAACATTTTCATGTATAGGATGTCAGTGTTGGTCAGTGTTGAGATGAAAAATAAAATTCAAGAGTTTTTTGACAAGGATATCATATGACTAAGTACTTCGCCATTAGGGTCACCTATCGTGTTATTTTCAAAGAAGGATGGAACATGGCGCAAGTCTGTAGATTTCCATGAATTCAAAAAAATTATGGAAAAGAACCACTATACACTTCCTATAATAGATGAATTAATTGATCAATTTAAAGATGCAACTTATTTTTCTAAGTTGGACTTAAGGAGTGACTACCATCAAATTAGAATTGATGAGGGTGATGTTTGGAAGATAGCATTCAAGACACAACAAGGTTTGTTTGAATGTCTAGTTATGCATTTTGGTTTATGTAATTCTCCTGCTATCTTCATGTGTGTGATGAATGGCATGTTTAGGCCATTTCTTGATGTTTTTGTCATAGGATACTTAGATGATATGTTTATTTTTACTAAATCCCCTCTTGAACATTTCATGCATGTAATAAAAGTATTTGATGTCTGAAGGAAAGAACGATTTGTTTTGAAGATGTGAAAATGTGAATTTGGTAAAATAAATTTGGTGTAGTTGGGGCATATTGTTAGAGGAGGTGAGTTGAAGATAAAGCCCTCTAAGGTTGAGTTGATTGTGAATTGGCCAATTCCAAAGACATTCATGGAGGTAAGAAGATGTTTGGTAGCAGCCAGATATTGGAGGAAGTTTATTGCTAACTTCTCTTCTATCGTAGCTCCATTGCATGCATTAAATAGTGTGAAAAAGGTCTTCTAGTGGGGAGTTGAGAAACAAAAAGAATTCAAATCTTTGAAAGAGAAGATGATTTCACCCCTATCACTTGAACTATCATACTTGAGACAACCCTTTGAGATTGAAACAAATGCAAGTGACTACACTGCAACATGGTAATCCCATTTGACTTCATTCAGAAACATTCAATGGTGCAGTGATTAAACATCCTACTTATGAAAAGGAGCTTTATTCATTGGTTCAAAGTGTGAAAAAGTGGAAACACTACTTGATGGGAAATGAAACCATCATTCACACGACCACCAAGCATTGCAATACTTGCAATCCAAAACTCAGTTGCAACAATCAAGTCAATTTTGATGGATTGGTTTCCTACAACAATTCGACTTGTTCATTAGGTATAACGAATATATATACAACAAGGTTTCTGATATGCATTCTAGGCCTATTGTTAGTGCAGCTACTTTAATCAAGCATAATTCTGTTTTGCATGAAATTTATGTTGAGTAATATGCATTTGATAACGACTTTGAAGATGTTTATGCAAACTTGAGTCAAGTCAACCAAGTAGAGGAATTGGATTACCATATACAAAATAACTTGTTGTATCATTTTGGGAAGTTTTGTATTCCGCAAGGGGAGAGAGTAAATGTCATAAGGGAAGCACACCCTTCTCTTATTGCTAGATATTTTAGTGTAAGAAAAACAATTTCACAACTTTAGAGGTATTGTTATTGGCATCCTATGCTTGAAAGTGTGTCATGTTTCATTGTGTGCAGTGAGTAAGCCTCGCAATATGAGGTTAGGATTTCACACACCACTTCGTGTAACTTCACGTCCATGGGAGAGTTTATCTATGGATTTTGTAGGAGTTCTTCCAATTTTCAAAAAGATTTCATGATTATTTGTATGTATTTGTATATATGTTCAGCAAGATGTGTATATTAATGCCATGTAAAAATAAAATCACAGTTTAACAAACAACTCAACTATTCTTTTAGCATGTTTGGGTTCATTTTTGGTTGCCCACATCCATCGTTAGTCATCGTGAGTCTCGATTTGTTCAAAAATTTTGGTCAAGTTTTTGGGACTTGATGGATACCAAGTTGAGAAAGATTACAAGCTTTCATTCCTAGGTAGATATTAAAACTAAAGTGGTCAATCGAAGAGTCATACATATTCTTTCGAGGATATTTAAACAAGAATCCTAAGTTGTGGTATGAAAAATTTCATTACATTCAATATGCTTACAATTGAGAAAAACAATCCTCTACACAAACATCGTTATTTGATGCATGTCTTGGATACTTACCTAGATCACCATTGTATTTCATTTTTGTGAATGATGTTGCTAATGATGTCCAGAGAGACATAGACAAATAAAATACATTCATAGAACAAATCCAATTGATACATCAAACAATTCAATATCAGCTTGAAAAGAGCCAAGGAAAGTACAAATCAAGGCACGACAAGCATCATGTATATCACAAATTCCAAGTTGGTGATGAAGTTTGGCATCACATTTAACAAAGAGAGGCTTCAAGTGGAAGGTAAAAACCTGAAACCAATATCTTATGGTCCTTTCAAAATTTTGGAAAAGATTGGTGACAATTAATTCAAGTTAGATTTTCCTTCATACATGAAAATTTATGTTTTTGTTAATGTTGAGAAATTAATGTTGTATGAGCTTCATTTCATTGAAGATGAAGGAGAACATGTTTAGATTCCTTCATGTGAGGATAAAAGGCAATAATCCAAGCAAGTGTCAATGGATTGAGATTGGAAAGGTGAGGGAACTGTACCATAATTGTTTGAACAAATGAAGTGATTTTTTGGGGTCCATAAGACTCCAGTGAGGAGGAGTGATCAGGTGCTCAAAATTATGCTAAAAAATTAAATTTTTCGAAATGGTGTGGAACCTGAACGACTGTGTACATATTATTGTTATGAATCTGGCACAACTAATTTCGCAAAAAACTAACACCATATGCTCCTATAAATGTGTTCTTTCCTCTTTTTCGAAGAGAAATGTTTTCCAAAAATTATAGCTGACAGTGCAAAAAAGTTGGACCAATGGCAGGATGGCACATGGCCTCTTCTAGTTGGTCGAGATGTAATTTTTTTTAGCTTATCGTGCTTCACCACTTGTTCGTTGTTCATTGGGTTCTGGTTGGTTGAATTTTAATTGTTGGAAATGTAGACAACCACATGCTGCCATGTGGCCCAACTGGAGGTTGCCACTTGGCAGCAAGGGGGGCCACAAATTTATTTTTTAAGGCCAAACTGCACTCTCGTGGAATCGAAATGGTGACCTATCACATAACAATGCATCTCCTAATTGCATGGTCTACCATATTACTTGTTTAAACTTATGACACAATACATATTTGAATTATGGTTGGTAGAGGTGTGGGGTTTGGGGAAAAGGCTTAGCCCTGACCCCCCCAAAACAATGATTCATAGAGCTGATGGTTGTGAATGGGGGCACGGTGGTTGGGACTACTACACAGACCATCACCCAATCGAACATGTGACCAGTACTACTTTAATCACCAGTGGTTAATGTGACCACTGAATTTTTATTTGATTTTTTTTTTTATTTAAACCACATTATAATAGTTTTAAATTAATATTTTAGGTGCCATTTCTCTTTTTAACGATCCAAAAATTTCGCTCAAAAATTCAGGAAATTGTCACTCCGTTAGCTGAAAATGGGGCGATATTGTAGGACCGGGACGAATTTTGGGGAATTTTTTGAGCAATTAGGAGGGAAAATAGGGAGGCTCATAAATTCTCCATTTTTTGACCAATTTTAGATGAGAAAGAGGCTAGACATAAATTTTTGGGCATTCTGGAGCCATTGGAGCAGGTTTCAGAGCTGTTTCAGCATTGTAAATGTATGTAATCACAATTTTGAGCATAATTGAAAAGGGCCAAGTCATTGGAAGTTGGGCCATTGGATGAAGTCATTGTATACTTTACAAGCGAGCTGGATCTATTTTTTTCTTTCTCATAATATATGGGTTATGTTATATTGCTATCATGGCCAGCATTGTGACTGATCATAGTGCTCTCATATGAATGGTTCTGTATTCCCCATTTGTGCAATTTACGTCATTAGACTATATTCCTCTGGGTTATTCTTTTCAACGGATGAATAATGTTGATCTGAAATGGTTGGGAGCATTTGTTAGTATCTTGGTCTCTCTAGTATGCACTGGACCTATAGATGATCTATGTAATAGTCTCTTACATTGTTTTAATAACAAACAATGTTTTTTCTCTCTTTGAAAAATAAATGCATTTTAGGTTATGTTAGGTGATTTGTTAGTCAAAAATTTTTAAATAGCCTTCTCCAAGTTCGTGTTATTAAGATTTAAGTTTGTGTATTCAATAGAAGAGCCAAAACTCATGAGTTATTGTGTGTGAAGTATTTGTGTTATTTGTGCCTTTACTCTTCTGTCTTTCCAACAAATGTGTATTAGAGTGATCAGATGCTCAAAATTATTCTCAAAAAAGAAATTCTCGGAATGGTGTGGAACCTAAACAATGACATATATCTCGTCATTCTTAAGTAGGTATAGCTTGTTTCATGGAAAACTAACACTATATACTCCCAGAAACACATTTTGTGCACTTTCTCGAATAAGCACATTTTTCAAAAATGATAGCTAACAGGGAAAAAGAATTAGGGCCGCTTCTGGTTAGTCAAAATGTAATTTTTTTTAGCTTGGTAGGCTTCTCCACTTATCCATTGTTCATTGGATGCTGGTTGGTTAAATTTTATCAGTTGGAAATGTGGCCAACCACATGCTACCAAGTGGCCCAATCGGAATCTGCCACGTGGAAGCACAAGAGACTAAAAAAAATTGTTTTAATCAAAGGCTACCACAGGGAAGCATAAGAGGCCACAAATAATTTTTTAAGGCCAAGCTACACTCTTTTAGAATCGAAATCATGACCCATCACATAAAAGTGCACCGCCTAACTTCCTCTTGTACCATATTACTTGTTTAAACTTATGGCACAATACATATTTGAATTATGGTTGGTAGAGGTATGGGGGTAGAGGCAAGGGCTTAGCCTCGGTCACCCAAAAAAAATGATTCATAGAACCAATGGCCATGGTTGGGGGTGCAGTATTTGGGGAATGGACTCACGAACAAACTTGCACATCCATCTCATACTAAGTTGTAGCATGAATCTCTCTACTCAAACATATAAAAATGGGTCATATTTTAATAAACATATACATAACAATAAGTATATAATCATCGAAAAAATACCTTGTGTATGGCTAATTCAATGCAATAAACACTTGACCCCATTTGGGCTTGAAGCCAATGACTCGAAACATAAATTTTCATATTATGATATTTATATATTCATATAAATTCCTCCTTGTACTCGCAACTGGGATTTTATTGCATTTTAATGTTTTAATTTCCCACACAAAACCCCATCAACTATAATGATCATAAAATTGTAATTCACACTCTCCACTTGAATTAAATAGGTCGAGTGAGCTACAATAAATTGGGTAATTGTGCAACCATTTACTTTTAGGAATTAAATTATGGTCGATTGAATTCTCTGTATTTTTTTTAGACATTCTATCAAATACTTTGAGTCATCTTTCAAATGTGTGTCTCTGTGCTTCACTTTTCATTTTAACGTAAATTTAATCATTTTTCTTCTAATTAATCTAGCGATTAAACCAAATGAAATAAACTAACCATTTTTTCTTCTTGCAATCTAATTCTGAGGAGAAATTACTCTAAATCACTAGGAATTCTATCAAATGGTTGATGAACAACTAGTAAACCTTCAATTTTGTTACAACTTTGATCCAACCAAGCCCAAAAACCATCAAATTTTTGACCTGTCATTCCTTAGGTTCCCATTTGTGGCATCTACTATCATATTTAGAGAAACTTATGTTGTTTCCACCATTGTGATTTTTGTCAAAATGTTCCCAAGCTTGTTCCAAATTAGGCCCAATTTAAACCAGTTGTTGCAACCTGGGATCTAATACTAATATGAAGTGTGCCTTTCTTCATGTTGGGAAACTCCACTTAATAAGTGTTTCTTTGATTCCAATATGTAGTGTCCACAAACTCGAAGTGGCAACATCACTTTTATGACACTACCAAATCCTTTAGTTAATTGAAATAATATGCGAAGGCATACATATTTTTCTACCATGATTTAAATTTGGACCCAATATTTTAATTAAATATGATATGTATCACTGTATTCCATGCAACATTGTACATTATGTATAAAATAAATTAACCTTCACAGTAGAAAGACATAATAACACTATGCAACATTCTTAACTACATTTTAATGATATCAACAATAGCATAAAATAAGATAAAATATATACTATACACATATGTTGAAAGTGAAATAAGTGAGAAACTTATATGTTGGAAAGAGTCTACTAGCTTTGGGCTCTCCATGTTCCACCTAGCTATAGACCATGTGGTTCATAGGCCTAACCAAGGGTCACTCGCGTGTTGGGATGGGAATCTCCAAAAGAAACAAATGACAAATAACAACAAATCCTAGGCCACAACACCAACCCTAGCATCCTCACCTCCAACCACAAGTGCATGTCCACATGATCAACACCTAAATGGAATACCCTGACTCTCTCTATGGTTCCCACTACCTAGAGAAACTAACAATTGTTTACAATAGTCTTATCCTGCAAGTCCATCAGTCTTGGTGTTGCCCGATGGCCAAGTGCCAACATCCAAACCAAATAGAACCCGTGTTCGATACTAGAGCCTAACCCAGGACTCCGTAACTATATAAAGACGATTTCCCATGAGAAATCCATGGTTCCAAGCCATAATTTGGTCTAAAAACCCCTTGGAGCCTCCAAACATCAAGAGCCACCACGACTCACATAAACAAAATATATTTGTCTTGGTATGATTACTTAACTAGCCACACAAATATCTAGTTCTAAAGTCCAAGCCAGGAGTCATTGGCTCCTCGGTCTATAAGACTAAATAGCTAACTGAATTCCATAACAAAGACTCACTCATTTGTTACCCAATTGATTGAATCCTCAATGAATAATAATTCATATAATAACATGAATCTAGACTTTCTTTATAGTGCATGGCATTCACTAGCCCATTGTGTTGAAATGGCAGCACGAAATGGCACCCAAAGGGGGTTTCTAATTTAATATTCCCTTAATTAAATTGTAAAATAAATTGTAATTTCATCTCATGACAACTTGTATTAGTTAACTAAGTCAGAATGACCGAGTTATCTTAGGGAATTCGAGTGAGGGTTATAGAGAAAGAATGCAGATTTCTCCCATGATTTAAGGGGTTCTAGTTGCGCCTAGAGGCGCATCTACAGCCCAATTTGACCCCGATGTCATGCATGTCACCTCCTCATACAAAATGTCAGCTTAAGTTTTAAATTTAAATTTAAAAATAAAAAAATTAAGTGTTAGCTTAACAAATAATTTTTAACAATCATATAAATAAACCAGAAAAAAATTAAAACAACTCAGCTTGATAGATCCGGTGCATCTACAGCCCAATATCTATCATAAACCATTTCTACAAGAGAGAAAATGGTTGTGATATCTCTCTTCTGCTATGGGTATCTGCCATGAAAAGAAACACGGAGAACAAAACCATTACCGGCGGGAAAAAACATTTGCCACTCTCTAATGCCTAAATCATTCATCGTAGATACCAAATGCTCACAATGAATAATATCACAAAGATCAAGAGAATCTACATGAGATTACCTAAATTTCCATAGTTTACATAATCTTTGAAATCACGAGGGTTTTAATATATTATATTTATTGGGTCGAATGCGAATTATGCAATTACATAATGGTAAGTTCTCACTTGGGTTCACCGAAACCTCCAGAAATCTTTTCTACTTACTTTCGCTATCACAACTATTGAAAGAGACTCATCTATTGATGAGGTGTCAACCATCTCAGTGTTGTCAATATTAGGGCTTCTTATCAACGGAGGAGAGCGAGAGTGAGTCGTTATGGAAACTAAACATTTTTATTTTTTGGTGGGAGTATGAAAATTTTCATTACATGGTAGTTTTTCACTATTTATGTGATTGACACCTGTATGGTGAAGCAGAGATTGAAGAAAATATAATTTAAAAGCATGCTTATAGGCAATGCAGACAATACTCATTTTGAAATATAGCAAGGAAAAATTGTAAAATGTGTTTCGTAATTGATTCTTCATAAAATTACTCAATAATGCCTTTTACTTCTGAATTGCGTTAAAGACATAGAAAGAGTTACAGAATTTAATGGAATAAAAAATCCATATAGGTTATCATTGTAGATTTTAATCATTTGTCAAATTTATTTTTGTATGAAAGCACTCACTATAGAAACCATGATCTACAAGCTGGAAAGGGCGAGAAAAAAAAAGATGAAAACAAATATGGATATTTACTATTTCCACTGAAAAAAAGATGAAAATTAATTTCAGTGTAGGTGTTGATTTCTAATTATATTTGACTACTTCCACTAAATAAATAAAGCCTCTTTTTATATTTACTCCATAAACCTCTTTATATTTACAATAAGTCAAAAAAGAAGTTTTATTCAGGTGAAGCCTATATGCCAAATACCATGGGCCAAATTATTATTAATACCCTGGGCTAAATACCATATTTATAAAAGAACTATGGTAAATAAATAAATCAATATAAAAGAGGTATAAAGAGGCATGATAAATATATAAAAACATATCAAATATCATTATAAATCAACATCTAATTATATACCAAGTCTATGGGCCAAATACCATTGTAAATAAAAGAGGAATGGTAAATAAATAAAGCCTATTTTTTATATTTACTCTATAAATCTCTTTATATTTACCAACACTCAAAAAATAGGTTTTATTTAGGTGAATCCTATAGGTCAAATACTATGGGCCAAATTATTATTAATATCATGCCAAAAAACCATTATTATCCCTAATATTAATATCAAAATATTAATATTATTATTATTATTATTAAATCTAATATTCATATTAATATTATTATATTTAATAACTTTGGATTAATACAATATTAAATTTTCTATATTATTATATACATTAATGTATCATGATATATATTAACTATAGAAATATATGGAAGGGAAGAACAAAGACATAGAGTGATAGAGGTGGAGAGATAGAGGGAGTGAGAAGGGAGAGATGGGATAAAATCAAGGAGAGGGGAGAGGAGGAATGAAGAGAGAGAGGGAGAGGAGTGAGAGAGGTAGAAAAGGGTACGCGAGGAAGAGGGAGACATAAATATGGAGGGGGGGGGGGGGAGAGGAAGAGAGAGGGATGGAGATAGTGAGAGGATTGGAGGGTAGAGAGAGAGAGAGAGTTATGGGGGAAGAGAGAGGATTAGAGGGAAAAGAGAGAGATGGGGGAAGAGAGAGGGAGGTAGGAGAGGAAGGGAGAGAGAGGAAGGAAGAGAGGGAGGGATAGAGAGATGGAGTTGAAGGGAAGAATAAATACATAGAGAGCGAGAAGTGGAGAGAGAGGGGGAGTGAAAAGGGAGAAATAGAGAGAGCATGTGTATGTTTTGGGGTGAGATAAAGAGAAAAAGGAGAGATGGAGGGAATGGGGGGAGAAGGAGAGAGGGAGGGATATATTGACAGAGTTGGAGGGTGAAGAGAGGGAGAGAGAGGGAAAGAGAGAGATATAGACATGGGAGAGAAAGGGAGAAAGGGGAAGGAAGAGAGAGAGGATGTGAGAGATTGGAGAGAGGGAGGGAAAGAGAGATGGAGTTGGAGGGGAGAGAGAGGGAAGACGATTTATTTCACTAGATGCATTGATTTCATTGTGGATGGTGATTTCTAATCCTATTTGATTTCTTGCACTATATGCATTGATTTTAGTGTATATGTTGAGAGAGAGAGAGAGAGCAAGAAAGAGGATTGGAGAGAGAGGAAGGACAAGAGAGAGGACTTGAGAGAGAGGAAGAGAGTGATGGGGGAAGAGAGAAAATTGGAGGGAATATATATATATATATATATAGAGAGAGAGAGAGAGAGAGAGAGAGATGGATTTAGAGGGGGAGAGAGGGAGGGAAGAAGAAATACAAAGAGATTGATAAGTGGAGAGAGAGATTAAGTGACAAGGGAGAGATGGAGAGAGAGTGTGTATGTTTTCGGATGAGATAAAGAGACAAAGAATGAGATATGAAGAAAAGGGATGAGAGAAGGAGAGAGGTAGGGATATAGTAACAGAGTTGGAGGGTGAAGAGAGAGAGCGATAGAGATGTAGGAGAGAAATGGAGAGATAGGAAGGAAAGGGAGGATGTGAGAGAGTGAATAGAGGGAAGGAAACAAAGATGTACTTCGAGGGGGGAGAGAGGGAAGAAGATTTCATGCACTAGATGAATTGATTTCAGTGTAGATGGAGATTTCTAATCCATTTTGATTGCTTGCACTGGATGCATCGATTTTAGTGTATATGTTTATTTATAATTATATTTAATTTCTTGCACTATATGAATTGATTTCAATGTAGATGATTGCCAATCCTATATGTTTTCTCGCAATAAATGCATTGATTTCAATGTAGACGACGATTATTTATCCTATTTGATTCCTTGCACTAGATGCATTAATTTCAGTGTAGATGTTGAATTCTAATTATATTTGACTACTTCCACTAGATGCATTGATTTCAATGTACATGATTTCTAATCGTATTTGATAGCTTGCACTAAATGCATCGATTTCAGTATAGATGGTGATTTCTAATTGATTGCTTGCACTAGATGCATTGGTTTGAGTGATGTTGGTTTCTAATATTATTTTCTTACTTGCACTAGATACATTACTTTTAGTGTAGATGTTGATTTCTAATCCTATTTGATTACCTGCACTAGATGCATCCATTTCACTGTAGATGTTGTTTTCTAATCCTATTTCATTGTTTGCATTATATGCATTGATTCAGTGTAAATGTTGATTTCTGATTTGATATAATTGAATGTACATTGATGGTACATTAATTTTAAAGTGATCGGATTAACATTGTGCATTAATTTCACTGTAAGCAAACAAAATTATTGACAATGTGCGTTTATTTTTATGTTTTAGTAATTCAACCTATTAATATCGAAGAGCAAGAGAAAAAATGTATCATTTTTAGTACAATAGTTCCAGAAAAATATTTTAATGATTTATGATTTCAATTGTGCTTTTCATATAATCGATATGAAAAGATGAAAAAACTAACAAAGGTGACAATAATAATAGTAGAAGAAAATAATTTGAGATTGATTACAATGAAGACTATTTGTAATTGAGTGCATTCTTGTTATTCACATTTTCTATCATTCAACAATATTACATTGTCACATTGCATTCAAAATTTTTATTTCATCATTTTTCATCATTAAATTTATTAACAATATTTATCTCAACAAACTTAGGTAACTAAGCAAATTTTAAAATTAAAATGACCAGTTATCAGACATATTTAGCATATATAAAACTATTATATTTATATTAGATGTATTTACATATTATTCATAAAATTAATCATATGCTCTATATATTTTCCTTGGCTTCACACAACTGGAACTAGCCTAGATCCATCTAACTCTGGATCTATCGTGCGCCGAGAGGGATCAAATCTCTCGAGGTGTAAACCTTTCCTCATGTTTTGCACTCAAAAAATAGGTTTGCACCTCGAGAAATTTGATCCCTCTCGGCGCATGATTTAGACAAGTCATGTTTCCATTTCTCTCTCACTCATCCAATGAAAAGCATGTTGTTTTTTGCAAACCTTGAACTTGACATGACTGAAAAAAAAATTAAAAAAATTAAAAATACAAATATTTCACCTCACATTTGATGAATCAAGACATTGATTCACGCTCCAATATGTATGAGAAATTCATGGACTTATGAGCCCCTTCATTCCAAGGGGGAGCTAAGTGTCAACCATCATCGTTTTAGTGACTCATTCCTCAACCATCCACTGATTCATTCCAATTTATTCCAAGTTGTGTTGAGTCTTCCAAGAATATCCCAACTCTTCCCAGGTCAATCCAATTCTTTCCAAGTCATCCTTGTCCTCCAAAGTCATCCCATGTTCACCTAGGTCATCTTAGTCCACCCAATCCATCAACTCAATTGCACCTAGGCATTCCTACACAAGTTAGTGTGTCTAATTACATCTCAATGTATTTGAAAGAAAATCCATAGGTTATGGGACGATCAACCCCTTGGGTTGGCATGACCGTCTTGTGCACCCAAGCATTCTGACATTCATATAAATACAATATGGGAAAGTGAACTCCCGATCCATTTGATTGGGCATGAAAAATATAGTGTTGTAACCTCCCCCTCCATTTGGTTTAAAAACTTGATAGAGTTGTATTTCTACTCGTAAGTTCCCAACATTTTGGTGTCGATTATATGATCCACTATATCATTCTTAATACACTTAGGTTTATTTTCATCCACTATGATCCAATATGATCCACTATATAAATATAGAATAGGTGAATGGCCACCAATGTACCCACTTATATTATTACTCCTCCTTAGGAAGAAATGGTTATCATTGCCTCAAGTTCCTACTTGATATGGTGAATATTTTGTTGATAATGAACCTTGGTGAGCCACATTCCATGCTAAGCAAGTTGTTTCGGTTTAACAACTTGATAGAGTTGAATGTTCGACTAGTGAGTATCCATCATTTTGGTGTTCATTATATGATCGACTATATAATTCTTAATACATTTAGGTTTATCTTGGTACGTGAAAAGTTCTCACCCACATCCAAAGTGCTTAAAATAGATAAAAAATATGGTCAAAGTAGCTTCACAAAAAATATTATGCGCAAGGAAAGAAAACATGAAATCTCAATTTGAAGGCATTGTCACCCATAGCCTCTATGATGGTGTAAGTCCCATATAAAATTGGTTTAATATTCTTATGGGACCTTAAAGGTAATTTTATACAAAAAGAACTACACCTTATCAACATCCTAAAAATTGTTTGGAACCCGATGTTGGCAATGTTGCTACTTATACTTAGCATTGGCCTTATATAAGATAGAATGAACATGTTATTTCTGACATTGGATTTGATAAAAAAAAGCGACTTCTCTATCTGGATCAACTAAAGTGTGACAAGAAAATATTGGTGAATATAGAGTGTGTATAAATACATCAATAGGGCCCAATGGATGGAGCCTAAATCATGCCTAAAAAGGGTTGTTGTCCATAAAGTCTTGGAGAGCTTTTTTACAGTGATGTTGAACATATGGAAGGCTCTTTCCACAAGCATGCAGATTCTTGGAGTTTTACATCCATAAGATAATCATCTTTTTGGATACTTTCCCTTTTTTGTCTATTTATGAATGAAAGGAAGTCAAATTTGTTAACATGGTTTCCATAGGAGACCATAAGCTAGAGTATAAGGGACTTAGAACGAACCTGTTGTCCCCGTACTAAAATAATGTTGTGTAGTAGCCGGAAATGAACCCAAACATGCTTAAAGAAGAGATTAGTGTTGACTTTCATTGTAATACTTATTTTACATGGTGCCAAAATGGTCATATTAGAGAACCAATTAAAAAACACAAAGACACAATTACGATCATGATTGGTGGAGGGAAAATCCTCACATGTAATCCATGAAGATTGATTCATAAGGATTTTATTTATTTTTTGGGCGGGTAGAAGAGTGTATGATCCTTGTTTGTTAATGTTGATTTCATAAATCCTACAAGATGTGAAATGTTTGATATACTAGTTGATTTCCTTTTGATGGCTTGGATAGTATAAATACTTCTAAATTACAACTATTAATGTCTTTTCTATGTCCTAGTGCCCTACCATCCAACTATAATGTGCTTCCTAAATTTACTTTTCATGCTCACTTAAAGGAATAGAAATATGACCAAGATAGCACAAGAACGCATCCCAAAGGTGGAATTATAGAACTTGTTTCCCTATTCTTAGTCTGTAATAAGTAGAAATGAATCATTGTATTTAACTCCACCTTGTTTCAATTGATTAAAGAGTAAAACAATATGTGAAAACTTGAATATAAGAGTATGGTAGAAGGTGACATGGTCCAAGAAGTCACAAATATCTATGGCAGTCATCAAGTATAGCCAATGGCAATTGACTTCGATCTTAGCTAAGTCCACATGCATCCCATGGTCATCGAAAATGCATCATAGACATTGGATCTAATGCACCAAAATGAGAATTTATCTAAATTTTCATATAGCTTGCATTGTTGTATTCATTTTCATATAAGTTTTCACGGTGATTGTCACTCTTTGCTTCATTATAAGAAACTGAAATTATATGATAATATGTCAAGTTAAGGAAATCTTGATTTTCTAAGACAAAGTAGGAACCACATATAAAACATAAAAGAAATCATGGAAATATTGTTTTTCAAGAGATAAAAAAAGGTAAGAACCACATGTAAAACCCAAAAGAAATTATGGGAAAATTACCCAAAAGAAATCATGGGAAAATTGCTTTTCAAGAGAAATTGTGCTTTATTTTTTAGAGGATGCTTGGAAAACAAAAAACAAGGATTGCTATAGCTTTTGCAAGTTGGATTTGCTAAGAAAAAGGTAGAAGCCACATATATAACCCAAAAGAAATCATGGGAACATTGTTTTTCAATAGGCATTGTGCTCTGTTCTTCAGAGTGGTTGGAAGACAAAAAAAACAAGGATTGATATAGCGTTTGCACGCTGAAGGAAGACTCGTGATGTCAAGTAAACTAATATTACGATCATCAAGTAGACACTTAAGGTAATAGGAGAATGGACAAGCCATCAGTGAAACTCGCGACGGGTAAAACAATCGCAACTCCAAACCCAAATAGAAAATCGTGAGTTCACCGAATCTAAAACGCAGGCCAACGGGAAAATTCGCCGACGGAAAAACGATCGCAACTCCAAACCCAAATATAAAATCACGGATCTACATGAACTGTAGCCTTCAAACCAATCCACGTACACACTTTGCACGAGAAAACCGATTACGTGGAATCTGTGAACCCCAAAATTAAACGCAATCATGGACAACGCAATCTAAGCCAATCTACTCTTAACGGAGTTACAGATACACACCGATCATGGCGTCGGTTGAAATTCCTGCAATATCCATTTTGATTGGCTTCTTCCTAAGCTACTTGGCTTTGGGTGCCGCCACTAATTCTGCAGCTCAAGAAAAGGCTTCTGGATCTGTCGTCGTTACTGGAAAAGTGTTCTGTGATTAATGTTTGGAGAGTAGGCCCATATCTGGTATGAAAGTCATCCTGATATTTTTTAAGTCATATCTGATATGAAAGTCATCCTGATATTTTTTACGTCATATCTGGTATGAAAGTCATTTTGATATTTTTATTTTCTTCTATAACTAGACAGAAGAGGGGGTAAATGTATAAACATAACTGTTTTTTTTTCTTGCCGTCAACGTTTTTCTTGCCATTGTATTTAGAAATTAACTTCCACTAAAACCATATCGTCAACTGAAACAGTGTTATCGAACGATCGTAAATATACTCTACTTATCATGCATAGTTTCTTTCTGCTTTTGACAAATGAACAGGTGCTTCCGTTGCTTCAACCGGAAAATGTTGACGGTATCCATCACAGGGCAAACAGATGAAAATGGAGAATTCAAGGTGGAGCTTCCTTCCAATATTTTTCAGTCTGCCGAAAAGCCCTGACAACTCCTGCAAGATTCCCTCAAAGTCTGCACCATCCAGCCTCACGCTACAGTCGTTCTCAAATGGAGTTCTCACGTACAGTGCAGGGTCTTTCAGCGACCGCTATAAAACCATACCCGCATTGTGTTACAGCAAAGGTGTGTTGAGAATGATGAGGGGTCGAGCAGTGGCTGAGAATTTTGATCAAAATTGGAAAGTAGGCCCGCAGACGTACACAAACCCTTCGTTGAATAGGTCTCTGTTTGGTGATGCCACTCCACGCATTCCTAAACTTTCTCCAGCCACTCTGTTTGTTTGGCCTCCTTTTCCCAAAAGTCCTCTAGGGCCTCCTTCCAATTGGCCACGACCGGGCACTCCACACTTTTCGTTGAATAGGTCTCTGTTTGGTAATGCCACTCCACCCATTCCTAAACTTTCTCCAGCCACTATGTTTGTTTGGCCTCCTTTTCCCAAAAGTCCTCTAGGGCCTCCTTCCAATTGGCCACGACCGGGCACTCCACACTCTCCGAAAAATCCTCTGGGGGCTCCCTTCAATTCTCCCACCTCTCCAAGCTTTCCCAACACTCTTCCGGGTTGTACTCCACCATTTCCACAAATGACACCCATCAGTCGAGGTGTTTCACTTCAGCCTGTCTCTGATGCTCTTTTTGGCACCCCTGGACTGACTAGTCAATATTTGGAAGCCGACCTACGGGCGTCCACAACCCCTTCCTTGCAATGGTCTTTGCGCAGTTTTTCACCATTACCACAACCTCGTACTCTAGGCTTTCCTGCTATTCCCAATTTTCCTCCATTCAGACCGGGCACTCTAGGATTTCCCAAATTTTCTCCTGCCCCTCCATTCAATTTTTCACGCCCAGGCACTCCAAGATTCCCCAAATTTCCTCCGAGGACTCCATGATTTCCCAAAACTTCTCGACGCCCCCCCTTTTGATATTCCACCGAATCCACAACCCACCACTCCCGACTTTCCACCTAAGTCCCCCTTGGATGCTCCTTTTGGTGAACCCACCACTCCTAGCTTTCCATCTCAGACCCCCTCTCATGCTCCTTTTGGTGCACCCACCACTATAGGATTTCCACGTCAGCCCCCGTCAGCCCCCCTCTGATGCTCCTTTTGGAACCCCAGGACTTACTAACAAAATTTGGAAGCAAGTTTAGAGGCGTCCACAACCCCTTCGTTGCAGTCATCTTTGCGCAGTTTTCCACCATTGCAAAAACTGGGTATTCCAGGCTTTCCGAAATTTCCTCGAGGGCCTCCATTCAATTTTGCACGACCAGACACTCCAGGCTTCCTCAAATTTCCTCTATTTAATTTTCGAAGACCAGGCCCTCCAAACACACGTGGAGGCCCTCCCTTCGATATTCAACCAAACTCACAACCCACCACTCCACACATTCCACCTCAACCCCCCTCTGATGCTCCTTTTGGCACCTTAGGACCTGCCAGCGAAAATTTTGAGGCAAGCCTACAAGTATCCACAACCCCTTCATTGCTGTCATATTTGCATTGTTTTCCACCCTTTCAACAACTGAGCATTCCAAGCTTTCCCAAATTTCCTCTAGCGCCTCCATTCAATTTTCCAAAACCAGGCCCTCCACGCTCTCCAAAAACTCCTCAAAGTCCTCTTTTCGATTTTCCACCAAACTCACAACCCACCACTCTAGGAGTTCAAACTCAGCGCCCCTCTAATGCTCGGTGTTACCCCATTACCTTCTAGTCAATAGAAAGTCCCATTCATCTTTTGGGTCTCAGCGTTTGTGTTTGACATATTGTAATAGTTTTCCATAGTTTTTTATGAGAAGTTCATGTGCTTGATTTACATTTATCGTTTATATCGTACTTCTGATAAAAAGTGTGGTTTGAGGGATAGGTAGGGCTCCTAAGGTGTAATAACAATAGTATATACCAACATTCGTGCTCTACAAATGGTATGATTACTATATATATGCTTATTTTGTAAGGATTTTCATGTTGGGTTTCAATAACGAACAAGAAGCTGCTATTTAACAAAATATTTATTGGCTACGTTGGTACGGTGATTGTGCTGCAACGAGGATCTGCATGTTGGGTCTCAATAACAACCATGAAGCTGCTATTAAAAGTAAATTTCATCTTAATCATGCCCTCTTTCATTGAAACAAAGAAATTGTTTTGCAATACATTAGATAACAACTAAAAGTAATGATTATGGATTAAATAGCCAATTTGTTTTGCAATATCTTTCATAACTGAAAATAATGACCATGGTTTATAATACCCTTGATATAAAATAATGATCATAAAATTTGTAATGATTATGAATTAATACAATTTATATAAGCCAATACAATTCCTACAAAATAATATTATCCCATTTTACAATTTTAAATGAAAATGTACGAGACTAATAATAAATATAATTAAAGTTTTGGATATCAAAATAAAGTTTTTCTTTTATTAACTTTTTTGAAAAAAAACATTATTTTTTTAACTCTAAATATTAATAGTAATGATCATCAAGTTCTAAAAATATTTTATAATTGGAGGTAATGATCATGAGTTTATAAACTTTATTCTGAATCAAATTCCTTCAAAATAATATTATTGTATTTTCAAATAAAAATATAAAAAACTAATTAACAAATATAATTTACACTTTGATATCAAAATAAATTTCTCTTGCACCTTTTTTTTAATCTAAATATTACTCCAAAAATGGTTTATTTATTTCTATACAAACCATCACATTTCAATTAGCCACATGACATGATTTGGATTGTACAAAACACTTATAACCAAGAACTACATTTTATAATATTGAACACAACACTTTCTAAATATTGATATTTATTTTGAAATAGGAAAGAGTAATTTTCATTTTCGTTGTAATCTTTTTCTTTATAATAATATGATATAAATATAAAGAAATTAATATAAAATAATATTAGAAATTTTAGTGACTTCTTTTTTAGTAATATAATTTTGTATTTTATTATTTACATTTTTAATGAAAATAGAAATATGTCTTTTTTATTTATATATTATATAGATAAAAGGTAAGATATTTTTACATTCTTAAAATTTGACATCAAACAATTACAAAAATAAGTTTTAATTAGTAAAAATAATGAAAATAATAGGACTTGATTTTGTAGAAATTTGAATAATAGATCACTTATTCACCCAGATTATCCTGATCACACATTATTTGAGCTTCATGCATAATACATAACCTCTTCTACTATTGATCATCAATTTGTGGAATTAAAAACAATCGCATGCGCACATTAAAAACATAAACAATCACACATATAAACACAATATTTATGGGAAAGCTCAAAGTTGAAAACCCCCAACTATCTGTATATTATAATGATAGAGAACATGTAACAATCATAGTACAAACTCCTCACAAGCTCTCAGTACTATCTCCAATTGTTACACACAAAACAAGCTCAGATCATACATATCACATGCTCCAATCTACTCCACCTATCTGCCTGCCTCTACTGCGCAATCCAACATGGAAAAACATGAGATCCAAGTTCGAATCCCACCAAGATGTACTGCGCAATCCTCATTGGCAATCTCAATCAATGTGTGTGCAAATGTCATGCACAATTATAGTCACAATTGATAGTCACACTACTCTTTCACCTAACCTCTCCACTGGTCTTCACTGAACTGTCCATGCACATGAGTTAAAAGATGTATTCTTTAGTTGATTTATGAGTTAATAATTAGTGAATTAATTAATAATTAATTCACACGACTCATCACTAGTGTATTTTTCAGTTAGACTAAATACAACTAGTTCAACTAAGTTAAACCGAACACAACTCCACCAACTGTCTCATCAACTCCACCAAACTCTGCCACATGAGTTATAACTGAAGTCAACCATGCAATAGCTCAACTAACCCTTAGGAAAATCATAATTCCTTCTGTCAGCTGCATGTGCCACATCCGTAGCTCGAACTGAAGTGCTCCAAGAGGATAAGATAATGCTTATAGTCCAAATATTATTAGCCCTTAATAATATTCGACATATCTATTTTTAGACTGGCAGTCTAAAAATAGACTCCGCCCAGTATGTCTAAAAATAGAGGTCCATCTATTTTTTCCGACTTAACCAACCATCCACAAATAGCATCCTGCAACTCATAGACCATGATCCATATGTCTAAAAATAGACTTTGCGCCAAAAAATAGCCTGCGGGCCCACTTAGTGAAGGCGACTTCTTTTCACTAAGCTCCATCATCTTGTTGCATTCTCAACACTTCCCTCTCAACAAGATATGGATTATCTCAACCCCTATCTTGCCTCTGTGGTATTCGAATGTGCTCCCGGTGAGCACCTTCGTCAAGATATCAGCATCCCGATCCTCCGTGGGAATGTATGAAAGTAACATGATCTTCCGCTGCAAACAATCTCTGATATGATGATACCGAATGTCAATGTGTTTAGATCTATCATGAAATACTGGATTAATCGAGAGTTTGATGCAACTCTGATTATCACAATGAATCACAGTAGGATCTAAGTGTGAACCAAACAACCTGAGAGGATCTTCCTCATCCATATAGCCTCGCATGCAGCCAAACTCGCTGCCATATACTTGGCCTCTGCTGAACTGAGTGCCACGGATCTCTGCTTCCTGCTGTACCAAGAAACTACTGTCGACCCGATACTGAAAATCCCTCCAGATGTGCTCTTTCTGTCCGTTGGGCTCCCTACCCAATCTGCATCCGTGAAGCCACAAAGCTTCACCCCATCCTCCTGTCTGTACCACAGACCATATCCCAATGTGCCTCTAAGATAACGCAATACATGCTTTCCTGCCTTCCAGAAGAGCTTGGTAGGCTTAAACATAGCTTGTGAAATCTGGTTAACAGCATAGCATATATCGGGTCATGTATTGACCAGATACATAAGCGACCCCACCAACCGTCGAAAGACAGTGGCATCCACTACCTCTGCCGAAGTAGCATCCTCCTTCCTCCAACTTCCAGGAAGAGGAGTATCAACAAAGCCAGCAAATCATGCATGTTGAACTTCTCCAGTATCTCCCGGGCATACTTACCCTGAGAAACAAACAGTCCATCACTGCGCTGCCAAATTTCCAATCCCAGGAAATAATGAAGGAGGCCCAATTCCTTCATTTCAAACTCTCTTGCAAGATCCTCCTTGCATGAAAGTATCAACAACTCATCACCTGTCAAAATCAAATCATCTACATAAAGTACAATGATCAGCAACTTACCCTCCACCACAATCTGGTATAGGTTCGGATCCCCCTCACTCTTGAAGAATCCAAGTCCAGTGAAATAACTGTCTATCCGTGTGTACCAAGCACGAGGTGCTTGTTTCAACCCATACAGCGCTCTCTTGAGCCTGCACACATGCGACTTGGTGCTGAAGATCTCAAAACCTTCGAGCTGCTCTATGTACACCTCCTCCTCAATGACTCCATTAAGGAACACAGTCTTCACATCCATCTGATGAATGTGCCACCCCATCTGTGTTGAGAGAGCTAAGATCGTCTGTATGGAAGAATACCTTGCGACAGGTGCAAAGGTCTCCTTATAATCGATCCCCTGTATCTGTGAAAAGCCTCGAGCAACAAATCTTTCCTTATACTTCTCCACACTCTCGTCAGCTGCCTGCTTCACTTTGTAGATCCATCTCGAACCCACCACTGATTTCCCCTCCGGTCTTGGGACAATCTCCCATGCACTGTTTCTGACAATCGAATCATACTCTTCCACCATGGCATCTACCCATGCGAGGTCCTCCATAGCTTCCTCGAAAGAGGATGGCTCTGTCAGGATACACTTGCTCACAAGAGCCATGTATCTAGTATACCAGTCAGGTGACTGTCTCTGTCTACGCTGTGATGTAGGAGCTCCTACAACCTTCTCTGCATCTTGAGCCAGTCGCTCAGCTTCTGTAGTGCGCTTCCGCCCTATGATGGTTGGCGCTGCATGAGTGGTCTCTTCCACTCCATGAACTTCATCTTGTGGCTGATCCACATCCTGAGGCTCATCCTTAGGAACTAATAGCTCCTCCTCTGCATGCAAGTGTAGCTCCCTCTCAATCGAACACTTCATGGCTTTCTCCTCCTGAAATTTGATATCCCGTCGCACAACAGTCTTGCGACTATCTGGAAAATACACACGATAATTGTGGGGCGTATCAGTGTACCCCACAAATATCCCAACCTCCGCAGTTGGCTCCAGCTTCTTCCTGGCATCCTTCATCACATGAATGTAAACAAGTGAACCAAAATCCCTCAAATGGGAAATATCAGGCCTCTTACCAGAAAACGCCTCTTCAGGTGTACTCATGCCAAGTATCCTGTGAGGACAATGGTTCTGCACATATACTGCAGTATTTCATGCCTCTGCCCACAAGTGAATGGGTAGGCCCTGATCATGCAACATCGCTCGTGCAACACCCACGATCGTTATGTTCTTCCGCTCAGCAACCCCGTTCTGCTGTGGGTTATGAGGTGCTATGAGCTCTCTTCGAATTCCTTCTACGCTGCAAAAGTCCTTGAATTCGCCAGAGATGAATTCACCACCATTGTCGCTCCTTAGAGCCTTCACCTGCTTCCCCGATTCTTTCTCAACCAGCGCCTTGAACTCACAGAATTTTGAGTATGTCTCGCTCTTCTTCTGCATGAAGAAGATCCAGCACTTCCGAGAAAAATCATCAACAAATATCACATAGTACCCGTAGCCATTGCCAAAGCCATCAGAAAAGGTCCACACACGTCTCTGTGAATTCTCTCATGATCGAGGCGCGACTATCCCTTCTCAGAGGCGTGGATTTCACAAATCTTCTCAAGGTACACCCCTCACCGATCTGATCGCACAAGAGTGCCTTTATTTAGAATCCCAAGAGAAATCTGTCAATATCTTCAAAGCTCCATGGTGAAGGTGGCCTAATCTCCTATGGCTACGACTCTCGCCATCATCCCGGTTCACCACACTGCTCGCCCACCGCTATTGCTAAGTACGAGCTAACACTACCTACAATTGATAAAGGTTCTTAACTCGAACCCCTATCCTCTGGGTCTCACCAGTTGCCTTACTGCGTAGGAAAGCCTTTCCCTTGCTAAAGACAACATCATATCCCTTGTCTCCTAACATCGCCACAGAGATAAGATTCTTCTTCAATCCTGGAACATGCATCACTTCCTTCAATACAAAGGGTTTAACAGACTCCCTCTCAAAGGAAATGGTACCGATAACGGTTGCACTGTATCTACCATCATCGCCCATCTCGATGTGCACTCCAAGATCTTTCTCATCCAGATCAATAAACAAATTTCGATCTCCTGTCATGTGAAAAGACGCACCACTGTCCAGAAACCATACTGATCCCACCACACTTAAGACCAAGCATGTGAACAATGAAAAATCCAGTTCAAATTTCCAGGCTAAGGCCTCTCCAGCTGTAGATCCAGCAGCCTGCTTATTTTTCTTCTTTTGCGGACAATTTGTGGCATAATGTCCATGTTGGTGATAGTGAAAGCACTTCACCTTGGACATGTCCTGCTTCTTGCCTTTCGCACCGGAATGAGAAGCTTTCTCACTCTTCCCCTTCTTTTCTTTGGCAGCCAAAGATAAATTCTCTTCATCATATGCCTTTGATGAAGATTCGTCCCTGGTACTCCGCCTTATCTCCTCTTGCACAAGATCCGACCAAAGTCGCTCCCATCCTGGCAATTTCTCCCGACCATTGACAGAGTCCTGATAGGAATGCCAATTCTTCAGAAGCCCAAGGAGAGCCAAGCTCACCAAGTCCTCATCATCTACAGTCACCCCCACACTTCCCAGCTCATCCTTGCATTGGGTGAACTTCGTGAGGTACTTGGGCATACTGTCGCCTTTCTCCATCTTTATGTTTCTGATTTTATCCTTTAGCGCCAACTTCCTCTGGTCGCTCTTGCTTTGGAATAAATATGTCAAGGCTTTCCACATCAAGAATGGAGAAGCCTTACCATGCAGGCTGGATACTATGTGATCCTTCATGCCCTCCAAAAAAATCCTTCGACACTTTGCTGTCTTCTTTTGCCAAGCCTCAACTAAGGCAGCATCACTAGAAGTAGGCTTTGGGACTTCAGTATCTATGAACTCCTTCAGCCCATTGTCATCTAACACCGCCTCCATCCTCTCCTTCCATGCAATATAATTCGAGCTTCCCTCAAGGGAATACTCCAATCGCAATCCGTTGAAAGACATCTCAACTTTGACACCAAGAAAACACTACTGCAAATTCGAATTCCACCAGCACAAAACTCAACCGCTTCAATGTTCTTCAATTGCTCCAATGATCAATACTGCTCTAATACCATGTATAAATTTGAATAATAGATCACTTATTCACCGAGATTATCCTGATCACACACTATTTGAGCTTCATGCATAATACATAACCTCTTCCACTATTGATCATTAATTTGCGGAATTAAAAACAATCGCATGCGCACATTAAAAACATAAACAATCACACATATAAACACAGTATTTATGGGAAAGCTTAAAGCTGAAAACCCCCAAATATCTGTATATTATAATGATAGAGAACATGTAACAATCATAGTACAAACTCCTCACAAGCTCTCAGCACTATCTCCAATTGTTACACACAAAACAAGATCAGATCATACATATCACATGCTCCAATCTACTCCACCTGTCTTCCTGCCTCTAATGTGCAATCCAACATGGAAAAACATGAGATCCAAGTTCGAATCCCACCAAGATGTACTGCGCAATCCTCATTGGCAATCTCAATCAATGTGTGTGCAAATCTCATGCACAAGTATAGTCACAACTGATAGTCACACTGCTCTTTCACCTAACCTCTCCACTGGTCTTCACTGAACTATCCATGCACATGAGTTAACTGAAGACCACTCATCACTAGTGTATTAATCAGTTAGACTAATCACAACTAGTTCAACTAAGTAAAACTGAACACAACTCCATTAACTCCTCAATCAACTCCACCAAACTCAATCACCTAAGTTCTAACTGAAGTCCATCATGCAATAACTCAACTAAACCCTAGGAATAGCGTAATTCCTTCTGTCAGCTGCATGTGCCACATCCGTAGCTCAAACTGAAGTGCTCCAAGAGGATAAGATAATGTTTATATTCCAAATATTATTAAGAGCTAATAATATTCGACATATCTATTTTTAGACTGGCAATCTAAAAATAGATTTCGCCCAGTATGTCTAAAAATAGAAGTCCATCTATTTTTCCCGAACTGACCATCCATCCACAAATAGCATCCTGCAACTCATAGACCATGATCTATATGTCTAAAAATAGACATAGTCTAAAAATAGACTTTGCACCAAAAATAGCCTGCGGGCCCACTTAGTGAAGGCGACTTCTTTCCACTAAGCTCCATCATCTTGTTGCATTCTCAACAGATTTTTGTATTGGAATTCATATCTTAAGGATATTTATGTGTCCTACAATGTCAATCTTTTAACAAAAAAATAAGGAATATATTTTCAACTTGAAAGATATAGGATTCTGCCTTAAATAAATAGTAAAGGAGAGAAGTGTTTAAATAAGTTGTAAAGGAAAAGAGTGAGAAGGTTGAAAGCTATCAAATTTCATTCTTCACACTCACAAGTTATTCAATCTAGTAGCCAAGCAAATTTTCCCAAACCTTTGACTTAAAGCTTCATTCCTCCTACTTGTAAAAGCAAAGAGAAAACAATCCCGCTATATACAGGACCAAAACACCCTATTCGATGCAAGTGAGATCTATAATAATTTAACAAATAAGGGTTAACCTATATTGCTATAATGTCAATAGAAATAGAATAGAGATTGAGCATATTTGACATGCCATCATTTCATTGTATACCACCCAGATGTAGCTTTTAAAGTCATTGGAGAGGAATGACATAGTAATAAAACTAATATATTTCATTCCATTGTCGACGAACATTTGAGACGGTGCTTGGAATTTTCCTTTGGTATAGATAGGAAGAGTTATAGGGTCCAGCTTTACCATTATTAGTTTTGATATTGTTGGTTCTTGGAATCTTCTTTTGGTATAGATAGGAAGAGTTATAGGGTCAAACTTTACTATTATTAGTTTTTATATTGTTGCTTGTTGTCATAATTTATTGATTAAAGAAAATTATACAATTCATTTGGATGGTTGCGTGTCACTGTATCTTAATACTTATATAGTGGGATAAATGTATTGTTGATTTTATAATGTTTTGGATATTCGGTCATGAGAGTTGTAGTGTCTATATACACATTTCTTAAACTTTGTCATGAGAGTTGTAGTGTCTGTATACACATTTCCTAAAGTAAACCTCATCAGTAAAACTCATAGGATAAGTTGTAGTGTCTATATACACATTTCCTAAAGTAAACCTCATAGGATCCTTTCTTCTTCTTTCGAATATTTGGATATTATGGATAGTCCACTATTGGAAATGAAGAAAGAGAAGATGAAAAAAAGGAAAAGACCAAAATCAAGGAAAAGATATGAAAAGATTCATACCTAAGATGATGCGAAAAAATAAAAAGTTAATGCAACACTAAACGATATCAATTGCCACATATATCCATGCAACCAACAAAAAAACCAAAAAAAATGATGAAGTAAAATAACACAAAAATGCAGAGTCCTTAGCAAAAACAATTACTAAGAATTCAAAGGATAATGAGAATTAAAAAAATAAAGAAAAAAGAATATCAAAAGGAAAGAAAAATCCAAGGTAAATTATTCATGCATCAGCAAGTTTCTTGAAATAGGCATAGCTAGTGCAATGTACACAAAATTTTGCTTTAGTTCAAAAAGAGAAAAAATACATATTGATAAAAGTCTTCCATTCATATTAGAGAAATATTACATCATATAAAGACAGAGTCTTACCTATCCTACTAGTTTTTGTTGGAAATCATTTTTGAATACTACATTAAACAAATAGTACAAATAGAAGCATCCATTATTTTTTGGTTTTAAAATTCAAACTTGAGATAAAAGGAAGAATGGTGATTCATGCATATCAACCAATCCATACACTATCAACCTCCTTTGGATCCACACCCACAACTTCAGCCTCTTCAGCCAGAGCCACACAATGTTAATTTTTTACCTTGTTTACATTACCAAAAGTGTATTTTGAAATAAAAATACTATAATGTCTCCAGTGAATTTTGAAAAGTGTCAACGAGATATCCAAATCCCGAAAAATCTCAAAAACAATAATTATAGTGAAAAACAAATGCTAAGTTCCACAATGCTGGAATCAAAATCTTATGTAATTTGTTGGTTCCAACTCCACTAAAAACTAACTGTGCAAAGGAACATTCAGCGTGCATACCATGAAAGCATTTTCTCTAAATGTATCTAATGTTGTAACTCCCATCAAATGCTTATGGTTACAAAGACTAACTCTTTTTAAAACCTCAGCTGCAATTGGTAGAGTGGAATTTATTGGGTTGTTGATAATACTCATAATTTCATTGGGACAACACTTGGTTACCCCTTTTCAGAAGATGCAGATGATTCCTGAATTGGTATTGAACAAATCATCCCTATTCAACTCAGGATTTCGTGGAATTCAGGTTGGGATAATGAGGAGATCTATTTCCACCAACGTTGCTTCAAATTTACCTTTGCTCACAAATCCAGGCACCTAAAAAACACAAAAATTGGTTTGGCATGTTGAATTATTGATTCCAGTTATACTTGTGAGTGCTCTAGATGGACGAGGTGAACAACAATTTTAGAGATGGTCCTGTGTGGGCAGGTGGTTTGAATTGCATGTTGAGTTGGAATTGTTAAAATAGCTAATTAACTCTCTCATGGAAATTTAGCTATATTTATAGAGTTATTTAATCTAGCGTTGAGTCAAGTCAATTTATGTGATAGAAGAATTTGGTTAGTGTATGCATGTGAAGTTATATTAGGTGAATTGTTAGTCGAAAAGTTTTAAATACCCTTCACCAAGTTCGTGTTATTAAGGTTGAAGTTTATGTGATCAATAGAAAAGGCACAACTCATGTGTTATTGTGTGTGAGGTATTTGTGTTATTTGTGTCTTTACTTTTCTGTTTGTCCAACAAATTTGTATCAAAGTGATGAAATGCTCAAAATTATTCTCAAAAATGAAATTATCAAAATGGTGTGGAACCTGAACGACGATGTATATATCATCATTCATGTGCAACTTGTTTCAAGTAAAATCGATACTATATGCTCCCATAAACATGTTGTGTCCACTTTCTCTAATAGGCACATTTTCCAAAAATAACAAATAACAAGGCAAAAACATTCTGAATCAAGTGCAACTTATTTCATGGAAAATCAAAAGTTGCCATGTCAAAGCACAAGAAGCCACAAAAATTTGTTCTAAGAACAAACTACACTCTCTTGTAGAATCGAAATCATGACCCATCACATAAAAGTGCACCAGCTAGCCGCATGGTCTACCAAGTTACTTGTTTAAACTTATGGCGCAATACATATTTGAATTATGGTTGGTAGAGGTATGGGGGTAGGGGCGAGGGCTTAGCCCCGGTCGCCCCAAAACAATGATTCATAGAACCGATGGTTGTGGCTGGGGGCGCAATTGTTGGGATCACCGCCCAAACCGCTGCCCAGTCCAACATGTGACCAACATTACTTTAAACCCTAATGGTTAATCGGACCGTCGAATTTTTATTTTAAAATTTGTTGATGTAAAATGTATTATAATAGTTTTAAATAGCTTGATTGCTCGTGGACGTAGCTACACGGCGAACAATGATGGACATGAAACAGAGACCGACGACAACATAGGTTCTTGGGAGGCAGTAGATTGACTATACTATGCCTAAAATTGGTGGCCGAGAAAGCCAAAACGTAGCATGACTATACTATGCCTAAAATTTATATGAGAAAACCTTATGTTATCCATTATATATGTATGCCAACATTGAAAGCAACATCAACCTCCATCCATATTTGATCTTAACACATTTGGACATTGAACATTGTCATTACTTCACACCTCTAAGCCTTTGATGAGGGGTTTACATGGTCCTATATGTTAATAAACATTTTTTTTTCATGCTAAAAAACAGAACTCGATTTTATTAAAACTGAGAAATAAACACCTAGTGATATATATGATTTTCCATTCTGCTATATTTTCTGTGTCAATCATAAAAAGTCTTCTGAAATAAAAAAACATTTCCAGCCTATGTATCTATAAAAAGCCATCATATGTTACAAACAAAAAGGATAATATTGACAAAGGGTCAAAGAAGAACAACCAATTGCATGACATCTATGGCAGAGCGATGAGCTCCTTCACATTAGATGAGCCATCATGGAAAAAAACAAAAAAAAATAAAAAGGTATCTTAAAAGGTATTTCTAAGATTGGCATTTTGTTATGACATTCATTTCTTTGTAAATTTGTTAAATATAAAAATATTTAGCATAGAATTATCTTATCGTATATATCTAACATGAATTTAGATGGAACACATTTCTTCATATGTAAATTTTTTTAGAGTGAAAAATGCAATATTTTATATTTTAATGTTTAAATTGTATTTTTGAATGCTGAATAAAGTATATATAAGACCAAATAAAAATTTTAATCATACCAACTTTTTTTTCTACATATAAATATATATAAAGTTCATATCCATATAAATTAGTTAAAATAGATCTTCAAATAGTATATTTAAATATGTTATTAAAATATCTTTGAAGAGAATAATATTGAAGCATCTCTTTCACACATATTTTCACTTCTAATTACTTTAGAACATATGCATTTTTGTTAAATTATAACCACATAATTATTTTTATTTAGAACATAATTTTTAATTTTTATTTTTATTTGAAAGGGAAATGGACTCACGAAAAAACTTGCACATCCATCTCATACTAAATTGTAGCATGAATCTCTATACTCACACATATAAAAATGGGGCATATTTTAATAAACATATACATAACAATAAGTATATAACCATCGACAAATGCCTCGTGTATGGCTAATTCAATGCAATAAAAACTTGACCCCATTTGGGCTTGACACCATTGACTCGAAACATAAATTTTCATATTATGATATTTATATATTCATATAAATTCCACATTGTACTCGCAACTGGGATTTTATTGCATTTTAATGTTTCAATTTCCCACATGAAACCCCGTCAACTATAATGATCATAAAATTGTAATTCACACTCTCCACTTGAATTAAATATGTCGAGTGAGCTACAATAAATTGGGTTATTGTGCAACCATTTACTTTTAGGAATTAAAGTATGGTCTCTGTATTTTTTTCGGACATTCTATCAAATACATTGAGTCATCTTTCAAATGTGTGTCTTTGGGTTTCACTTTTCATTTTAAAGTAAATTTAATCATTTTTCTTATAATTAATCTAGTGATTAAACCAAATAAAATAGAATAACCCTTTTTGCTTCTTGCAATCTAATTCTGAGGAGAAATTACACCTTTTAAATCACTATGAATTTCGTCAAACGATTGATGAACAACTAGTAAACCTTCAATTTTGTTACAACTTTGATCTAACCAAGCCCAAAAACCATCAAATTTTTGACCTGTCATTCCTTAGGTTCCCATCTGTGGCATCTACTGTCATATTTAGAGAAATTTATGTTGTTTCCACCATTGTGATTTTTTTCAAAATGTTCCCAAGCTTGTTCCAAATCAAGCCCAATTTAAACTAGTTATTGCAACTTGGGATCTAATACTAATATGAAGTGTTCCTTGCTCCACGTTGGGAAACACCACTTAATAAGTGCTGCTATGATACCAATCTATAGTGCCCCCAAACTCCAAGTGGCAACATCACTCTTATGATGCTACCAAATCCTTTAATTAATTGAAATAATATGCAAAGGCATACATATTTTTCTACCATGATTTCAATATGGACCCAATAGTTTAATTAAAATGATATGTATCACTATATGTCATGCAACATTGTACATTATGTATAAAATAAATTAACCCGCACAGTAGAAAGACATAATAACACTATGCAACATTTTTAACTACATTTTAATGATATCAACAATAGCATAAAACAAGATAAAATATATACTATACACATATGCTAGAAAGTGAAATAAGTGAAAAACTTATATGTTGGAAAGAGTCGACTAGCTTTGGGATCTCCATGTTCCACCTAGCCATAGACCATGTGGTTCATAGGCCTAACCAAAGGTCACTCACGAGTTGGGATAGGAATCTCCAAAAGCAACAAATGACAAATAACAACAAATCCTAGGCCACAATAGCAACCC
Source organism: Pinus albicaulis (assembly GCA_034641835.2). Classification (NCBI taxonomy): domain Eukaryota; kingdom Viridiplantae; phylum Streptophyta; class Pinopsida; order Pinales; family Pinaceae; genus Pinus; species Pinus albicaulis. The sequence goes on along the minus strand of CM076572.1, from coordinate 913,363,720 downwards.
TATCATCCTCACCTCCAACCACAAGCGCATGTCCACATGATCAACACCTAAGTGGAATACCCTGACTCTCTCTATGGTTCCCACTATCTAGAGAAACTAACAATTGTCTACAATAGTCTTATCCTGCAAGTTCACAAGCCTTGGTGTTGCCTGGTGGCCAAGTGCCAACATCCAAACCAAATAGAACCCTTGTTTGATACCAGAGCCCAACCCAGGACTCTGTAACTATCTCCAAACAATTTCCCATGAGAACTCCATGGTGCCAAGCCATAATCAGGTCCAAAAACCCCTTGTAGCCTCCAAACTTCCAGAGCCACCAGGGCTCATGTAAACAAAATATATTTGTCTTCGTATGATTGCTTAACTAGCCATACAAATATCTACTTCTAAAGTCCAACCCAGGAGTCATTGCCTCCTCAATCTATAAGACTAAATAGTTAACTAAATTCCATAACCCATATTCAGCCCTTTGTTACCCAATTCATTGAATCCTCAATGAATAATAATTCATATAATAACATGAATCTAAAATTTCTTTATAATGCATGGTGTTCACTAGCCCAGTGTGTTGAAATGCGAGGAGGAAATGGCACCAAAAGGGGGCTTCTAATTTAATATTCCCTTAATTAAATTGTAAAAGAATTTGTAATTTCATCTCATGACAACTTGTATTAGTTAAATTAGTCAGAATGACGGAGTTATCTTAGGGAATTCGAGTTAGGGTCAGAGAGACAACATGCAAATTTCTCCCATGATTTAAGGGGGTCCAATTACACTTGTTTGTGAGTTCTACCCCAAGATGCTTTAAGATTTTCCCAAGCTTAGAATTTGTCCCCAACCACGATATCTAAAGTATTTTCTCTCCCTCCATTAAATCTTATTTGAATATTATACATAACTTTCCCATGGAAAAATTATTTCAGCAAGCATCTCACTTCTAAATGAGTTATTCCTCGAGTTTATCCATTCTTATCATTAATAATAGTTTCTCAATGTACTTTATGGATTTTCTTTCATTAACAAGATATACTTAGTTTAAAATAAACAATTAAAATTAACACATGGAGGGCTATTACAATATACATAAATATAGAAGAGGTGGATGACCACCAATGTACTCGATTAGATTATTAGTCTCGATGATGAACCACACTGGCTGGTTCGAAACACGTCAACAAAATATTCTAGAATGTGATTATCACCAAAATATTTTTTATATATTTTATGGATCACAGAAGCAAAATTCCCAAAATTATTAGTTCTCCTTAGAAATAAATGGTTTCCATTGCATCTAGTTCCTAGTGGATATGAGGAATATTTTGTTTACATTGAACCTTGGTGAATCACATTCCATGCTAAGAAAGTTTTCTTGGTTTAACAACTTGATAGAGTTGTATGTTCTACTAGTGAGTTCCCATCATTTTCGTGTCAATTATATGATCCAATATATCATTCTTAATACATTTAGGTTTATTTTGGTAGAAAAAAAGTGCTCACCTGCAACCAAAGTGATTAAAAGAGGTAGGAAATATGGTCAAAGTAGCTTCACATTAAATATTATGTGACACACAAGAAAACAAGATTACTCAATTCGAAGGCATTGTCGCCGATAGCCTCTATGATGGTGTAAATCCCATATAAAAGTCGTTTAATCTTCTTATGGGGGCATTTGAGGTAATTTTATACAAAAATAAATACACCTTATAAACATCTTAAAAGTTGTTTGGAACTTGATTAGGGAAATGCCATTACTTATACTTAGCAGTGGCCTTATATAAGATAGAATTAACATGTTATAGGTGACATCGTATTTGATAAAAAACACAGCTTGTCTATTTGGGTCAACTAAAGTGTGCCAAGACACTATTTGCGAATACAGAGTGCGTAGAGCTTCATCAATGGCGCCCCATGGATGGATCCTAAATGAAGCCTGAAAAGGGTCATGGCTAGTAAAGTCTTGGAGATTTTTTTACAGTGATGTTGAGCATATGAAAGGCTATTTTCATCACCACACAAATTCTAGGAGTTGTACATGCATAGGATAATCATATTTGTGGATACTTTACTTTTTACATCTATTTATGAATGAAAGGAAGTCAATTTTAAACTAGTTTCCATCAAAGACTGTAAGCTAGAATAGAAGGGACTTAGAAGGAATCTGTCATCCCCATATTAGAATAATGTTGTGTAGTAGCCCGAAATGAACCCAAAACATGCTTAAATAAGAAATTATTGGTGACCTTTGTTTCGATAGTTAGTTTACATGGTGCAAAAATGGTCATCTTAGAGAACCAATTAAAAAACAAAAATAAACAATTATGACCATGATTGGTGGAGGGAAAATCCTCACATCTAATCCATGGAGATTGATTCCTAGGGATTTTGTTTTACCGTAGGTAGAATATTGGATGACTCTTGTTTGTTAATGTTGATTACAACAATTCTACAAGAAGTGAAATGTTTGATATACGAGTTGATTTCCTTTCAATGGCTTCTATAGTACAAATACCTCTAAATTATAGTTATTAATGTCTTTGCCAAGTCGTAGTTCCCTACCATCCAACTATAATGTGGTTCCTATAGTAACTTTTCATTCTCACTTAAAGAAATAAAAATATGACCAACATAACACATGAATACATCCAAAAGGTGGAATTATAGAACTTGTCTTCCTATGCTCAGTCTGTAATAAGTAGCAATGAATCGTAGAATTATTTTTATTTTGACACATACCACGACAAATTGTATTTAGCTCCACCTTTTTTTACTTCATTTAAGAGTAAAGAAATATGAGAAAACCTGAATATGAGCGTATGGTAGAAAGTGGCAGGTTCCAAGAAGTCATCATGCATATCCAATCACAATTGACCTTAGCTAGGTCCACAGGCATGCCATGGTAATCCAAAATGCATCGTACAAATTGGATCTAATGCACAACAAATGAAAATTTATATAAATTTTCATATAACTTATGTTTTTGTACGATCATTAAGACATGTCAGATGTATTGTCAATGTTCTGCCCAGGCCCTACTGAAGATGTTTATGTCATCCAAATACACAACCACAAAAATGTTTTTGAATCGGAAGAAGATATCATCCAAGATTGTCATGAATGTAATTGTAGCATTATTGAAACCTTATAACATACAAAAAATACTTATAATTAGCCAATTTGTTAACATAGACAACACATGCATACACTAAACAAGAAAATGCAATAGACATAAAGAAACCATAGTAGATAACTAATATGATCAGGAACCTGAGGTAGGTGACTTAACACTTTATTATGTAAACAATGTTACAAGTAAAATAGAGGAGTATTACCAATATACTTATGGTTCATTTACAATATATAATTACCATATGTAGTAGTCTATAGATATTTCAATCCAACCCATGACTTAGACAAGTCATTTTTCCATTTCTCTCTCACTCATCCAATGGAAATCATGTTGTTTTTTGCAAACCTTGAACTTGACACGATTGAAAAAAAATGAAAAAAATAAAAACAAAAATATTTCATGTCGCATTTGATGCCTCAACACATTGATTCACCCTGAAATATCTATGAGAAATTCATGGAAATGTGAGCCCCTTCATTCAAAGGGGGAGCTAAGTGTCAGCCATCATCTTTTTAGTGACTAATTTCTCAACCATCCACTGATTCCTTCCAATTTATTCCAAGTTTTGTTGGGTCTTCCCAGAATATCTCAACTCTTACGAGGTCAATCTAATTCTTTCTAAGTCATCCTTGTCCTCCAAAGTTATCCCATGTTCACCAAGGTCATCATAGTCCACCCAATTCGTCGACTCAATTGCACCTAGGCATTCCTACAGAAGTCGATGTGTCTAATTACATCTCAAGGTATTTGAAGGAAATTACATAGGTTATGGTATGATCCACCCCTTGGGTTGGCATGACCCTCTTGTGAACCAAAGAATTTTGATATTCATGTAAATACAATATGGGAAAGTGACCTCCTGATCCATCTGATTGGGCATGAAAAATATAGTGTTCTAACCTCCCCCTCCATTTGGTTTAACAAGTTGATAGAGTTCTATTTATACTAGAGAGTGCCCATCATTTTGGTGTTGATTATATGATCCACTATATCGTTCTTAATACACTTAGCTTTAATTCAGTCGACTATGATCCAAAAAATAGAATAGGTGAATGACCACCAATGTACCCACTTATATTATTACTCCTCCTTAGAAAGAAATGGTTTCCATTGCATCAAGTTCCTACTGGATATGGGGAATATTTTGTTGATAATGAACCTTGGTGAGTCACATTCCATGCTAAGCAAGTTGTATCCGTTTAACAACTTGATAGAGTTGAATATTCCACTAGTGAGTGTCCATCATTTTGGTGTCCATTATATGATCGACTATATCATTCTTAATACATTTAGGTTTATTTTGGTACGCGAAAAGTGCTCATCCACATCCAAAGTGCTTAAAATAGGTAGGAAATATGGTCAAAGTAGCTTCACAATAAATATTATGTTCAAGGAAAGAAAACATGAATACTCAATTCGAAGGCACTGTCACCCATTGCCTCTATGATGGTGTAAATCCCATATAAAAGTGGTTTATTCTTCTTATGGGACCTTTAAGGTAATTCTCTAGAAAAAGAACTACACCTTATCAACATCCTAAAAATTGTTTGGAACTTAATGTTGACAATGTTGCTACTTATACTTAGCATTGCCCTTATATAAGATAGAATGAACATGTTATTGGTGAAACTGGATTTGATAAAAAAAAACGACTTCTTTATTTGCATCAACTGAAGTGTGACGTCTTGGAGAGTTTTTTTACAGTGATGTTGAACATATGGAAGACGCTTTTCATAAGCACGTAGATTCTTGGAGCTTTACATGCATAAGATAATCATCTTGTTGGATACTTTCCCTTTTCCATCTATTTATTAATGAAAGGAAGTCAAATTTGTTAACATGGTTTCCATCGAAGACGGTAAGCTAGAGCAGAAGGGACTTCGAACGAACCTGTTCTCACCATACTAAAATAATGGTTTGTAGTAGCCGGAAATGAACCCAAACATTCTTAAAGGAGAGATTAGTGTTGACTTTCACTGTGATACGCCAAAATGGTCATATTAGAAAACCAATTAACCAATTACGACCATGATTGGTGGAGGACAAATCCTCACATGAAGAGTGTATGAACCTGGTTTGTTAATGTTGATTGCATAAATCCTACAAGATATAATCCAAAAGCAATCATGGGAACATTGTTTTTCAAGAGGCATTGTGCTTTGTTCTTTAGAGTGGTTGGAAAAAACAAGGATTGATATAGCGTTTGCACGCTGTAGGAAGACTCGTGAGTCGTGATGTCAAATAAACACTTGAGAATAGAATGAAACCATCAGGAAAATTCGCGAACGGAAAACTCGGGAACGAAAAAAGGATCGCAACTCCAAACCTAAATATAAAATCACGTATCTACATGAATTGTAGCTGAATACCAAGATAAATGGCCTTCAAACCAAAGTCCGTGTACACACTTTGCACGAGAAAACCGATTACGTGGAATCTGTGAACCCCAAAATTAAACATGGACGTGTTGCCCAATCATGGACAACGCAACCGCCAAGGAAATGTCCAGGCCACTAACTATATAAGCTAATCTACTCTTAACGGAGTTACAGATACACACCGATCATGGCGTCGGTTGAAATTCCTGCAATATCCATTTTGATTGGCTTCTTCCTAAGCTACTTGGCTTTGGGTGCCGCCACTAATTCTGCAGCTCAAGAAAAGGCTTCTGGATCTGTCGTCGTTACTGGAAAAGTGTTCTGTGATGCATGTTTGGAGAGCAGGCCCATGGCTACGTCATATCTGGTATGAAAGTCATCCTGATATTTTTTACGTCATATCTGGTATGGAAGTCATTTTGATATTTTTTATTTTTTTTTGTATAAATAGACAGAAGAGGGGGTAAATGTATACACATAACTGTTTTTTTCTTGCCGTCAACGTTTTTCTTGCTATTGTATTTATAAATTAACTTCCACTAAAACCATATCGTCAACTGAAACAGTTTTATCAAACGATCGTAAATATACATTACTTATCATGCATAGTTTCTTTCTCCTTTTGACAAATCAACAGGTGCTTCCGTTGCTGTGGAATGCGGTCTCAACCGGAAAACGTTGACGGTATCCATCACAGGAGAAACAGATGAAAATGGAGAATTCAAGGTGGAGCTTCCTTCCAATATTTTTCAGTCTGCTGATCAATTGAGCAAGTGTTCGGTGAAGCCGCTGAAAAGCCCTGACAACTCCTGCAGGATTCCCTGAAAGTCTGCACCATCCAGCCTCACGCTACGGTCGTTCTCAAATGGAGTTCTCACGTACAGTGCAGTGTCTTTCAGCTACCGCCATGAAACCATACTCGCATCGTGTTACGGCAAAGGTGTGTTGAGAATGATGAGGGGTCGAGTAGTGGCTGAGAATTTTGATCAAAATTGGAATGTAGGCCCGCAGACATACACAAACCCTTCATTGAATAGGTCTCCGTTTGGTAATGCCACTCCACGCATTCCTAAACATTCTCCAGGCACTCCATTTGTTTGGCTTCCTTTTCCGAAAAGTCCTCTAGGGCCTCGTTCCAATTGGCTATGATCGGACACTCCACGCTTTCCCAAAAATCCTCTGGGCTTTCCCTTCAATTCTCTCACCACTCTAGGCTTTCCCAACACTCCTCTGGGTTCTCTGTTCAGTACTCCACCATTTCCACAAACAACACCCATCACTCCAAGTGTTTTACCTCAGCCTGCCTCTGATGCTCCTTTTGGCACCCCAGGACTCACTAGTCAATATTTGGAAGCCAGCCTACAAGCGTCCACAACCGCTTCCTTGCAATGGTCTTCGCGCAATTTTTCACCATTACCACAACCTTGTACTCCACGCTTTCCTGCTATTCCCAATTTTCCTCCATTCAAACCGGCCACTCAAGGCTTTCCCAAATTTCCTCGAGTCCCTCCATTCAATTTTTCACGCCGAGGCACTCCAAGATTCCCCAAATTTCCTCCAGGGACTCCACGATTTCCCAAAACTCCTCGATGCCCTCCCTTTGATATTTCACCAAATCCACAACCCACCACTCCGGACTTATCACCTAAGTCCCCCTCGAATGCTCCTTTTGGTGAACCCACCACTCCTGGCTTTCCATCTCAGCCCACCTCTGATGCTCCATTTGGCGCACCCACCACTATAGGCTTTCCACCTCAGTCCCCCTCTGATGCTCCTTTTGGAACCCCAGGACTTGCTAGCCAAGATTTGGAAGCAGGTTTAGAGGCGTCCACAACCCCTTCGTTGCATTCATCTTTACGTAGTTTTCCACCATTTCAACAACCGGGCATTCCAGGATTTCCAAAATTTCCTCCACGGCCTCCATTCAATTTTCCATGACTAGGCACTCCAGGCTTCCCCAAATTTCCTCCATTCAATTTTCCAAGACCAGGCCCTCCAAAAACTCGTGGAGGTCCTCCCTTTGATATTCCACAAAACTCACAACGCACCACTCCACGCATTCCACCTCAACCCCCCTCTGATGCTCCTTTTGGCACCTTCGGACCTACGAGCCAAAATTTTGATGTAGACCTACAAGCATCCACAACCTCTTCGTTGCAGTCATCTTTGCACAGTTTTCCACCATTTCAACAACCAAGCATTCCAAGCTTTCCCAAATTTCCTCCAGTGCCTCCATTCAATTTTCCACGAACAGGCACTCTAGGCTTCCCCAAATTTCCTCCATTCAATTTTCCAAAACCAAGCCTTCCACGCTTTCCAAAAACTCCTCAAAGTCTTCCCTTCGATATTCCACCAAACTCACAACCCACCACTCCGGGCATTCAACCTCAACCCTCCTCTAATGCTCCTTTTGACACCCCAGGATCTTGTAGTCAATAGAAAATCCCTTTCATCTTTGGGGTCTCAATGTTTGTGTTTGACATATTGTACTAGTTTTCCGGGGTTTTTTATGAGAAATTCGTGTGCTTGATTTACATTTATCATTTATATCATACTACTGATAAAAAGTGTGGTTTGAGGGATAGGTATGGCTCCTGATGTGTAATAACAATGGTATATACCAACATTTGTGCTCTACAAATGTTATTATTATTACTATATATATGCTTATTGGCTACGGTGATTGTGGTGCAAAGAAAACTCTCGTAAGGATTTGCATGTTGGGTCTCAATAACGAACAAGAAGTTGCTATTTAACAAAATATTTATTGGCTACGGTGATACGGTGATTGTGTTGCAATAGACACTCTGGTAAGGATCTGCATGTTGGGTCTCAATAACAATCAAAAAGCTGCTATTTAAAAGAATGTTTATTCATTTATATCATGATTATATAAAAGTAAATTTCATCTTAATCGCCCTATTTCTATCGAACAACGAAATTGTTTTTCAATACATTAGATAACAACAAAAAGTAATGATTATGGATTAAATAGCCAATTTGTTTTTCAATATCTTTCATATCTGAAAATAATGACCATCATTTATAATATCCTTGACATAAAATAATAATCATAGAGATTGTAAGATTTTTTATAATTAGTCCGTGGGGTCTTGGTTAAATGGTGATGAGACGGGCTGTTATAGCACTCATCACAGGTTCAATTCCCTTCCCCGAGGTGATGTATTAGGACATGTTGATGAAAATAGAGTAAAAAAAAAAGAGAAAAAAGTGAAAAATGAAAGAAACTACCAAGCTTACAAAAAAATATATTTTTTATAATTAAAAGTAATGATTATGATTTAATACAATTTATATAAGTTAATAAAATTCCTATCTCATTTTACAATTTTAAATACAATTAAAGATTTTGATATTAAAATAATGTTTTTTTAATTAATTTTTTGAAAAATAAATAAATTTTTAACTCTAAATATTAATAGTAATAATGATCAAGTTCAAAAAATCTTTTATATTTGAAACTAAAGGTCATGGGTTTATAGAATTTATTGTGAATCAGATTCCTTCAAAATAATATTATTATATTTTCAAATAAAAATATAAAAGACTAATTAACAAATATAGTTTACCCTTTGATATCAAAATAGATTTTTCTTTACATTTTGATAAAGCACTTTTTTTTTTAATCTAAATATTACTCAACAAATAGTTTATTTATTTCTATACAAATCATCACATTTCAATTAGCCACATGACATGATTTGGATTCTACAAAACACTTATAACCAAGAACTACATTTTATAATATTGAACACAACACTTCTTAAATATTGATATTTATGTTGAAATACGAAAGAGTTATTTTCATTTTCTTTGTAATCTTTAACTTTATAATAATATGATATAAATATAAAGAAATTAATGTAAAATAATATTAGAAATTTTACAATGAATTAGTTTTTAGTAATATAATTTTGTATTTTATTATTTACATTTTTAACCAGCCTAGATCCATCTTAACTCTGGATCTGTTAGCGCTTCCTCGGATCTAGGCTGGTTTCAATCGTGTGCTGCCAAGGAAAATCTATCGAAGATATGATTAATTTTATCAATAATATGTAAATATATGAAATATTAGTATAATAATTTTAAATATGCTAAAGATTTATGAGATTAACTTGGTCATTTTAATTTTAAATTTTCTTAGTTACCTCAGTTCGTTGAGATGATAAATATTGTTAATAAATATAATGATGAAAGATAGAAAATGTGAATAATAAGAATGCAATCATGTTACAAATAGTCTTCATTGTGATCAAACTATTTTCTTCTACTATTCTTATTGCCACCCTTGTTAGTTTTGTTATATTTTCATATCGATTATATGAAAAAGAAAATTTAAATCGTAAACCATTTAAATCTTGAGCTCGAGCTGTTGTAGTAAACATGATACCTTGTCTCTCTTGCTCTCCAATATTAATAGGTTAAATTACTATAACACAAAAATCAATGTACATTGTCAATAACTTTTTGTGCTTACACTAAAATCAATGCATATTGTTAATTCAATCACTTCAAAATTAATGTACTGTCATATATCCAATTACATCAAATCATAAATCAACATATACATTGAAATCAATGCATTTAATGCAAGAGATCAAATAAGATTAGAAACTCACTTCTACATTGAAATCAAAGCACCTAATGCAAGCAATCAAATAAGATTAGAAACCAACATCTACACTGAAATCAATGCATTTACTCAAAGCAATCAAATAGGATTAGAAATCTCCATCTACACTGAAATCAACGCATTTAGTGCAAACAATAAAATAGGATTAGAAATAATCTACATTGAAATCAATGCATCTAGTGCAAGCAATCAAATATAATTATAATCGACGTCTAAATTGAGATCAACACATCCATGTAAGAAATCGAATGGTATTAGGAATCACCACTTACACTGAAATCAATGCATCTAGTGCAAGTAATCAAATATCATTAGAAATAAATATCTACACTAAAATTGATGCATCTAGTGCAAATAATCAAATAGGATTATAAATCACCATCTCCACTTAAATCAATCCATCTAGTGCAAGAAATATTCTTCCCTCTCTCCACCCTCCATCCATATCTATATCCCCCTCCATCTCTTGTTTTTTGTCTCTCTATCTCACCCTCGTAAACATACACGCTCTCGCACTCCATATATATCATTCTCTTTGTCAATAACCCCCTCTCCTCATCTCTCTCTTCTTCCCTCTCTTCACCTTTCATCTATATCTCTATCTTCCCCTTCTCTCCCTCTCCCCTGCTAATATCTCTCTTTCCTCCTTTTTTTCTCTCTCTCTCTCTCTCCATATTCCTTATCACTCACTCTCTCTCTCTAGAAACCAACATCTACATTGAAATCAATGCCTTTACTCAAAGAAATCAAATAGGATTAGAAATCCCCATTTACACTGAAATCAATGCAGTTATTGCAAACAATCAAATAGGATTAGAAATCATGTACATTGAAATTAATTCATCTATTACAAGTAATCAAATATCATTATAAATCGACATCTAAATTGAAATCAACAAATTCAGTGCAAGAAATCAAATTTTATTAGAAATCACTACCTACACAGAAATCAATGCGTTTAGTGCAAGTAATCAAATATCCTAAGAAATAAACATCTACACTAAAATAGATGCTTATAGTGAAAATAATCAAATAGGATTATAACTCACCATCTCCACTTATATCAATCCATCTAGTGAGAGAAATATTCTTCCCTCTCTCCACCCTACATCCATATCTATATTCCCCCTCCATCTCTTCTTTTTTGTCTCTCTATCTCACCCCCTTAAACACAGACACTCTCGAACTCCATATATATCAATCTCATTGTCAATCCCCTCCTCTCCCCATATCTATCTTCTTCCCTCTCTTATGTTCCATCTATATCTCTATATTACCCTTCTCTCCCTCTCCCCTGCTAATATCTCTCTTTCCTCCTTTTGTCCTCTCTCCCTCTCTCTCCATCTTTCTTATCACTCACTCTCTATCTCTCTCTCCACCTTTATCTCTCTATGTATTTCTTCTTACCTCCCTCTCCCTCCCCCTCCGAGTCTATCACCCTTTTCCTCCCTCTCTCCACTCTCTCACATCCTCTCTCCTCCTTCCTCTCTTTCCCTTTCTCTCCCATCTCTCTCTCCCTCTCTCTCTCTTCACACACCAACTATGTTACTATATCCCTCCCTCTCTCCTTATATCTCCTTCTCCCCCCCTTATCTCCATCTATCCTTATTTGTCTCTTTATCTCAACCGCAAACATACATGCTATCTCTCTATCTCTCCCTTGTCACTCCTTCTCTCTCTCGAGTTCTCACTCTCTATATTTATTATTTCCTACGTCTCTCCCCCTCCAACTCCATCTCTCTATCGATCCTTCTCTCCTCCTCTCTCTCAAGTCCTCTCTCTCATCCTTCCTCTCTCTCTCTCTCTCTCTCCAATACTCTCTCTTCCCCATCACTCTCTTCCTCTCTCTCATCCTTACTCTCTCACCCTTTCTCTCCTACCTCCCTCTCTCTTTTCCCTCCAATCCTCTCTCTTCCCCCCCCCCCTCTCTCTCTCTCTTTCCACCCCCCTCTCTCCAACTACATTACTATATCCCTCCCTCTCTTCTTCTCTCCCCCTTCCTTCCATACATCTTACTTTCTCTCTCTCTCTCTCTCTCTCTCTCTCTCTCTCTTCTTAGTTATGTAAACTAATGAACATAAATATTCGTAAATATAAAGCATATTATGGAGTAAATATGAAAAGAGGTTTTACTTACTTACCTCTGGTTTATTTAAATTTTTATTTATTTACCATACCTCTTTTATTTACTATGGTATTTGGCGCATAAGCTTGTTATATAATTAGATTTTTATTTATAATCCTATTTGATATATTTTTATTTATTTACCTTACTTCGGGCAGGTTGAAGCCACTAACTTTGTATATGATGCAACCTGCTTTTTTATGATAAATAGAAAATAGCAAGGACCCACCAAATTCACAAAAAAAAAAAAAATTGTTATTTTTTTACCTTACCTCTTTGTACCACTTTTATATTTATTTATTTACCATAGCTCTTTATACCTATTTTATATTTATTTATTTATCATACCTCTTTATACCTCTTTTATATTTATTTATTTACCATAGTATTTGGCCCATGGTATCAATATTAATTTGTCCCATGGTATTGGTCCTATAGGCTTCATCTAAATAAAACCTCTTTTTTAATTTTTTTTTTAAATATAAAAAGGTTTATGGAGTAAATATAAAAAAGAAAAATTATTTATTTGTCATACATCTAGTTTATATATATTTTTATTTATTTAAATTTTAAAATATTGCAACTTTGATAGGGAAATATTTATGTCTTTAAATATTTTAATTTATCCATAGAATATGGTTTTTTTTTTAAAGATTCATTTTATAAATATTCAATTAAAAGAAATATTAAAAGATTTTGGATTTTGATTGTTTGTGTTGAATTAACTCTTTTCCTTTGATTTAGGAAATGGTATTGACTTTAGTAAAGAGTAAAGATTTTTAAAATTTTACTTAATTTGGAAATTCAATGTGGTAAATTTTTTTGTGAAAGGTAAATTTATGATCCATTTAAATTCACGTATATAATTACTATCCATTCCAATTATATAAATAATACATAGTTGTATTTTAATAGCTAATCTCAACCCATTAATAAGTTAAAAAAGTTATATATAATCTAAATATTCAAGTTATGTAAAATTCAAGATTAGGTTAATGCTTTCACCGACATTAGAAAAAGTAAAATTTATTATTTTTTGAGAACGTGACAAACCTAACATCGAGGTCATACTCGGCTGTAGATTGTGCCTTAAAATATCTAGTTTTTATTAATACATTATATAGATAAAAGGTAAGAGATATTTTTACATTCTTAAAATTTGACATCAAACAATTACAAAAAAAAGTTTTAATTAGTAAAAATACTGAAAGTAATAGGACTTGATTGTTGTATTGGAATTCATATCTTAAGAATATCTATGTGTCCTACAATGTCAATCCTTTAACAAAAAAATAAGGAATTCTTTTAGGGTGCTGCCTTAAATAAGTTGCAAAGGAGAAAAGTGAGGAGGTTGAAAGCTATCAAATTGGAATCCTAAAATAGCTAGTTGTATTTTCATTGTTCTCACTCACAAGCTATACAATCTAGTAGCCAAGAAAATTTCCCCAAACCATTAACTTAAAGCTTCATTCCTCCTACTTGTAAAAGAAAAGAAAAAACAACCCCACTATATATAGGACCATTTTGATACACCCTATTCCACCCAAGTGAGATCTATGATAATTTCACAAAAAAGGATTAACCTATATTTCTATAATTTTAATAAAAATATAATATAGATTGAGCATATTATACAAGCCATCATGTCATTGTAGAACACCCAGATATAGCTTTTAAAGTCATTGGATAGGAATGGAAATTAATAAAACTAATACCTTTCATTCCATTTTCGACTAGCATTTGAGACGATGCTTGGAATTTTCCTTTGATATAGTTAGGAAGAGTTATAGGGTCTAACTTTAACATTATTAGTTTTGATATTGTTGGTGCCTGGAATTTTCCTTCGGTATAGATAGGAAGAGTTATAGGGTCCAACCGTACCATTATTAGTTTTGATATTGTTGTTTGTTGTATGTTGTCATGATTTATTGATTAAATAAAATTATACAATTCATTTGGATGGTTGTGTGTCACTGCATCTTAATACTTATATAGTGGGATAAATGTATTGTTGATTTTATAATGTTTTGGATATTCGATCATGAGAGTTGTAGTGTCTATATACACATTTCCTAAAGTTTGTCATGAGAGTTGTAGTTTCTGTATACACATTTCCTAAAGTCAACCTAATCAGTGAACCTCATAGGATGAGCTGTAGTGTTTACATACACATTTCCTAAAGTCTCTCATGATAGTTGTAGTGTCTATATACACATTTCCTAAAGTAAACCTCATAGGATCCTTCCTTCTTCTTTGGAATATTTGGATATTATGGATAGATGGTAGCTCATTTGTTAGCCATAAATAGTGACTAGAAATTCCAAGGGACTCAATGGATTTGAGGTTTGACCTTGTGACCTATGGTCTTCCCATCTCAACATGCCTTGGGAAGATTGTTTAACCAAATCAACCTTTGGGATTAGGGCGTATATATTTTTTATAAAAAGAAACTTCAATTTTGTTTTGGTTAGAGATATATTATAAAGAAAATTTCCATTTTTTTGGGTTAAAGAAGAAAATGTGACTCTAGGAAACTTGAAAAAACAGTTTTTCTTGTAGAATGGAAATGATTTTTTAAAATAAATAGGAAAATCTCATTTAGTGTTTGATATAGTCAAAATTACTATGTCAAGGTGTAACTCACAATAAGGGGAAAGTATAAATCACATGATATTGAAAAAATCACAATAAGGAGAAAGTATAAATGACATGATATTGAAACAAACAAGCCTACATTTGTACATTATTATCTTTTTTTCTTTGTTTATTTTATCTTCAAAGTTGTTTTCATTTTGATTTTGTTGATGACTGTAAACTCATAATCTCACAGTATTATTATCATATAAAAAATAGAAGATGAGAATTGTAGATTATTTGTCTTTTTATTATTTAACCTTCTAAAGTGTTTTTATATATAGGTTGTAGCATATAGATGTTTATTGTTCCATTATGGGCATAAAGACTTAATAATTTAGAGGTAACTTTCGTTGGAGTTGGTTTTTTGAGCAGAATTAGAAATTATGTTTTTCTATACTTCAATATTAGAGAATAATATGAAAATAACAATATTGTAAAGATTGTGCTACACTAGTATTTCTTCCCTATATTATTTAGAAATAATATTCCAATAGAAGATAATATATGAATTATCATTCTATTATAACATAAAGTTAATTTAATAATTTAAAGGGAATTTTCACTATAGATTGTTTTTCTTAGAAAATTATATTTGCATGTACTTCATTTTTAGAGATAATATCAAATTAATAGTGTTGGAAAAGAGCCAAAATGTGCTAAATGGATAGTTTTGATATAATATATAAAATTCAGATTGAAACAAAAAACAATAAATCATATTTGAATACCTTACGACTTTGTAATAATTATGGTCACATTGCATTTTTTTTCTCATAATGGTAAGAAAAGTGGGTTTTCCTACATGCATGTAGTACACTCCTAGCATTTTTAGTAAAATTTTCCTGTCACTAAAGGAAAATAAGGCAGAAAGCATATTCTTTAAAAGAAGATAGATATCTTTGCGAACAAATGGTAATTAAGTTATTCACGAAGATAAGTGTGTATGTCATTTAAATTATCTGAAGGAATGTAAATGAGACGAAATTAAGTTGATGTCAAGGAGACACTATTTAATTTTAGAGTTTACAAGCCCAACTTACCTCATACAACATTACTTCATCATGTCGTATATAGATGAGGAAGTTTATTCAAGCTAAAAAAAATTCCTATTGAATTGTATACAAATGATTAGTGTTGCAAATGATTGGATTGGGATTCAATTAATAGATCATTAGCCCTATTCTTAGTGATAAATAAAAAAAATTGCATGGTGGAAATTATGGGAAAAACTATTCAATTAATAACCAATGTTAAATATGAAGGAAAATCATATAAAGTGTGATTACTTAGTGGATTTTTTAGTTGGAAAACTATTAGAAGATAATAACATGGGATGCCCTTCTACTTTATACAAATTAATAGACAATTGATAAATGTTTACCTCAGCCACCTTTGTACCCCATTTTGAATGTGGTTTGTTAAGGAATTCTTCTTGGAAAAAATAAAATTAATGGTTGTCATGCATGTTGATACTATATGTGTACCCAATTTTTAATGTGGTTTGTTAAGAACCTTTTCTTGGGTAAAATAAAAGGAAGGGTTGTCCTAAGTTATTTTTAGTTAAAAATTTGGCCTTGTTAGATGTTAGTGAAAGTTTTAAAATGAATAATTACAACCCAAAAAAGGAGAGAGATGAGAAAATAAAGTCCACTGTTGGAAATGAAGAGAGAAAAGATGCAAATAGTAAGAATATCAAAATCAAGAAAAAGATATGAAAAGATTCATACTTAGGATAATGCAAAAAAATAAAAAGTTAATGCAACACTAAATGATATCAATTACCACATACTATCCATGAAACCAACAAAAAACCAAAAAATGATGAAGTAAAATAACACAAAAATGCAGAGTACTTAGAAAAAAAAATTACTAAGAACTCAAAGGATAATTAGAATTTAAAAAAAGATGGAAAAAGAAGATCAAAAGGAAAGCAAAAGCCAAAGGTAAATTATACATGCATCGGCAATTTTTTTGAAATAGGCATAGCTGGTGCAATGTACACAAAATTTTTCTTTAGTTCAAAAAGAGAAAAAATACATATTGATAAAAGACTTCTATTCATATTAGAGAAATATTACAACATATAAAGATAGAGTCTTATCTATCCTACTAGTTTTTGTTGGAAATCATTTTTGAATACTACATTAAACAAGCAAGCACAAATAGAAGCATCCATTATTTTTTGGTTTTAAAATTCAAACTTGAGATAAAAGGAAGAACGGTGATTCATGCATATTCAACACCCACAACTTTAGCCTATTCAACCATAGCCACACAACGTTCAATTTTTTACCTCGTTTACATTACCAAAACTGTATTTTGAGATCAAAATACTATAATGTCTCGAGTAAATTTTGAAAAGGGTCAACGAGATATCCAAATTGCGAAAAATATCAAAAACAATAATTATAGTGAAAAACAAATGCTAAGTTCGCAATGCCGGAATCAAAATCTTATGTAATTTGTTGGTTCCAACTCCACTAAAAATGAATTGTGCGAAGGAACATTCAGCTTGCATACCATGAAAATATTTTCTCTAAATGTATCTAATGGTGTAACTCCCATCAAATGCTTATGGTTACAAACATCGGCTCTTTTTAAAACC
Source organism: Pinus albicaulis (assembly GCA_034641835.2). Classification (NCBI taxonomy): domain Eukaryota; kingdom Viridiplantae; phylum Streptophyta; class Pinopsida; order Pinales; family Pinaceae; genus Pinus; species Pinus albicaulis. The sequence goes on along the minus strand of CM076572.1, from coordinate 913,346,191 downwards.
TCAGCTGCAATTGGCAGAGTGGAATTGATTAGGTTGATGATAATATTCATAATTGCATTGGGACAACACTTGGTTACCCCTGTGCAGAAGATGCAAATGATTCCCGAATTGGTATTGAACAAATCATCCCTATTCAACTTGGGATTCTGGAAGGTGGTCCCAACCATTTTACACCTAACCACAACCATCGGTTCTATGAATCATTGTTTTGGGGCGACTGGGGCTAAGCCCTAGCCCCTACCCCCATATCTCTACCAACCATAATTCAAATAAGGCATACATATTTTTCTACCAGGATTTCAATATGGACCTAGTAGTTTAATGAAATATGATATGTATCTCTATATGCCATGCAACATTGTACATTATGTATAAAAGAAATTAACCCTCACAGTAGAAAGACATAATATGCAACATGCTTAAATACATTTTAATGATATCAACGGTAGCATAAAATAAGATAAAATATATAATATACACATTGCACAAATAAATAAAATCTATGAGAAATATGTCAGAAACTTATATGGTGGAAAGAGTCGACTACCTTTGGGCTCTCCATGTTCCACCTAGCCATAGACCATGTGGTTCATAAGCCCAACAAAAGGTCACTCGCGAATTGGGATAGGAATCTCCAAAAGCAACAAATGACAAGTAACAACAAATCCTACGCCACAACACCAACCCTGGCATCTCTCACTTCCAACCACAAGCTCATGTCCACATGATCAACACCTATGTGGAATACCTCGAGTCTCTCTATGGTGTCCACTATCTAGAGAAACTAACAATTGTCTAAAATAGACTTACCCTGCAAGTTCACAAGTCTTGGTGTTGCCTAGTGCCCAAGTGCGAACATACAAACCAAATAGAACCCTCATTCGATACCAAAGCCCAACCCAGGACTCCCTAACTATCCCTACATGATTTCCCACTAGAACTCCATGGTGCCAAGCCATAATCAAATCCAAAAACTCCTTGAAGCCTCCAAACTTCTGGAACCCCTAGGGCTCACATAAACAAAATATATTTGGCTTGGTATGATTACTTAACTAGCCACACAGATATCTAGTTCCAAAGTCCAACCCAGGAGTCACTGGCTCCTTAGCCTCTAATACTAAATAGTTAACCAATGTCTATAACCCAGAATCACTCATCTGTTACCCAATTGTTTGAATACTCAATGAATAATAATGCATATAATAACATGAATCTAAACTTTCTTTATAATGCAGGGCATCCACTAACCCAGTGTGTTGAAATGGGAGCATGAAATGGCACCAAAAGGGGGCTTCTAATTTAATATTCCATTAATTAAATTGTAAAAGAAATTGTAATTTCATCTCATGACAACTTGTATTAGTTAACTAAGTCAGAATGACCGAGTTATCTTAGGGAATTCGAGATAGGGTCGGAGAGGAGGCATGCAGATTTCTCCCATGATCTAAGGGGGTCCAGTTACAGTTATTTGTGAGTTCTACCCTTTTCCCAAGCTTAGCATCTTTCCCCAACCACGATATTTAAAGGATTTTCTCTCCATCATTAAATATTATTTGAATATTATACATAACTTTCCCATGGAAGAGTTATTTCAGCAAGCATCTCACATCTAAATGAGTTATTCCCCAAGTTTAGCCATTATTATCATTAATAATAGTTTCTAGATGTACTTTATAGATTTTCTTCCATTAACAAGATACAATTAGTTTGAAATAAAACAATCAACATTAACACATGGATGGCCACGAATGTACTCGATTAGATTATTAGTCGTGATGATGAACCACACTCGCTGGTTTGAAACGCGTCGAGAAAATATTCTTAGATGTGATTATCACCGAAACATTTTTTATATATTTTATGGATCAGAGAAGAAAAAATCCTAAAATTATTAGTCCTCCTTAGAAAGAAATGGTTTCCATTGCATCCATTTTACATGAGGAATATTTTGTTGATATTGAACCTTGGTGAATCACATTCCGTGCTAAGAAAATTTTCTTGGTTTAACAACTTGATAGAGTTGTATGTTCTACTAGTGAGTACCCATCATTTTTGTGTCAACTATATGATCCAATATATCATTCTTAATACATTTAGGTTTATTTTGGTAGAAAAAAAAGTGCTCATCCACATCCAAAGTGATTAAAAGAGGTAGAAAATATGGTCAAAGTAGCTTCACATTAAATTTTATGTGGCAGAGAAGAAAATAATATTACTCAATTCAAAAGCATTGTCACCCATAGCCTCTATGATGGTGTAAAGCCCATATAAAAGTCGTTTAATCTTCTTATGGGGCGTTTGAGGTAATTTTGTACATAAATAAATACACCTTATCAACATCTTAAAACTTTTGTGGAACTCGATTATATAAGATAGAATGAACATGTTACAGGTGACATCACATTTGTTAAAAGACACGACTTGTATATTTGGATCCACTAAATTCTGCCAAGAAACTATTTGTGAATAGAGAGTGCGTAGAACTACATTGATGGGCCCCATGGATGGAGCCTAAATCAATCCTAAAAAGGGTCGCGGCCAGTAAAGTCTTGGAGTTTTTTTTTACATTGATGTTGAACATATGAAAGGCTATTTTCATTAGCACACAAATTCTTGGTGTTTTACAAGCATAGGATAATCATATTTGTGGATACTTTTCTTTTTCCATCTATTTATGACTGAAAGGAAGTCAATTTTGTTAACCTAGTTTCCATCAAAGACTGTAAAACTAGAATAGAAGGGACTTAGAAGGAATGTGTTGTCCCATATTAAACTAATGTTTTGTAGTAGCCCGAAATGAACCCAAAGCATTTCTAAATAAGAAATTAGTGCCGACCTTTGTTGCGGTACTTATTTTACATGGTGCCAAAATGGTCATCTTAAAGAACCAATTAAAAACCACAAAGACACAATTATGACCATGATTGGTGGAGTGCAAATCATCACATCTAATCCATGGAGATTGATTCCTAGGGATTTTGCTTTCCGGCAGGTAGAAGATTGTATGACCCTTGTTTGTTAATGTTGATTACAACAATTCTAAAATAATTCAAATATTTGATATACTAGTTGATTTCGTTTTGATGGCTTGTATAGTAGAAATAATTCTAAATTACAATTATTAATGTCTTCGCAATGTCGTAGTTCCCTACCATCCAACTTTACTGTGGTTCCTAAAGTAACTTTTCATTCTCACTTAAAAAAATAGAAATATGACCAACATAACACAAGAAATTCATGCATCACAAAGGTGGAATTATAGAACTTATTTTCCTATAGTCAGCCTGTAATAAGTAGCAATGAATCGTAGAATTATTTTTATTGTGACACATACCACGGGAAATTGTATTTAGCTCCACCTTTTTTTACCTGATTTAAGAGTTAAGAAATATAAGAAAACCTGAATATGAGCATATGGTAGAAAGTGGCAGGGTCCAAGACGTCATAAAGCTCTATGGGAGTCATCCTGCATATCAAATCATAATTGATCTTAGCTAGGTCCACAGGCATGCCATGGTCATCCAAAATGCATCGTACACATTGGATCTAATGCACAACAAATGAGAATTTATCTAAATTTTCATATTACATGTATTGTTGTACGATCCTTAAGACTTGTTGGATGTGTTGTGAATGTTCTGCCTAGGCCGAAGATGTGTATTTCATCCAAATACACAACCACAAAAAGGTTTGGGAATCGGAAGAAGATATCATCCAAGATCTTCATGACTGTAATTTGCAGAATTATTCAAATTGCAGAAATTTGGGGAAGCCTTTGATTAGTGTTGACTTTCATTGTGATACTTCTTTTACATGGTGCCAAAATGGTCATATTAGAGAACCAATTAACCAATTACGACCATGATTGGTGGAGGAGAAATCCTCACATGTAATCCAAGAAAATTGATTCCTAAGGATTTTATTTATTTTTTAGGCAGGTGGAAGAGTGTATGACCTTGGTTTGTTAATGTTAACTACATAAATCCTACAACATATAATCCAAAAGCAATCATGGGAACATTGTTTTTCAAGAGGCATTGTGCTTTGTTCTTTAGAGTGGTTGGAAAAAACAAGGATTGATATAGCGTTTGCACGCTGTAGGAAGACTCGTGAGTCGTGATGTCAAATAAACACTTAAGGTAATAGGAGAATGGAAACCATGCTAAATGTGTGTGACAAGCCATCAGGGAAACTCGCGACGGGTAAAACAATCGCAACTCCAAACCCAAATATAAAATCGCGAGTTCACCGAATCTAAAACGCAGGCCATTAGGAAAATTCGCGAACGGAAAACTCGGGAACGGAAAAACGATCGCAACTCCAAACCTAAATATAAAATCACGTATCTACATGAATTGTAGCTGAATACCAAGATAAATGGCCTTGAAACCAATCCACGTACACACTTTGCACGAGAAAACCGATTACGTGGAATCAATGAACCCCAAAATTAAACATGGACGTGTTGCCCAATCATGGACAACGCAACCGCCAAGGAAATGTCCAGGCCACTACCTATATAAGCTAATCTATTCTTAACGGAGTTACAGATACACACCGATCATGGCGTCGGTTGAAATTCCTGCAATATCCATTTTGATTGGCTTCTTCCTAAGCTACTTGGCTTTGGGTGCCGCCACTAATTCTGCAGTTCAAGAAAAGGCTTCTGGATCTGTCGTCGTTACTGGAAAAGTGTTCTGTGATGCATGTTTGGAGAGCAGGCCCTCTCAAAATGGCTACGTCATATCTGGTATGGAAGTCATTTTGATATTTTTATTTTCTTGTATAAATAGACAGAAGAAGGGGTAAATGTATAGACATAACTATTTTTTTCTTGCCGTCAACGTTTTTCTTGCTATTGTATTTATAAATTAACTTCCACTAAAACCATATCGTCAACTGAAACAGTTTTATCGAACGATCGTAAATATACATTACTTATCATGCATAGTTTCTTTCTCCTTTTGACAAATCAACAGGTGCTTCCTTTGCTGTGGAATGCGGTCTCAACCGGAAAACGTTGACGGTATCCATCACAGGAGAAACAGATGAAAATGGAGAATTCAAGGTGGAGCTTCCTTCCAATATTTTTCGGTCTGCTGATCAATTGAGCAAGTGTTCGGTGAAGCCGCTGAAAAGCCCTGACAACTCCTGCAGGATTCCCTCAAAGTCTGCACCGTCCAGCCTCACGTTACAGTCGTTCTCAAATGGAGTTCTCACTTACAGTGCAGGGTCTTTCAGCTACCGCCATGAAAGCATACCCGCATCGTGTTACGGCAAAGGTGTGTTGAGAATGATGAGGGGTCGAGCAGTGTCTGAGAATTTTGATCAAAATTGGAAGGTAAGCCCGCAGACATACACAAACCCTTCGTTGAATAGGTCTCCGTTTGGTAATGCCACTCCACGCATTCCTAAACTTTCTCCAGGCACTCCGTTTGTTTGGCCTCCTTTTCCGAAAAGTCCTCTGAGGCCTCCTTCCAATTGGCCACGACCGGGTACTCCGGGCTTTCCCAAAAATCCTCCGGGCTCTCCTTTCAATTCTCCCACCACTCTAGGCTTTCCCAACACTCCTTCGGGTTCCCCGTTCAGTACTTCACCATTTCCACAAATGACACCCATCACTCCAAGTGTTTCACCTCAGCCTGCCTCTGATGCTCCTTTTGGCACCCCATGACTCACTAGTGAATATTTGGAAGCCGGCCTACTGGCGTCCACAACCCCTTCCTTGCAATGGTCTTCACGCAGTTTTTCACCATTACCACAACCTCATACTCCAGGCTTTCCTGCTATTCCCAATTTTCCTCCATTCAGACCGGCCACTCAAGCCTTTCCCAAATTTCCTCGAGGCCCTCCATTCAATTTTTCATGCCGAGGCACTCCAAGATTCCCCAAATTTCCTTTGGGGACTCCACGATTTCCCAAAACTCCTCGACGCCCTCCCTTTGATATTCCACCAAATCCACAACCCACCACTCTCGACTTACCAGCATAGATCCATCTAAAACATGGCTCTAACATGAGCCGAAAGGGATCAAATTCCTTTTGTTGCAAACTTATTTTAGAATACAAAAAAAATTTATTGTTTAAATTTCACTTTTGATTGTTATAGAGATTACATAACATGTGTATTGAAACATTTTATATTAATTCATATTAAATTATTTTATTCATAACTCACATTGGATATTTGATTCTATCATACATTAAAATATTTTCTTTTAACATTTTTTTCTACATATAGATTTATATAAAGTTGATATCACTTATTAAAATATTTTTTAAAAACGTAAGGTTTAAACATCTTACTCACATAATTTTTTTACTTCTAATTACTTTACATGATATTAGGTAGTATGGACAACTAATTAAAAATGCATAGCATATATTTTTTTTTCATTTTTATTATAGGCCACATTGTTTTCCTATTTATAGAATATTTTATTTTTATTTTATGAGGAATGAACATACTTAATGTAGCCTTCACACTAGGATGTAGAAACAATATAGATGCACTTTAACCACATATCTACCAAGGCCACATATCTACCAAGGGCCTTGAGAGATCCAATATCAAACTTTTTAAAAAAAATTACATGTCAATTAATACATTTTACTGCTTCGTAAATTTGTGATTAATATAGTTTTATGTGGTAATTTTTCATTGTTTAAATTGCATAATTTTATATTTTATCATTATTAATATTTTATATTAAAAATTGAATTAGTCACACATTTTCCTCTTATTAAAAAGTGACTACTCTACATTACCTTCAATTAAGTTTTCCTTTCAAGCTAAGGTTAACATACACACATATATATATACACACTTTCTGTAGAGAGAGAAAATCCATGCTGAAATATATTAGTTAATATGGATATTCAAACACTTTCTTTAAGTTCTATATATATATTTTATTTCTATAAAGTTGTATAAAATTATAATATCAACCCATAATTGTTGTGTTAATAGATTTTTAATTGTTTAAATTATTTTTATTATTTTTTGAGGACGTGACATACTTACACATCTCCCTTGTACTGGATTCTAGAATGAGCCTTTTGGCTCAATTATAATATCAACACTTAATTTTTGGGTTAATAGATTTTTAATTGTTTAAATTATTTTTATTATTTTCTGAGGACATGACATACTTAACATCTCCCTCATATTGGATTGTAGAATGAGCCTTTCGGCTCAATAATATCAACACTTAATTGTTGGGTTAATAGATTTTTAATTGTTTAAATTATTTTTATTATTTTTTTAGGACGTGACATACCTAACATCTCCCTCATATTGGATTGTAGAATGAGCCTTTCGGCTCAATCATAATCTCAATTAACTTTACATATTTTGGGTTAATAGATTTTTAATTGTTTAAATTATTTTTATTATTTTAGGACATGACATACTTAACATCTCCCTCGGGTAGGTTTCTTTTTTTTTTTAATTTCTTGTATCTTGACTCTGCGTTTGGTCCCAGAAATTCAGCTGGTGCCGCCGTCATGGATGCGCACCTGGGCGGAGAACCCTCTCCCCCTCCTATCACTCCTGGCGAGGCGCCCCAATCCTATCTCTTCTGTTGAAGCCTTTCGAAACCTCTTGTCTCTGAAAGGGAAGAAATGCCCTCTTCCGGATGTCCCAACGTTCATTAAAAAATTGGATGAAATACCAGAGATTGCGTTGCCTGAAGAGCAGACGATCAAAATAGCACTCGCCTTAGCTGACAGAGGCTTGGTCGGGCAGTTTATGGGCTGCTGGCCATCAACTAAAGTGACTGATGAATGGGTCCAACGGAACTGGAGGCCTCTGCTAAAAAACAACGTGATCTGTTACGCTGTTGGTCGTGGATTCTTTATTTTCGAATTCACTTCCAAGGAAGACCGTGACCTGGTGTTTAGAAATGGTCCTTATTTCATGGGAAACCAGGGCCTTTTCCTCAACAAATGGACCCCTGACTTCGACCCTTCGGTCGATGTCCCGAAGGAGGTTCCTGTTTGGGTCCGGCTCCCCAATCTGCCGATCCATTGCTGGAGCTTCCAAGCCCTGCAGAAGATCGGTAACAAGCTGGGTCGCTTCATAGACAAAGCTGACAATAGGGGCCAATAGACCTGCGCCAGAATATGCGTGGAAGTTGACCTAGAAGCTGGATTGCCGGAAGCCATAAAACTCACAGTCGGAGATTGGCAGCACTTTCAGAAACTGGATTACGAGCAACTGCCCTTCAAGTGCAGAATCTGCCACGAACATGGTCACTTCCAACGAAACTGTCCTAAAGCCCCTGCAAGGGACAAGGGGGAAGAAGAAGGATGGAAAGAGATTAAGAAGGGCAAGGCAGTCTCAAAGCCCTCTGATCAGGCCAAATCTGGAACTATAGGGAGACCCAAGCCCACCCCCCAGGGCAATCCAATCACAAAAGAAGGGCCCTCTGTGAGATCTTCCTCCGGTGGGAACGCAGAAACCATTGGGGCCCAAAAAGAACCGGAAGACTTGACGAAGGAAGTAAAAGAAACAGGTGCTGAAACAATCACCCCACCAGCATCAGGAGGCAATGAAGGAAATATAGAGAAGGAAGACCATATCAGCTTGGCTTCCGAATCTGATGAAGACTCAGAAGGAAGAACCTACGAATCAGACAGCTCACACGCTACCCCTATCAAATCAGCCAGGGGTCGAAAATCCAAGAAGAAACAGAGAGAGGAGAAAACCTATCTGGATGTTCTCCAAGGCTCTCAAAAAACTCTCAAGGGAATGATGAATACGAGATCAGGGCGCAAGCACGGCTCGGCTCCAAAAGGAGCCACAAGCTCCCAAGCCATTAAATAATGAAGTACGTCTCCTGGAATTGCAGAGGATTAGGCAGCAGGCTAAAAGAAGATGCCCTGAAAGATATAGTAAGAATGTATCGCCTGAAATCCTCCTCATCCAGGAGACGAAGTTGGAGGAAACTTCCCTCCTCCATGCTAGCAAAACCTTCTGGCGCAAAGGCTTTGGTTGTGCTGTCAGTGCAAGAGGCGCATCCGGTGGAATAGCCACCTTCTGGGATAGCTCTATCTATGATCTGATTCAAAAAGACAGCTCCCCTCATTGGCTGCTCACGAAGCTCCTCCATAAAGATTCCGGACAACAAGTAAGTATGTTCAATATATATGCTCCTGTTCTTCCTTCTGAGAAAAAATTCTGTTGGGATTCGATCTTGTCCTATCTTTCGCTGCATAATCCTGAAAAAATTATCATAGCTGGTGATATGAATGTCACTCTTGCTGTAAATGAGAAAAAGGGAGGCTCCCTAGTCAGGGACCCAGCTAGAGAATGGGTTGAAGACCTCATGTTGGAATGGGAATTGGAGGATATCAAGCCCACAGCAGGGAAGTTCACCTGGTCTAACAAAAGGGTGGGGCCAAATCATATTGCAGCTCGGTTGGACAGATTTCTGGTCCAATCCTCTTTCCTTACTTGCGGTCTAACAGCCTCGTCCAAAATTCTGCCAAATAGCACCTCTGATCACAAACCAATTATGCTTGAGCTGTCCTCGGAAGAAAATCTTAGCCCTATCCCCTTCCGATTCAGTTCTCTATGGCTCCAGCATGAGGGGTTCCAAGAGATGGTTTCAGATGCCTGGAAAAGACCTGTTAAGGGCTCCCCTTTCTACGTATGGGAAGAAAAAATGAGGGGGCTCAAAAAAAGGCTCAAGGAGTGGGCTAGAACGCTGAAAACTCCCTCCTCCAAATGTAAGATGGCCTTGGACAGTCTTGCTGCCCACCAAATATCATTGGAAAACTCAGTTGTTTCCCAAGATCTTCTTCAGAGAGAAGTTGAGCTGCAAAAAGAGTTCCATAAAGCAAGTAGGGAAGAAGAAGAACTCTGGAGGCAGAAATCTAGAGCTCTCTGGCTACAAGCAGGGGACAAAAATACTAGCTTCTTCCACAAACATGCTGAAGCTCGCAAGCAATTCAAAGTTGTTAAAGAAATACATCATCAAAATGCAGTAGTTAAGGATTTTGAAGACATCAAGCGGGCAGCCCATTCTCACTTCAAATATCTCTACTCTGCCCCCGATGATCCACCACTGGATCCCCATGCCTATCCGATGAATTTGATCCCTCAATGTGTTCAAGATGCTGACAATTCTATGCTGACTGCTCCAATCAGTATGAATGAACTTAAAAATACTCTGGACAGTATGGAACCAGACAAAGCTCCTGGTCCAGATGGGTTCCCTATTAGATTTTATCTTTCCTGTTGGGACATTATCAAAAATGACCTCTTAAGAATGATCAGAAAATCTCAATCCTGTACAAAGATCGGAGGCGGCATCAACTCAGCTTTTCTGGCATTGATTCCGAAAGAGAAAGGTGCTGCTGATTACAGCAGATTCAGGCCAATCTCGTTGTGTAACTCTAGTTACAAGCTGATCACTAAAATTATAGCCAATCGCCTCAAGAAAATCTTACCGGCCATCATCCCTGAAAACCAAGGAGGATTCATCAAAGGGAGAAAGATTCTTGACAACATTGTGCTGGTACAAGAAGCTGTTCATTCAAGCTATCACCGAAAGGAGAAAGGTATGGTGATTAAGCTGGACTTGGCAAATGCATTTGACAGAGTAAAGCATGAATTTCTATTTATGGTTATGAAGAAAATGGGTTTCTCTTCAGCCATCATTAACTGGATAAAAGCCTGCATTGCCTCTCCTTGGATAGCGCCTTTGGTTAATGGTCGACCTTCAGATTTTTTCCAAGCCTCTCGGGGCCTAAGACAAGGCTGCCCTTTGTCCCCGCTTCTTTATGCCATTCAAGCCTCTGTTCTAAGCTTTCAACTGGACCACAATCAACAGACTCAAACCCTGCCTGGACTTCGTATGGTTCATCAGGTCAAAGATATTAACCATGCCCAATTTTCTGACGACACTCTATTGCTGGGGGGAGCAAGCTTAAATTCTGCTAAATCCTTCAAGAAGGAGTTGGACATTTATAGAGAGGTCTCGGGCAGCAAGATCAACTTTCTTAAAAGCACCATCTACAGCTGGAACTGCTCGGTTAAGGATTTATCTGATATAGCAAGAATTCTTGAAATGGAAGGGTCCTGGGCCTGGGACTCTTTTAAATACCTCGGGGTACCAATCTTCAAGTCCACTCCTAAAGCTGTCCACTGGCTGCCTCTTCTGGACAAGATTAAAGGCAGAATTCATGCCTGGGGTGCTTCATGGCTGAACAATGCTGGAAAGATCATTCTGATGAAAGCTGTTCTCTCAAGTCTTCCGTTATATCAGCACTCTATCCTCCTTGCCCCAAAAACCTTCATCAACAAGATGGAAGCTCTCCTAAGGCGTTTCCTGTGGGAAGGAGGGAAAAACAACGAAAGAAGGTTGCATCTTGTTAAATGGGATATTATTAAAAAGCCTTTTATGGAAGGAGGTCTACAAATTAGAGATCTGGCCGCCCAAAATCAGGCTTTGGGAACCAAGCTGCTATGGGACATAGTCTCTGGAAAATTAAGTTGGAGCAAGAAAGTCCTGTGGAGAAAATATTTTCATGGGAAGCGCCTTAGATGCTTGGACCAGCCTCCTAGAACCTCTAAAGGTTCTCCTGTGTTTAAACTCTGCATCAAAGCGCTGGATTATTTCAGTCATAAACTGTATTGGATCCCAGGCAATGGGCAAAAAATAAGAATATGGGAAGACTCTATTCTGGGTGATCAACCTTTAAATCAGCTGGAAAATCTTACCAACATCAAAGACTGGCTCCAAGCTCGCAATTTAAATACCCTCTGGGACATCTCCTCTTGGAAGGAGGATAGACTTTGGGAAGGCTGGCACCTGGGGGAGGTCCCTCAGAGGCTGGAAGGTGAAGCCTCAGTTCTCTTGGATAAGCTTCAAGGAAAAGCTCCCTTAAAAGCTTCAGCAAAGGACAAAAGGGGCTGGGGTACTGTCTCAGGTTCGTATACAGCTGCTGAAGGCTACAAGAGCATTATGACCACTCCGAATGTGCCCCCCAATCCTGCCCGATGGAAATTTATTTGGAATTCCCCCTCTCTGCCCAAAATCGATTTTTTCTGCTGGACATTAGCTCACAATAGCATTCTCACTTGTGACAATCTCCGCAAGCACGGTATGGAGGGTCCATCCTGGTGCAATCTTTGCATGTTGGATGAAGAGACAGCGGATCATCTGTTCTTATCTTGCCCCTTTGCGCTAGAAGTCTGGAAGGGGGTCCTTATGCTAAATTCGGATAATTTCGAGCTCCCTAGGAACATATCAAATCTCTTCCAATCCTGGAGCAATTTATCTCCCTTTGGTCCTTCCAAGAATCTCCTTCTCAAAAATTGCTGGCTGTGGATCCCCAAGATCGTTTGCTGGAAGTTGTGGCTGGAAAGAAACAACAGACTTTTCAGAAATGAACGCTGCAATTCTACCAGAGTCATCATCAAAGTCAAAGCTCTTTTGGGTGAAATTCTAGAAGTCATTTCTGTCAATAAGTCTGGGAAAGCTCTGAATAGAGAAGAAGATCTCTGGTTGAATGGGCTGGTCCCTAATCATAAGGCCTGTCCCTCCATTCCTGCAAGTGTCTATTCCACCTGGGAAATTAGACTGGAGGAACATGAGTTCATCAAGTGGAGGTCGGCACTGAATGAGCACTACCTATTTTTTGACGGGGCCTCAAAAGGCAACCCTGGAATCGCAGGAGGCGGTGGGGTTCTCTTGGGCCCTGATGGTTCTGAAGTGATCCGGTATGCTTGGGGTCTGGGCAGGGATACAAATAATAGAGCGGAGGCTCTGGCTCTGTGGCAAGGTCTTCATCAAGCAATCAACGGTAACTACCTCTCCATATCAGTCTTCGGGGACTCCAGGATCATTATCCAGGCGCTGAATACCAGAAAGTACCCCTCTCAGATCCATTTATCAGTGGTTCTCAGGAAAATTAGACTTATCTTGCCCAAATTCCACAAGATCTCTTTTTATCACATCCCCAGGAATTTAAATGCCCAGGCAGATTTGGAAGCCAATCTTGGCGTTCTCCGATGTAGAACCTCTCTATCAGTCAACAATGTCGAATCCCATTGCAACATTCCTTAAGATAAGTATCTTCTGGGCCAAATCACTGCTGGGCTCTACTCTGTTTCAAAGTCCATTTCATTTCCCCGGCTATCTGAACCGGAACATTTTGAATCTAGATCTGAAAACAATCCTGGATCACCCTCTAATGAAGCAGTCTGGTCTTCACGGACTCTGCTACTTCCTTGTTCACTTTGCTGAAAGCAGCCGGTTCAGAGGCAGCTGTGTGAACCACCGCTGCACTTTCTACAGAAGCCAAAATACCTCATTCTCCAGCCATAGCGCACTCAAAGGTATTCGAAAGCAGGGCTGCCAATCGAAGGTCCTGAACGATGACCAGGGAAGTATTCAAGCCACCAGATCTACTCTGCCAGCGCACAGTTGCAAACTTGTCGGTATCCTCAGAGCTTACCACCTTGACGCCTTCTCCATTGCTCCATCGGACCATATAAACTCTGAGAGAAGAATTCTACTGTTGGGTTTTAGCAACCACTGTCATATAGTCTATAGCCTTGAGAAGAAAAACAAGCTCTGCGCTATCATACAGAGCAGCAATGTAAAGACAAATGGCCACTGGTTTGACGCTCTCTAATAAAAAGTAACCGTTCTTGTCTAAAAAAAACATCTCCCTCATATTGGATTGTAGAATGAGCCTTTCGGCTCAATAATATCAACACTTAATTGTTGGGTTAATAGATTTTTAATTGTTTAAATTATTTTTATTATTTTTTGAGGACGTGACATACCTAACATCTCCCTCATATTGGATTGTAGAATGAGCCTTTCGGCTCAATGAGCCTTTTGGCTCAATTATAATATCAACACTTAATTTTTGGGTTAATAGATTTTTAATTGTTTAAATTATTTTTATTATTTTCTGAGGACGTGACATACTTAACATCTCCCTCATATTGGATTGTAGAATGACCCTTTTGGCTCAATTATAATATCAACACTTAATTGTTGGGTTAATAGATTTTTAATTGTTTAAATTATTTTTATTATTTTTTGAGGACGTGACATACCTAACATCTCCCTCATATTGGATTGTAGAATGAGCCTTTCGGCTCAATCACCTCAGTCCCCCTCGAATGCTCCTTTTGGCGAACCCACCACTCCTGACTTTCCATCTCAGCCCACCTCTCATGCTCCTTTTGGCGCACCCACCACTATAGGCTTTCCACCTCAGCCCCCCTCTGATGCTCCTTTTGGAACCCCAGGACTTACTAGGCAAAATTTGGAAGCAGGTTTAGAGGCATCCACAACCCCTTTGTTGCATTCATCTTTGCGTAGTTTTCCACCATTTCAACAACCGGGCATTCCAGGATTTCCGAAATTTCCTCTAGGGCCTCCATTCAATTTTCCACGACTAGGCACTCCAGGGTTCCCCAAATTTCCTCCATTCAATTTTCCAAGAGCAGACCCTCCAAAAACTCGTGGAGGTCCTCCCTTCGATATTCCACCAAACTCACAACCCACCACTCCACGCATTCCACCTCAACCCCCCTCTGATGCTCCTTTTGGCACCTTAGGACCTACCAGTGAAAATTTTGAGGCGGACCTACAAGCATCCACAACCCCTTCATTGCAGTCATCTTTGCATAGTTTTCCACCATTTCAACAACCAAGCATTCCAGGCTTTCCCAAATTTCCTCCAAGGCCTCCATTCAATTTTCCACGACCAGGCACTCTACGCTTCCCCAAATTTCCTCCATTCAATTTTCCAAAACCAAGCCTTCCACACTTTCCAAAAACTTCTCAAAGTCCTCCCTTCGATATTCCACCAAACTCACAACCCACCACTCTAGGCATTCAACCTCAGCCCTCCTCTAATGCTCCTTTTGACACCCCAGTACCTTCTAGTCAATAGAAAATCCCTTGCATCTTTGGGGTCTCAGCGTTTTTGTTTGACATATTGTAATAGTTTTCCGCGGTTTTTTATGAGAAATTCATGTGCTTGATTTACATTTATCATTTATATCATACTGCTGATAAAAAGTGTGGTTTGAGGGATAAGTAGAACTCCAGAGGTGTAATAGCAATGGTATATACCAACCTCTGTGCTCTACAGATGTTATTATTATTACTATATATATGCTTATTGGCTACGGTGATTGTGGTGCAAAGAAAACTCTCGTAAGGATTTGCATGTTGGGTCTCAATAATGAACAAGTTGCTATTTAACAAAATATTTGTTGGCTACGGTGATGCGATGATTGTGCTGCAATAGACACTCTCGTAAGGATCTGCATGCTCGGTTTCAATAACAACCAAAAAGCTGCTATTTAACAAAATGTTTATTCATTTAGATCATGATTATATAAAAGTAAATTTCATCTTAATCGCCCTCTTTGTATCGAACAACGAAATCGTTTTGCAATACGTAATGATTATGGATTAAATAGTCAATTTGTTTTGCAATATCTTTCATATTTGAAAATAATGACCATGGTTTATAATATCTTTGATATAAAATAACAATCATAGAGATTGTAATATTTTTCATAATTAAAAGTAATGATTATGAGTTAATACAATTTATATAAGTTAATAAAATTCCTTCCAAATAATATTATCTCATTTTACAATTTTAAATATAATTAAAGATTTTGATATTAAAATAATGTTTATTTTTATTAATTTTTTGAAAAAAAATATTAAGTTTTTAACTCTAAATATTAATAGTAACGATCATCAAGTTCAAAAAATCTTTTATAATTGAAAGTAATGATCATGGGTTTATAGACTTTATTGTGATTCAGATTCCTTCAAAATAATATTATTATATTTTCAAATAAAAATATAAAAGACTAATTAACAAATATAATTTACTTTTTGATATTAAAATAGATTTTTCTTTACATTTTGATAAAGCACTTTTTTTTTTTTATCTAAATATTACTCAACAAATAGTTTATTTATTTCTATACAAACCATCACATTTCAATTAGCCACATGACATGATTTGGATTGTACAAAACACTTATAACCAAGAACTACATTTTATAATATTGAACACAACACTTCTTCAATATTGTTTTTTATTTTGAAATACAAAATAGTTATTTTCATTTTCATTGTAATATATAACTTTATAATAATATGATATAAATATAAAGAAATTAATATAAAATAATATTAGAAATTTTAAAATGAGTTAGTTTTTAGTAATATAATTTTGTATTTTATTATTTACATTTTTAACCAGTCTAGATCCATCTTAACTCTGGATCTATCAAGCCCCGTGATTCCTCTCAGCGCTTGATAGATCTAGAGTTAAGATGGATCTAGGCTGGTTTTAGTCGTGTGCTGCCAAAGAAAATTTATTGAAGATATGATTAATTTTATCAAAAATATGTAAATATATCAAATATTAATATAATAATTTTAAATATGCTAAATATTTCTAAGATTAACTTGGTCATTTTAATTTTAAATTTTCTTAGTTACCTTAGTTTGTTGAGATGATAAATATTTTTAATAACTATAATGATGAAAAATGATGAAATATGTTTTTTGAATGCAAAGTAACAATAATAGTGTTTAAAGATAGAAAATATGAATAATAAGAATGTACTCATGTTACAAATAGTCTTCATTATGATCAAACTATTTTCTTCTACTATTCTTATTGCCACCCTTGTTAGTTTTGTTATATTTTCATATCGATTATATGAAAAAGAAAATTTAAATCGTAAACCATTTAAATCTTTTGCTTGCGCTGTTGTAGTAAACATGATACCTTGTCTCTCTTGCTCTCCAATATTAATAGGTTAAATTACTATAACACAAAAATCAATGTACATTGTCACTAAAGTTTTGTGCTTACACTAAAATAATGCATATTGTTAATCCAATCACATTAAAATTAATGTACCCTCATATATCCAATTACCTCAAACCATAAAGCAACAAATACATTGAAATCAATGCATTTAATGCAAGAGATCAAATAAGATTAGAAAATTACTTCTACATTGAAATCAATGCACCTAATGCAAGAAATCAAATAAGATTAGAAACCAACATCTACACTGAAATAAATGCATTTACTCAAAGCAATCAAATAGGATTAGAAATCACCATCTACACTGAAATCAATGCATTTAGTGCAAAAAATCAAATAGGATTAGAAATAATCTACATTGAAATCAATGCAACTACTGCAAGCAATCAAATATAATTATAATCGAGTCTAAATTGAAATCAACACATCTAGTTTAAGCAGTCAAATAGTATTAGAAATCACCACCTACACTGAAATCAATGCATCTAGTGCAAGTAATCAAATATCATTAGAAATAAATATCTACACTATAATCGATGCATCTAGTGCAAATAATCAAATAGGACAATAAATCACCATCTCCACTTAAATCAATCCATCTAATGCAAGAAATATTCTTCCCTCTCTCCACCCTCCATCCATATCTATATCCCCCTCCATCTCTTGTTTTTTGTCTCTCTATCTCACCCCGCTAAAAACACACGCTCTCACACTCCATATATATCATTCTCTTTGTCAATCACCCCCTCTCCTCATCTCTCTCTTCTTCCCTCTCTTCACCATCCATCTATATCTCTATCTTCTCCTTCTCTCCCTCTCCCCCGCTAATATCTCTCTTTCCTCCTTTTTTCCTCTCTCTCTCTCTCTCTCTCTCTCTCTCTCCATCTTCCTTATCACTCACTCTCTCTCTCTCTAGAAACCAACCTCTACACCGAAATCAATGCATTTACTCAAAGAAATCAAATAGGATTAGAAATCGCCATCTACACTGAAATCAATCCATTTAGTGCAAACAATCCAATAGAATTAGAAATCATCTACACTGAAATCAATTCATCTAGTGCAAGTAATCAAATATAATTAAAAATCTACATCTAAATTGAAATCAACACATCCAGTGCAAGCAATCAAATTTTATTAAAAATCAACACCTACACTTAAATCAATGCATCTAGTGCAAGTAATCAAATATCATTAGAAATAAATATCTATACTAAAATTGATGCATCTAGTGCAAATAATCAAATAGGATTAGAAATCACCATCTCCACTTATATCAATCCATCTAGTGTGAGAAATATTCCTCCCTCTCTCTACTTTCCATCCATATCTATATCCCCCTCCATCTATTCTTTTTTGTCTCTCTATCTCACCCCCCTAAACACACGTTCTCTTGCATTCCATATATATCAATCTCTTTGTCAATCACCCCCTCTCCCCGTCTCTCTCTTCTTCCCTTTCTTCACCTTCCATCTATATCTCTATCTTCCCCTTCTCTCCCTCTCCCCTACTAATATCTCTCTTTCCTCCTTTTGTCCTCTCTCCCTCTCTCTCCATCTTCCTTATTACTCACTCTCTCTCTATCTAGAAACCAACATCTACACTAAAATAAAAGAAATAAAATAGGATTAGAAATCGCCATCTACACTGAAATCAATGCATTTAGTGCAAACAATCAAATAGGATTAGAAATCATCTACATTGAAATTAATTCATCTAGTACAAGTAATCAAATATCATTATAAATCGGCATCTAAATTGAAATCAACAAATTCAGTGCAAGCAATCAAATTTTATTAGAAATCACCACCTACACTGAAATCAATGCATCTAGTGCAAGTAATCAAATATCATTAGAAATAACTATATACACTAAAATCAATGCTTATAGTGCAAATAATCAAATAGGATTGTCAATCACCATCTCCACTTATATCAATCCATCTAGTGTGAGAAATATTCTTCCCTCTCTCCACCCTGCATCCATATCTATATCCCCCTCCATCTCTTCTTTTTTCTCTCTCTATCTCACCCCCCTAAACACACACACTCTCGAACTCCATATATATCAATCTCTTTGTCAATCCCCTCCTCTCCCCATATCTCTCTTCTTCCCTCTCTTCACGTTCCATCTATATCTCTATATTCCCCTTCTCTCCCTCTCCCTTGCTAATATCTCTCTTTCCTCCTTTTGTCCTCTCTCCCTCTCTCTCCATATTTCTTATCACTCACTCTCTATCTCTCTCTCCACCTTTATCTCTCTATGTCTTTCTTCTTACCTCCCTCTCCCTCCCCCTCCAAGTCTATCTCTCTTTTCCACCCTCTCTCAACTCTCTCACATCCTCTCTCTTCCTTCCTCTCTTTCCCTTTCTCTCCCATCTCTCTCTCACTCTCTCTCTCTCTTCACCAACCAACTATGTTACTATATCCCTCCCTCTCTCCTTATATATTCTTCTCCCCTCCTTATCTCTATCTCTCCTTATTTTCTCTTTATCTCAGCCCCAAACATACATTCTATCTCTCTGTCTCTCCCTTGTCACTCCTCTCTCTCTAGTTCTCACTCTCTATATTTCTGATTTCCTACATCTCTCCCCTTCCAACTCCATCTCTCTATCGATCCTTCTCTCCTCCTCTCTCTCATCCTTCCTTCCTCTCTCTCTCTCTCTCTCTTCCCTCCAATACTCTCTCTTCCCCCATCACTCTCCTCCTCTCTCTCATCCTTACTCTCTCTCTCTTTCTCTCCTACCTCCCTCTCTCTTTTCCCTCCAATATTCTCTCTTCCCCCATCTTTCTCTCTCCCCCCCCTCTCTCTCTTTGGTCCTCTCTCTTCCCCCATCTCCCTTTATTTCTCTTCTCTCTTTCCACCCCCCTCTCTCCAACTACATTACTATATCCCTCCCTCTCTCCTTCTCTCTTCTTCTCTCCCCCTTCTTTCCATACATCTTACTTTGTCTCTTTATCTCTCTCTCCATCTCTCCCTTATCACACACACACTCTCTCTATTTCTTCTTAGTTATGTAAACTAATGAACATAAATATTTGTAAATATAAAGCATATTATGGAGTAAATATGAAAAGAGGCTTTACTTACTTAACTCTAGTTTATTTATATTTTTATTTATTTACCATACCTCTTTTATTTACTATGGTATTTGGCGCATAGGCTTGTTATATAATTAGATTTTTATTTATAATCCTATTTTATATATTGTTATTTATTTACCTTACTTCGGTCAGGTTGAAGCCACTAACTTTGTATATGATGCATCCTATTTTTTTATGATAAATACAAAATAGTAAGGACCTACCAAATTCACAAAAAAAAAAAAAATTGTTATTTATTTAGCTTACCTCTTTTTACCACTTTTATATTTATTTATTTAACATACATCTCTATACCTATTTTATATTTATTTATTTATCATACCTCTTTATACCTTTTTAAAATTTATTTATTTACCATAGTATTTGGCCCATGGTATCAATATTAATTTGTCCCATGGTATTGGTGCTATAGGCTTCATCTAAATAAAACCTCTTTTTTTAATTATTTTTTTTAAATATAAAAAGGTTTATGGAGTAAATACCAACCTAGATCCATCTTAACTCTGGATCTATCAAGAACCGAGAGGGATCAAACCTCTCGAGGTGAAGACCTTTCCTCCTCGAGAGATTTGATTCCTCTTAGCGCTTGATAGATCCAGAGTTAAGATGGATCTAGGCTGGTTTCAGTCGTGTGCTGCCAGGGAAAATCTATCGAAGATATGATTAATTTTATGAATAATATGTAAATATATCAAATATTAATATAATAATTTTAAATATACAATGAGAACCATAGATTCAAACTTCAGTGTGAAGACCTTTCCTCCTCGAGAGATTTGATTCCTCTTAGCGCTTGATAGATCCAGAGTTAAGATGGATCTAGGCTGGTTTCAGTCGTGTGCTGCCAGGGAAAATCTATCGAAGATATGATTAATTTTAT
Source organism: Pinus albicaulis (assembly GCA_034641835.2). Classification (NCBI taxonomy): domain Eukaryota; kingdom Viridiplantae; phylum Streptophyta; class Pinopsida; order Pinales; family Pinaceae; genus Pinus; species Pinus albicaulis. The sequence continues at coordinate 913,325,364 of CM076572.1, read as the reverse complement.
GAATAATATGTAAATATATCAAATATTAATATAATAATTTTAAATATGCTAAATATTTATGAGATTAACTCGGTAATTTTAATTTTAAATTTTCGCAGTTACCTCAGTTCGTTGAGATGATAAAAATTGTTAATAAATATAATGATGAGAAATGATGAAATATTTTTTTTGAATGCAAAGTGACAATAATAGTGTTGAAAGATAGAAAATCTGAATAATAAGAATGTACTCATCCTACAAATAGTCTTCATTGTGATCAAACTATTTTCTTCTACTATTCTTATTGCCACCCTTGTTAGTTTTGTTATATTTTCATATCGATTATATGAAAATGAAAATTTAAATTGTAAACCATTTAAATCTTTAGCTCGAACTGTTGTAGTAAACATGATACCTTGTCTCTCTTGCTCGCCAATATTATTAGGTTAAATTACTATAACACAAAAATCAATGTACATTGTCAATAAAATTTTGTGCTTACACTAAAATCAATGCATATTGTTAATCCAATCACTTTAAAATTAATGTACCGTCATATATCTAATTACATCAAATCATAAATCAAAATATACATTGAAATCAATGCATTTAATGCAAGAGATCAAATAAGATTAGAAAATCACTTCTACATTGAAATCAATGCACATAATGCAAGCAATCAAAGAAGATTAGAAACCAACATCTACACTGAAATCAATGCATTTACTTGAAGCAATCAAATAGGATTAGAAATCGCCATCTACACTGAAATCAATGCATTTAGTGCAAACAATCAAATAGGATTAGAAATAATCTACATTGAAATCAATGCATCTAGTGCAAGCAATCAAATATAATTATAATTGAAGTCTAAATTGAAATCAACACATCCAGTGTAAGAAATCAAATAGTATTAGAAATCACCACCTACACTGAAATCAATGCATCTAGTGCAAGTAATCAAATATCATTAGAAATAAATATCTACACTAAAATCGATGCATCTAGTGAAAATAATCAAATAGGATTATAAATCACCATCTCCAGTTAAATCAATCCATCTAGGGCAAGAAATATTCTTCCCTCTCTCCACCCTCCATCCATATCTATATCCCCCTCCATCTCTCATTTTTTTTCTCTCTATCTCACCCCCCTAAACACACATGCTCTCGCACTCCATATATATCATTCTCTTTGTCAATCAACCCCTCTCCTCATCTCTCTCTTCTTCCCTCTCTTCACCTTCCATCTATATCTCTATCTTCCCCTTCTCTCCCTCTCCCCCTCTAATATCTCTCTTTACTCCTTTTGTCCTCTCTCTCTCTCCATCTTCTTTATCACTCACTATCTCTCTCTAGAAACCAACATCTACACTGAAATCAATGCACTTAGTCAAAGAAATGAAATAGGATCAGAAATCGCCATCTACACTGAAATCAATGCATTTAGTGCAAACAATCCAATAGGATTAGAAATCATCTACATTGAAATCAATTCATCTAGTGCAATTAATAAAATATAATTATAGATCGACATCTAAATTGAAATCAACACATCCAGTGCAAGCAATCAAATTTTATTAAAAATCAACACCTACACTGAAATCAATGCATCTAGTGCAAGTAATCAAATATCATTAGAAATAAATATCTATACTAAAATCGATGCATCTAGTGCAAATAATGAAATAGGAATAGAAATTACCATCTCCACTTATATCAATCCATCTAGTGTGAGAAATATTCCTCCCTCTCTCCACCCGCCATCCATATCTATATCCCCCTCCATCTATTCTTTTTTGTCTCTCTATCTCACCCCCCTAAACACATGTGCTCTCGCACTCCATATATATCAATCTCTATGTCAATCACCCTCTCTACCCGTCTCTCTCTTCTTCCCTTTCTTCACCTTCCATCTATATCTCTATCTTCCCCTTCTCTCCCTCTCCCCTGCTAATATCTCTCTTTCCTCCTTTTGTCCTCTCTCCCTCTCTCTCCATCTTCCTTATCACTCACTCTCTCTCTCTCTAGAAACCAACATCTAAACTAAAAATCAATGCATTTACTCCAAGCAATCAAATTTTATTAGAAATCACCACCTCCACTGAAATCAATGCATCTAGTGCAAGTAATCAAATATCATTAGAAATAAATATCTACACTAAAATCGATGCTTATAGTGCAAATAATCAAATAGGATTATAAATCAACATCTCCACTTATATCTATCCATCTAGTGCGAGATATATTCTTCCCTCTCTCCACCTTGCATCCATATCTATATCCCCCTCCATCTCTTCTTTTTTTTCTCTCTATCTCATCCCCCTAAACACACACTCTCAAACTCCATATATATCAATCTCTTTGTCAATCCCCTCCTCTCCCCATATCCCTCCTCTTCCCTCTCTTCACGTTCCATCTATATCTCTATCTTCCCCTTCTCTCCCTCTCCCATGCTAATATCTCTCTTTCCTCCTTTTGTCCTCTCTCCCTCTCTCTCCATCTTTCTTATCATACACTCTCTATCACTCTCTCCACCTTTATCTCTCTATGTATTTCTTCTTACCTCCCTCTCCCTCCCCCTCCAAGTCTATCTCTCTTTTCCTCCCTCTCTCCACTCTCTCACATTCTCTCTCTTCCTTCCTCTCTTTCCCTTTCTCTCCCATCTCTCTCTTCCTCTCTCTCTCTCTTCACCCACCAACTATGTTACTATATCCCTCCCTCTCTCCTTATATCTCCTTCTCCCCACCTTATCTCCATCTCTCCTTATTTGTCTCTTTATCTCAGCCCCAAACATACACGCTATCTCTCTGTCTCTCCCTTTTCACTCCTCTCTCTCCAGTTCTCACTCTCTATATTTCTTATTTCCTACATCTCTCCCCCTCCAACTCCATCTCTCTATCGATCCTTCTCTCCTCCTCTCTCTCAAGTCCTCTCTCTCATCCTCTCTCTCTCTCTCTCTCTCTCTCTCTTCCCTCCAATACTCTCTCTTCCCACATCACTCTCCTCCTCTCTCTCATCCTTACTCTCTCTCCCTTTCTCTCCTACCCCCCTCTCTCTTTTCCCTGCAATCCTCTCTCTTCCCCCATCTCCCTTCTTTCTCTCTCTCTTTCCGCCCCCCTCTCTCCAACTACATTACTATATCCCTCCCTCTCTCCTTCTCTCTTCTTCTCTCCCCCTTCTTTCCATACATCTTACTTTGTGTCTTTATCTCTCTCTCCATCTCTCCCTTATCACACACTCTCTCTCACTCTCTCCATTTCTTCTTAGTTATGTAAACTAATAAACATAAATATTAATAAATATAAAGCATATTATGGAATAAATATGAAAAGAGGTTTTACTTACTTAACTCTGGTTTATTTATATTTTTATTTGTTTACCATACCTCTTTTATTTACTATGGTATTTGGCACATAGGCTTGTTATATAATTAGATTTTTATTTATAATCCTATTTGATATATTGTTAATTATTTACCTTACTTCGGGCAGGTTGAAGCCACTAACTTTGTATATGATGCAACCTGCTTTTTTATGATAAATAGAAAATAGTAAGGACCTACCAAATTCAAAAAAAAAAAAAAAAAATTGTTATTTATTTACCTTACCTCTTTGTACCACTTTTATATTTATTTATTTACCATACCTCTTTATACCTATTTTATATTTATTTATTTATCATACCTCTTTATACCTCTTTTATATTTATTTATTTACCATAGTATTTGGCCCATGGTATCAATATTAATTTGTCCCATGGTATTGGTCCTATAGGCATCATCTAAATAAAACCTCTTTTCTAAGTTTTTTTTAAATATAAAAATGTTTATGGAGTAAATACCAGCGTAGATCCATCTTAACTCCGGATCTATCAAGCACCGAGAGGGATCAAATCTCTCAAGGTGCAAACCTTTCCTCCTCGAGAGATTTAATTTTTCTCAACGCTTGATAGATCCAGAGTTAAGATGGATCTATGTTTGTTTCAGTCGTGTGCTGCCAACGAAAATCTATCGAAGATATGATTTATTTTATCAATAATATGTAAGTATATCAAATATTAATATAATAAGTTTAAATATGTTAAATATTTATGAGATTAACTTGGTCATTTTAATTTTAAATTTTCTTAGTTACCTCAGTTCGTTGAGATGATAAATATTGTTAATAAATATAATGATGAAAAATGATGAAATATTTTTTTTGAATGCGAAGTGACAATAATAGTGTTGCAAGATAGAAAATATGAATAATAAGAATGTACTCATGTTACAAATAGTCTTCATTGTGATCAAACTATTTTCTTCTACTATTAGTATTGCCATCCTTGTTAGTTTTGTTAGATTCTCATATAGATTATATGAAAAAGAAAATGTAAATCGTAAACCATTTAAATCTTTAGCTCGAGCTGTTGTAGCAAAAATGATACCTTGTCTCTCTTTCTCTCCAATATTAATAGGTTAAATTACTATAACACAAAAATCAATGTACATTGTCAATAACTTTTTGTGCTTACACTAAAATCAATGCATATTGTTAATCCAATCACTTTAAAATTAATGTACTATCATATATCCAATTACATCAAATCATAAATCAACATATACATTGAAATCAATGCATTTAATGCAAGAGATCAAATAAGATTAGAAAATCACTTCTACATTGAAATCAATGCACAAAATGCAAGCAATCAAATAAGATTAGAAACCAACATCTACACTGAAATCAATGCATTTACTCAAAGCAATCAAATAGGATTAGAAATCGCCATCTACACTGAAATCAATGCATTTAGTGCAAACAATCAAATAGGATTAGAAATAATCTACATTGAAATCAGTGCATCTAGTGCAAGCAATCAAATATAATTATAATCGACATCTAAATTGAAATCAACACATCCAGTGTAAAAAATCAAATAGTATTAGAAATCACCACCTACACTGAAATCAATGCATCTAGTGCAAGTAATCAAATATCATTAGTATTAATTATCTACACTAAAATCGATGCATCTAGTGCAAAAAATAAAATAGGATTATAAATCACCATCTCCAATTAAATCAATCCATCTAGTGCAAGAAATATTCTTCCCTCTCTCCACCCTCCATCCATATCTATATCTCGCTCCATCTCTTGTCTTTTGTCTCTCTATCTCACCCACCTAAACATACACACTCTCGCACTCCATATATATCATTCTCTTTGTCAATCATCCCCTCTCCTTATCTCTCTCTTCTTCCCTCTCTTCACCTTCCATTTATATCTCTATCTTCCCCTTCTCTCCCTCTCCCCCGCTAATATCTCTTTTTCCTCCTTTTGTCCTCTCTCTCTCTCTCCATCTTCCTTATCACTCACTCTCTCTCTCTAGAAACCGACATCTACACTAAAATAAATGCATTTACTCAAAGAAATCAAATAGGATTAGAAATCCCCATCTACACTAAAATCAATGCATTTAGTGCAAACAATAAAATAGTATTAGAAATCATCTACATTGAAATTAATTCATCTAGTACAAGTAATCAAATATCATTATAAATCGACATCTAAATTGAAATCAACAAATTCAGTGCAAGGAATCAAATTTTATTAGAAATCACCACCTACACTGAAATCAATGCATCTATTGCAAGTAATCAAATATCATTAGAAATAAATATCTACACTAAAATTGATGCTTATAGTGAAAATAATCAAATAGTATTATAAACCACCATCTCCAATTATATCAATCCATCTAGCGTGAGAAATATTCTTCCCTCTCTCCACCCTGCATCCATATCTATATCCTCCTCCATCTCTTTTTTTTTGTCTCTCTATCTCACCCCTCTAAACACACACACTCTCGAACTCCATATATATCAATATCTTTGTCAATCCCCTCCTCTCCCCATATCTCTCTTCTTCCCTCTATTCACGTTCCATCTATACCTTTATCTTCCCCTTCTCTTCCTCTCCCCTGCTAATATCTCTCTTTCCTCCTTTTGTCCTCTCTCCCTCTCTCTCCATATTTCTTATCACTCACTCTTTATCTCTCTCTCCACCTTTATCTCTCTATGTATTTCTTCTTACCTCCCTCTCCCTCACCCTCCAAGTATATCTCTCTTTTCCTCCCTCTCTCCACTCTCTCGCATCCTCTCTCTTCCTTCCTCTCTTTCCCTTTCTCTCTCGTCTCTCTCTCCCTCTCTCTCTATCTTCACCCACCAACTATGTTACTATATCCCTCCAACTCTCCTTATATCTCCTTCTCCCCCCCTTATCTCCATATCTCCTTATTTGTCTCTTTATCTCAGCCCCAAACATACATGCTATCTCTCTGTCTCTCCCTTGTCACTCCTTCTCTCTCTCTAGTTCTCACTCGCTATATTTCTTATTTCCTACATCTCTCCCCCTCCAACTCCATCTCTCTATCAATCCTTCTCTCCTCCTCTCTCTCAAGTCCTCTATCTCATCCTTCCTCTCTCTCTCTCTCTCTCTCTCTCTCTCTCTCTCTTCCCTCCAATACTCTCTCTTCCCCCATCACTCTCATCTTCTGTCTCATGCTTAATCTCTCTCCCTCTCTCTCCTACCTCCCTCTCTCTTTTCCATCCAATCCTCTCTCTTCCCCCATCTCTCTCTATAATCCTCTCTCTTCCCCCATCTCCCTTTCTTTCTCTCTCTCTTTCCAGCCCCTCTCTCCAACTACATTACTATATCCCTCCCTCTCTCCTTCTCTCTTATTCTCTCCCCCTTCTTTCCATACATCTTACTTTTACTCTTTATCTCTCTCTCCATCTCTCCCTTATCACTCTCCCTCTCTCTCTCTATTTCTTCTTAGATATGTAAACTAATGTACATAAATATTCGTAAATATAAAGCATATTATGGAGTAAATATGAAAATAGGTTTTACTTACTTACCTCTGGCTTATTTATATTTTTATTTATTTACCATACCACTTTTATTTACTATGGTATTTGGCACATAGGCTTGTTATATAATTAGATTTTTATTTATAATCCTATTTGATATATTGTTATTTATTTACCTTACCTCGGGCAGGTTGAAGCCACTAACTTTGTATAAATAGTAAGGACCTACCAAATTCACAAAAAAAATAAAAAAATTTTGTTATTTATTTACCTTACCTCTTTGTACCACTTTTAGATTTATTTATTTACCATACCTCTTTATACCTATTTTATATTTATTTACTTATCATACCTCTTTATACCTCTTTTATATTTATTTATTTACCATATTATTTGGCCCATGGTATCAATATTAATTTGTCCCATGGTATTGGTCCTATAGGCTTCATCTAAATAAAACCTCTTTTTTAAGTTTTTTTTAAAATATAAAAGGGTTTATGGAGTAAATACTAGCCTAGATCCATCTTAACTCCAGATCTATAAAGCACCGACAGGGATCAAATCTCTCGAGGTGCAAACCTTTCCTCCTCAAGAGATTTTATTCCTCTCAGCGCTTGATAAATCTAGAGTTAATATGGATCTAGGCTGGTTTTAGTCCTGTGCTACCAACGAAAATCTATCGAAGATATGATTAATTTTATCAATAATATGTAAATATATCAAATATTAATATAATAATTTTAAATATGCTAAATATTTATGAGATTAACTTGGTCATTTTAATTTTAAATTTTCTTAGTTACCTCAGTTCGTTGAGATGATAAATATTGTTAATAAATATAATGATGAAAAATGATGAAATATTTTTTTTGAATGCAAAGTGAAAATAATAGTGTTGAAAGATAGAAAGTACTCATGTTACAAATACTCTTCAATGTGATCAAACTATTTTCTTCTACTATTTTTATTGCCACCCTCGTTAGTTTTGTTATATTTTCATATCCATTATATGAAAAAGAAAATTTAAATCGTAAACCATTTAAATCTTTAGCTCGAGCTGTTGTAGTAAACATGATACCTTGTGTCTCTTGCTCCCCAATATTAATAGGTTAAATTACTATAACACAAAAATCAATGTATATTGTCAATAACTTTTTGTGCTTACACTAAAATCAATGCATTTACTCAAAGCAAACAAATAGGATTAGAAATCGCCATCTACACTGAAATCAATGCATTTAGTGCAAACAATCAAATAGGATTATAAATAATCTACATTGAAATCAATGCATCTAGTGCAAGCAATCAAATATAATTATAATCGGCGTCTAAACTGAAATTAACACATCTAGTGTAAGCAATCAAATAGTATTAGAAATCACCACCTACATTGAAATCAATGCATCTAGTGCAAGTAATCAAATATCATTAGAAATAAATATCTACACTAAAATAGATGCATCTAGTGCAAAGAATCAAATAGTATTATAAATCAGCATCTCCACTTAAATCTATCCATCTAGTGCAAGAAATATTCTTCCCTCTCCACCCTCCATCCATATCTATATCCCCCTCCATCTCTTGTTATTTGTCTCTCTATCTCACCCCCCTAAACACACATGCTCTCGCACTCCATATATATCATTCTCTTGGTCAATCACCCCCTCTCCTCTTCTCTCTCTTCTTCCCTCTCTTCACCTTCCATCTATATCTTTATCTTCCCCTTCTCTCCCTCTCCCCCACTAATATCTCTCTTTCCTCCTTTTTTCCTCTCTCTCTCTCTCTCTCCATCTTCCTTATCACTCACTCTCATTCTCTAGAAACCAAAATTTACACTGAAATCAATGCATTTACTCAAAGAAATCAAATAGGATTAGAAATCGCCATCTACACTGAAATCAATGCATTTAGTGCAAACAATCCATTAGGATTAGAAATCATCTACATTTAAATCGATTCATCTAGTGCAAGTAATCAAATATAATTATAAATCGACATCTAAATTGAAATCATCACATCCAGTGCAAGAAATCAAATTTTATTAAAAATCAACGCCTACACTGAAATCAATGCATCTAGTGCAAGTAATCAAATATCATTAGAAATAAATATCTATACTAAAAGCGATGCATCTAGTGTAAATAATGAAATAGGATTAGAAATCACCATCTCCACTTATATGAATCCATCTAGTGTGAGAAATATTCCTCCCTCTCTCCACCCGTCATCCATATCTATATCCCCCTCCATCTATTCTTTTTTGTCTCTCTATCTCACCCCCCTAACCACATCTGCTCTTGCACTCCATATATATAAATCTCTATGTCAATCACCCACTCTACCCGTCTCTCTCTTCTTCCCTTTCTTCACCTTCCATCTATATCTCTATCTTCCCCTTCTCTCCCTCTCCCATGCTAATATCTCTCTTTCCTCCTTTTGTCCTCTCTCCCTCTCTCTCCATCTTCCTTATCACTCACTCTCTCTCTCTCTCTCTAGAAACCAACATCTAAACTAAAATCAATGCATTTACTCAAAGAAATCAAATAGGATTAGAAATCGCCATCTACACTGAAATCAATGCATTTAGTGAAAAAAATCAAATAAGATTAGAAATCATCTACATTGAAATTAATTCATCTAGTACAAGTAATCAAATATCATTATAAATCGACATCAAATTCAGTGCAAGCAATCAAATTTTATTAGAAATCACCACCTCCACTGAAATCAATGCATCTAGTGCAAGTAATCAAATATCATTAGAAATAAATATCTAGACTAAAATTGATGCTTATAGTGCAAATAATCAACTAGGATTATAAATCAACATCTCCACTTATATCTATCCATCTAGTGTGAGAAATATTCTTTCCTCTCTCCACCTTGCATCCATATCTATATCCCCCTCCATGTCTTCTTTTTTGTCTCTCTATCTCATCCCCTTAAACACACACTCTTGAACTCCATATATATCAATCTCTTTGTCAATCCCCTCCTCTCCCGATATCTCTCTTCTTCCCTCTCTTCACGTTCCATCTTTATCTCTATCTTTCCCTTCTCTCCCTCTCCCCTGCTAATATCTCTCTTTCCTCCTTTTGTCCTCTCTTCCTCTCTCTCCATATTTCTTATCACTCACTCTCTATCTCTCTCTCCACCTTTATCTCTCTATGTATTTCTTCTAACCTCCCTCTCCATCCAAGTCTATCTCTCTTCTCCTCCCTCTCTCCACTCTCTCACATCCTCTCTCTTCCTTCCTCTCTTTTCCTTTCTCTCCCATCTCACTCTCCCTCTCTCTCTCTCTTCACCCACCAATTATGTTACTATATCCCTCCCTCTCTCCTTATATATCCTTCTCCCCACCTTATCTCCATCTCTCCTTATTTTTCTCTTTATCTCATCCATAAACATACACGCTATCTCTCTGTCTCTCCCTTGTCACTCCTCTCTCTGCAGTTCTCACTCTCTATATTTCTTATTTCCTACATCTCTCCCCCTCCAACTCCATCTCTCTATCGATCCTTCTCTCCTCCTCCTCTCTCTCTTTCTCTCTCCAATACTCTGTCTTCCCCCATCACTCTCCTCCTCTCTCTCGTCCTCACTCTCTCTCCCTTTCTCTCCTACCTCCCTCTCTCTTTTCCCTCCAATCCTCTCTCTTCCCCCATCTATCTCTCTCCCCCATCTCCCTTCTTTCTCTCTCTCTTTCCGCCCCCCTCTCTCCAAATACATTACTATATCCCTCCCTCTCTCCTTCAATCTTCTTCTCTCCCTCTTCTTTCCATACATCTTACTTTGTCTCTTTATCTCTCTCTCCATCTCTCCCTTATCACTCTCTCTCTCTCTCTCTCTCTCTATTTCTTCTTAGTTATGTAGACTAATGAACATAAATATTAGTAAATATAAAGCATATTATGGAATAAATATTAAAAGAGGTTTTACTTACTTAACTCTGGTTTATTTATATTTATATTTATTTAGCATACCTCATTTATTTACTATTGTATTTGGCACATAGGCTTGTTATATAATTATATTTTTATTAATAATCCTATTTGATATATTGTTATTAGTTACCTTACTTCGGGTAGGTTGAAGCCAGATGCAACCTGCTTTTTTATGATAAATAGAAAATAGTAAGGACCTACCAAATTCACAAAAAATAAAAAATAAAAAATTGTTATTTATTTACCTTACCTCTTTGTACCACTTTTATATTTATTTATTTACCATACCTCTTTATACCTATTTTATATTTATTTATTTATCATACCTCTTTATAACTCTTTTATATTTATTTATTTACAATAGTATTTGGCCCATGGTATCAATATTAATTTGTCCCATCGTATTGGTCCTATAGGCTTCATCTAAATAAAACCTCTTTTTAAAGTTTTTTTAAAATATAAAAAGGTTTATGGAGTAAATACCAGCATAGATCCATCTTAACTCTGGATCTATCAAGCAATGAGAGGGATCAAATCTCTCGAGGTGCAAACCTTTCCTCCTCGAGAGATTTGATTCCTCTTACGCTTGATAGATCTAGAGTTAAGATGGATCTAGGCTAGTTTCAGTAGTGTGCTGCAAAGGAAAATCTATCGAAGATATGATTAATTTTATCAATAAGATGTAAATATATCAAATATTAATATAATAATTTTAAATATGCAAAATATTTATGAGATTAACTTGGTCATTTCAATTTTAAATTTTCTTAGTTACCTCAGTTCGTTGAGATGATAAATATTGTTAATAAATATAATAATGAAAAATGATGAAATAATTTTTTTTAATGCAAAGTGACAATAATAGTGTTGAAAGATAGAAAATGTGAATAATAAGAATGTACTCATGTTACAAATAGTTTTCATTGTGATCAATCTCAAACTATTTTCTTCTACTATTCTTATTGTCACCCTTGTTAGTTTCATTATCTTTTCATATGAATTATATGAAAAATAAAATCTAAATCATAAACCAATTAAATCTTTAGCTCGAGCTGTTACTTAGTAAACAGTGTGTCTCTCTTGCTCTCCATCAATAGGTTAGAATTACTATAACACAAAAAATCAATACATTGGCAAATGGTACATGCCTACATAAAATCAATATATTACAATCAATACTTTAAAATTAATGTATCTTTGTCATATATCCATTACATCAATCATAAATCAACATATACATTGAAATCAATGCATTTAATGCGAAGTCGATATGATTAGAAAATCACTTCTACATTGAAATCAATGCACCTAATGCAATCAATCAAATAAGATTAGAAATGAAAACATCTACACTAAAAAATCAATGCATTTACTCAAAGCAATCAAATAGGATTATAAATTGCCATCTACACTGAAATCAATGCATTTAGCGCAAACAATCAAATAGTATTAGGAATAATCTACATTTAAATCAATGCATCTAGTGCAAGCAATCAAATATAATTATAAATCGACGTCTAAATTGAAATCAACACATCCAGTGCAAGCAATCAAATAGTTTTAGGAATCATCACCTACACTGAAATCAATGCATCTAGTGCAAGTAATCATATATCATTAGAAATAAATATCTACACTAAAATCGATGCATCTAGTGCGAATAATCAAATAGGATTATAAATCACCATCTCCACTTAAATCAATCCATCTAGTGCAAGAAATATTCTTCCCTCTCTCCACCCTCCATCCATATCTATATCCCCATCCATCTCTTTTTTTTTGTCTCTATCTCACCCCCCTAAACACACACACTCTCGCACTCCATATATATCATTCTCTTTGTCGATCATCCTCTCTCCCCATCTCTTTCTTCTTCCCTCTCTTCCCCTTCTCTCCCTCTCCCCTGCTAATATCTCTCTTTCCTCCTTTTGTCCTCTCTCTCTCTCTCTCCATATTCCTTATCACTCACTCTCTCTCTCTCTAGGAACCAACATCTACACTGAAATCAATGCATTTACTCAAAGAAATCAAATAGGATTAGAAATCGCCATCTACACTGAAATCAATGCATTTAGTGAAAACAATCAAATAGGATTAGAAATCATCTACATTGAAATTAAGTCATCTAGTGCAAGTAATCAAATATAATTATAAATCGACATCTAAATTGAAATCAACACATTCAGTGCAAGCAATCAAATTGTATTAGAAATCACCACCTACACTGAAATCAATGCATCTAGTGCAAGTAATTAAATATCATTAGAAATAAATATCTACACTAAAATCGATGCATCTAGTGCAAATAATCAAATAGGATTAGAAATCACCATCTCCACTTATATCAATCCATCTAGTGCGAGAAATATTCCTCCCTCTCTCCACCCTCCATCCATATCTATATCCCTCTCCATCTATTCTTTTTTGTCTCTCTATCTCACCCCCCTAAACACACACGCTCTCGTACTCCATATATATCAATCTCTTTTTCAATCACCCCCTCTCCCCATCTCTCTCTTCTTCCCTCTCTTCACCTTCCATCTATATCTCTATCTTCCCCTTCTCTCCCTCTCCCCCATTAATATCTCTCTTTCCTCCTTTTGTCCTCTCTCCCTTTCTCTCCATCTCCCTTATCACTCTCTCTCTCTCTCTCTGCCTTTATCTCTCTCTGTCTTCTTACCTCCCTCTCCCTCCCCCTCCAAGTCTATCTCTCTTTTCCTCCCTCTCTCCACTCTCTCACATCCTCTCTCTTCCTTCCTCTCTTTCCCTTTCTCTCCCATCTCTCTCTTCCTCTCTCTCTCTCTCTTCACCCACCAACTATGTTACTATATCCCTCCCTCTCTCATTATATCTCCTTCTCCCCACCTTATCTCGATCTCTCCTTATTTGTCTCTTTATCTCAGCCCCAAACATACACGCTATCTCTCTGTCTCTCCCTTTTCACTCCTCTCTCTCCAGTTCTCACTCTCTATATTTCTTATTTCCTACATCTCTCCCCCTCCAACTCCATCTCTCTATCGATCCTTCTCTCCTCCTCTCTCTCAAGTCCTCTCTCTCATCCTCTCTCTCTCTCTCTCTCTCTCTCTCTTCCCTCCAATACTCTCTCTTCCCACATCACTCTCCTCCTCTCTCTCATCCTTACTCTCTCTCCCTTTCTCTCCTACCCCCCTCTCTCTTTTCCCTGCAATCCTCTCTCTTCCCCCATCTCCCTTCTTTCTCTCTCTCTTTCCGCCCCCCTCTCTCCAACTACATTACTATATCCCTCCCTCTCTCCTTCTCTCTTCTTCTCTCCCCCTTCTTTCCATACATCTTACTTTGTGTCTTTATCTCTCTCTCCATCTCTCCCTTATCACACACTCTCTCTCACTCTCTCCATTTCTTCTTAGTTATGTAAACTAATAAACATAAATATTAATAAATATAAAGCATATTATGGAATAAATATGAAAAGAGGTTTTACTTACTTAACTCTGGTTTATTTATATTTTTATTTGTTTACCATACCTCTTTTATTTACTATGGTATTTGGCACATAGGCTTGTTATATAATTAGATTTTTATTTATAATCCTATTTGATATATTGTTAATTATTTACCTTACTTCGGGCAGGTTGAAGCCACTAACTTTGTATATGATGCAACCTGCTTTTTTATGATAAATAGAAAATAGTAAGGACCTACCAAATTCAAAAAAAAAAAAAAATTATTGTTATTTACCTTTCTTTTTATTACCACTTTATATTTATTTGTTACCATACCTCTTTATACCTATTTTATATTTATTTATTTATCATACCTCTTTATACCTCTTTTATATTTATTTATTTACCATAGTATTTGGCCCATGGTATCAATATTAATTTGTCCCATGGTATTGGTCCTATAGGCATCATCTAAATAAAACCTCTTTTCTAAGTTTTTTTTTAAATATAAAAATGTTTATGAAGTAAATACCAGCATAGTTCCATCTTAACTCCGGATCTATCAAGCACCGAGAGGGATCAAATCTCTTAAGGTGCAAACCTTTCCTCCTCGAGAGATTTAATTTTTCTCAACGCTTGGTAGATCCAGAGTTAAGATGGATCTATGTTTGTTTCATTCATGTGCTGCCAACGAAAATCTATCGAAGATATGATTTATTTTATCAATAATGTGTAAGTATATCAAATATTAATATAATAATATTAAATATGCTAAATATTTATGAGATTAACTTGGTCATTTTAATTTTAAATTTTCTTAGTTACCTCAGTTCGTTCAGATGATAAATATTGTTAATAAATATAATGATGAAAAATGATGAAATATTTTTTTTGAATGCGAAGTGACAATAATAGTGTTGAAAGATAGAAAATATGAATAATAAGAATGTACTCATGTTACAAATAGTCTTCATTGTGATCAAACTATTTTCTTCTACTATTCGTATTGCCATCCTTGTTAGTTTTGTTAGATTCTCATATCGATTATATGAAAAAGAAAATGTAAATCGTAAACCATTTAAATCTTTAGCTCGAGCTGTTGTAGTAAACATGATACCTTGTCTCTCTTTCTCTCCAATATTAATAGTTTAAATTACTATAACAAAAAAATCAATGTACATTGTCAATAACTTTTTGTGCTTACACTAAAATCAATGCATATTGTTAATCCAATCACTTTAAAATTAATGTACTATCATATATCCAATTACATCAAATCATAAATCAACATATACATTGAAATCAATGCACAAAATGCAAGCAATCAAATAAGATTAGAAACCAACATCTACACTGAAATCAATGCATTTACTCAAAGCAATCAAATAGGATTAGAAATTGCCATCTACACTGAAATCAATGCATTTAGTGCAAACAATCAAATAGGATTAGAAATAATCTACATTGAAATCAGTGCATCTAGTGCAAGCAATCAAATATAATTATAATCGACATCTAAATTGAAATCAACACATCCAGTGTAAAAAATCAAATAGTATTAGAAATCACCACCTACACTGAAATCAATGCATCTAGTGCAAGTAATCAAATATCATTAGTATTAATTATCTACACTAAAATCGATGCATCTAGTGCAAAAAATAAAATAGGATTATAAATCACCATCTCCAATTAAATCAATCCATCTAGTGCGAGAAATATTCCTCCCTCTCTCCACCCTCCATCCATATTTATATCCCCCTCCATCTATTATTTTTTGTCTCTCTGTCTCACCCCCCTAAACACACACGCTCTCACACTCCATATATATCAATCTCTTTGTCAATCACCCCCTCTCCCCATCTCTCTCTTCTTCCCTCTCTTCACCTTCCATCTATATCTCTATCTTCCCCTTCTCTCCCTCTCCCCCATTAATATCTCTCTTTCCTCCTTTTTTCCTCTCTCCCTCTCTCTCCATCTTCCTTATCTCTCTCTCTCTCTCTCTCTCTCTCTAGAAACCAACATCTACACTGAAATCAATGCATTTTACTCAAATAAATCAAATAGGATTAGAAATCGCCATCTACACTGAAATCAATGCATTTAGTGCAAACAATCAAATAGGATTAGAAATCATCTACATTGAAACCAATTCATCTATTTAAGTAAATATAATTATAAATCGACATCTAAATTGAAATCAACACATTCAGTGCAAGCAATCAAATTTTATTAGAAATCACCACCTACACTGAAATCAATGCATCTATTGCAAGTAATCAAATATCATTAGAAATAAATATCTACACTAAAATTGATGCTTATAGTGAAAATAATCAAATAGTATTATAAACCACCATCTCCACTTATATCAATCCATCTAGCGTGAGAAATATTCTTCCCTCTCTCCACCGTGCATCCATATCTATATCCTCCTCCATCTCTTTTTTTTTGTCTCTCTATCTCACCCCTCTAAACACACACACTCTCGAACTCCATATATATCAATATCTTTGTCAATCCCCTCCTCTCCCCATATATCTCTTCTTCCCTCTATTCACATTCCATCTATACCTCTATCTTCCCCTTCTCTTCCTCTCCCCCGCTAATATCTCTCTTTCCTCCTTTTGTCCTCTCTCCCTCTCTCTCCATATTTCTTATCACTCACTCTTTATCTCTCTCTCCACATTTATCTCTCTATGTATTTCTTCTTACCTCCCTCTCCCTCACCCTCCAAGTATATCTCTCTTTTCCTCCCTCTCTCCACTCTCTCACATCCTCTCTCTTCCTTCCTCTCTTTCCCTTTCTCTCTCGTCTCTCTCTCCCTCTCTCTCTATCTTCACCCACCAACTATGTTACTATGTCCCTCCAACTCTCCTTATATCTCCTTCTCCCCCCCTTATCTCCATATCTCCTTATTTGTCTCTTTATCTCAGCCCCAAACATACATGCTATCTCTCTGTCTCTCCCTTGTCACTCCTTCTCTCTCTCTAGTTCTCACTCGCTATATTTCTTATTTCCTACATCTCTCCCCCTCCAACTCCATCTCTCTATCGGTCCTTCTCTCCTCCTCTCTCTCAAGTCCTCTCTCTCATCCTTCCTCTCTCTCTTTCTCTCGCTCTCTCTCTCTCTCTCTCTTCCCTCCAATACTCTCTCTTCCCCCATCACTCTCATCTTCTGTCTCATCCTTAATCTCTTTCCCTTTCTGCGCCCCCCCGTCTCTCTCTCTAATCCTCTCTCTTCCCCCATCTCCCTTTCTTTCTCTCTCTCTTTCCAGCCCCTCTCTCCAACTACATTACTATATCCCTCCCTCTCTCCTTCTCTCTTCTTCTCTCCCCCTTCTTTCCATACATCTTACTTTTACTCTTTATCTCTCTCTCCATCTCTCCCTTATCACTCTCCCTCTCTCTCTCTATTTCTTCTTAGATATGTAAACTAATGTACATAAATATTCGTAAATATGAAGCATATTATGGAGTAAATATGAAAATAGGTTTTACTTACTTACCTCTAGCTTATTTATACTTTTATTTATTTACCATACCACTTTTATTTACTATGGTGTTTGGCACATAGGCTTGTTATATAATTAGATTTTTATTTATAATCCTATTTGATATATTGTTATTTATTTACCTTACCTCGGGCAGGTTGAAGCCACTAACTTTGTATATGATGCAAGCTGCTTTTTAATGATAAATAGAAAATAGTAAGGACCTACCAAATTCACAAAAAAATAAAAAAAAATTGTTATTTATTTACCTTACCTCTTTGTACCACTTTTAGATTTATTTATTTACCATACCTCTTTATACCTATTTTATATTTATTTATTTATCATACCTCTTTATACCTCTTTTATATTTATTTATTTACCATAGTATTTGGCCCATGGTATCAATATTAATTTGTCCTATGGTATTGGTCCTATAGGCTTCATCTAAATAAAACCTCTTTTTTAAGTTTTTTTTTAAAATATAAAAGGGTTTATGGAGTAAATACCAGCCTAGATCCATCTTAACTCCAGATCTATCAAGCACCGACAGGGATCAAATCTGTCGAGGTGCAAACCTTTCCTCCTCAAGAGATTTTATTCCTCTCAGCGCTTGATAGATCCAGAGTTAATATGGATCTAGGCTGGTTTTAGTCCTGTGCTACCAATGAAAATCTATCGAAGATATGATTAATTTTATCAATAATATGTAAATATATCAAATATTAATATAATCATTTTAAATATGCTAAATATTTCTGAGATTAACTTGGTCATTTTAATTTTAAATTTTCTTAGTTACCTCAGTTCGTTGAGATGATAATTATTGTTAATAACTATAATGATGAAAAATGATGAAATATTTTTTGTAAATGCAAAGTGACAATAATAGTGTTGAAAGATAGAAAATGTGAGCAATAAGAACGTACTCATGTTACAATCAATCTCAAACTATTTTCTTCTACTATTCTTATTTCCTCCCTTGTTAGTTTTGTTATCTTTTCATATCGATTATATGAAAAAGAAAATTTAAATCGTAAACCATTTAAATCTTTAGCTCGATCTGTTTTAGTAAACATGATACCTTGTCTCTCTTGCTCTCCAATATTAATAGCTTAAATTACTATAACACAAAAATCAATCTACATTGTTAATAACTTTTTGTGCTTACACTAAAATCAATGCATATTGTTAATCCAATCACTTTAATATTAATGTGCCGTCATATATCCAATTACATCAAATCATAAATCAACATATACATTGAAATCAATGCATTTAATGCAAGCAATCAAATAAGATTAGAAAATAACTTCTACATTGAAATCAATGCACCTAATGCAATCAATCAAATAAGATTAGAAACCAACATCTAAACTGAAATCAATGCATTTACTCAAAGCAATCAAATAGGATTAGAAATCGCCATCTACACTGAAATCAATGCATTTAGCGCAAACAATCAAATAGTATTAGGAATAATCTACATTGAAATCAATGCATCTAGTGCAAGCAATCAAATATAATGATAAATCGACGTCTAAATTGAAATCAACACATCCAGTGCAAGCAATCAAATAGTATTAGGAATCATCACCTACACTGAAATCAATGCATCTAGTGCAAGTAATCATATATCATTAGAAATAAATATCTACACTAAAATCGATGCATCTAGTGCAAGTAATCAAATAGGATTATAAATCACCATCTCCACTTAAATCAATCCATCTAGTGCAAGAAATATTCTTCCCTCTCTCCACCCTCCATCCATATCTATATCCCCATCCATCTCTTTTTTTTGTCTCTATCTCACCCCCCTAAACACACATGCTCTCGCACTCCATATATATCATTCTCTTTGTTGATCACCCTCTCTCCCCATCTCTCTCTTCTTCCCTCTCCTTGCCTTCCATCTTTCTCTATCTTCCCCTTCTCTCCCTCTCCCAAACTAATATCTCTCTTTCCTCCTTTTTTCCTCTCTCTCTCTCTCTCCATCTTCCTTATCACTCACTCTCACTCTCTAGAAACCAAAATCTACACTGAAATCAATGCATTTACTCAAAGAAATCAAATAGGATTAGAAATCGCCATCTACACTGAAATCAATGCATTTAGTGCAAACAATCCATTAGGATTAGAAATCATCTACATTGAAATCGATTCATCTAGTGCAAGTAATCAAATATAATTATAAATCGACATCTAAATTGAAATCATCACATCCAGTGCAAGCAATCAAATTTTATTAAAAATCAACGCCTACACTGAAATCAATGCATCTAGTGCAAGTAATCAAATATCATTAGAAATAAATATCTATACTAAAAGCGATGCATCTAGTGTAAATAATGAAATAGGATTAGAAATCACCATCTCCACTTATATGAATCCATCTAGTGTGAGAAATATTCCTCCCTCTCTCCACCCGTCATCCATATCTATATCCCCCTCCATCTATTCTTTTTTGTCTCTCTATCTCACCCCCCTAACCACATCTGCTCTTGCACTCCATATATATAAATCTCTATGTCAATCACCCACTCTACCCGTCTCTCTCTTCTTCCCTTTCTTCACCTTCCATCTATATCTCTATCTTCCCCTTCTCTCCCTCTCCCATGCTAATATCTCTCTTTCCTCCTTTTGTCCTCTCTCCCTCTCTCTCCATCTTCCTTATCACTCACTCTCTCTCTCTCTCTCTAGAAACCAACATCTAAACTAAAATCAATGCATTTACTCAAAGAAATCAAATAGGATTAGAAATCGCCATCTACACTGAAATCAATGCATTTAGTGAAAAAAATCAAATAAGATTAGAAATCATCTACATTGAAATTAATTCATCTAGTACAAGTAATCAAATATCATTATAAATCGACATCAAATTCAGTGCAAGCAATCAAATTTTATTAGAAATCACCACCTCCACTGAAATCAATGCATCTAGTGCAAGTAATCAAATATCATTAGAAATAAATATCTACACTAAAATTGATGCTTATAGTGCAAATAATCAACTAGGATTATAAATCAACATCACCACTTATATCTATCCATCTAGTGTGAGAAATATTCTTTCCTCTCTCCACCTTGCATCCATATCTATATCCCCCTCCATGTCTTCTTTTTTGTCTCTCTATCTCATCCCCTTAAACACACACTCTTGAACTCCATATATATCAATCTCTTTGTCAATCCCCTCCTCTCCCGATATCTCTCTTCTTCCCTCTCTTCACGTTCCATATTTATCTCTATCTTTCCCTTCTCTCCCTCTCCCCTGCTAATATCTCTCTTTCCTCCTTTTGTCCTCTCTTCCTCTCTCTCCATATTTCTTATCACTCACTCTCTATCTCTCTCTCCACCTTTATCTCTCTATGTATTTCTTCTAACCTCCCTCTCCCTCCAAGCCTATCTCTCTTCTCCTCCCTCTCTCCACTCTCTCACATCCTCTCTCTTCCTTCCTCTCTTTTCCTTTCTCTCCCATCTCACTCTCCCTCTCTCTCTCTCTTCACTCACCAATTATGTTACTATATCCCTCCCTCTCTCCTTATATCTCCTTCTCCCCACCTTATCTCCATCTCTCCTTATTTTTCTCTTTATCTCAGCCATAAACATACATGCTATCTCTCTGTCTCTCCCTTGTCACTCCTCTCTCTGCAGTTCTCACTCTCTATATTTCTTATTTCCTACATCTCTCCCCCTCCAACTCCATCTCTCTATCGATCCTTCTCTCCTCCTCTCTCTCTCTCTCTCTCTCTCTCTCCAATACTCTCTCTTCCCCCATCACTCTCCTCCTCTCTCTCATCCTCACTCTCTCTCCCTTTCTCTCCTACCTCCCTCTCTCTTTTCCCTCCAATCCTCTCTCTTCCCCCATCTATCTCTCTCCCCCATCTCCCTTCTTTCTCTCTCTCTTTCCGCCCCCCTCTCTCCAACTACATTACTATATCCCTCCCTCTCTCCTTCTCTCTTCTTCTCTCCCTCTTCTTTCCATACATCTTACTTTGTCTCTTTATCTCTCTCTCCATCTCTCCCTTATCTCTCTCTCTCTCTCTCTCTCTCTCTCTCTCTCTCTCTCTCTCTCCATTTCTTCTTAGTTATGTAGAATAATGAACATAAATATTAGTAAATATAAAGCATATTATGGAATAAATATTAAAAGAGGTTTTACTTACTTAACTCTGGTTTATTTATATTTTTATTTATTTAGCATACCTCTTTTATTTACTATTGTATTTGGCACATAGGCTTTTTATATAATTATATTTTTATTAATAATCCTATTTGATATATTATTACTAGTTACCTTACTTCAGGTAGGTTGAAGCCAGATGCAACCTGCTTTTTTATGATAAATAGAAAATAGTAAGGACCTACCAAATTCACAAAAAATAAAAAATAAAAAATTGTTATTTATTTACCTTACCTCTTTGTACCACTTTTATATTTATTTATTTACCACACCTCTTTATACCTATTTTATATTTATTTATTTATCATACCTCTTTATACCTCTTTTATATTTATTTATTTACAATAGTATTTGGCCCATGGTATCAATATTAATTTGTCCCATCGTATTGGTCCTATAGGCTTCATCTAAATAAAACCTCTTTTTAAAGTTTTTTAAAATATAAAAATGTTTATGGAGTAAATACCAGCATAGATCCATCTTAACTCTGGATCTATCAAGCAATGAGAGGGATCAGATCTCTCGAGGTGCAAACCTTTCCTCCTCGAGAGATTTGATTCCTCTTACGCTTGATAGATCTAGATTTAAGATGGATCTAGGCTAGTTTCAGTAGTGTGCTGCAAAGGAAAATCTATCGAAGATATGATTAATTTTATCAATAAGATGTAAATATATCAAATATTAATATAATAATTTTAAATATGCTAAATATTTATGAGATTAACTTGGTCATTTCAATTTTAAATTTTCTTAGTTACCTCAGTTCGTTGAGATGATAAATATTGTTAATAAATATAATAATGAAAAATGATGAAATAATTTTTTTTAATGCAAAGTGACAATAATAGTGTTGAAAGATAGAAAATGTGAATAATAAGAATGTACTCATGTTACAAATACTCTTCATTGTGACCAAACTATTTTCTTCTACTATTCTTATTGCCACCCTTGTTAGTTTTGTTATATTTTCATATCGATTATATGAAAAAGAAAATTTAAATCGTAAACCATCTAAATATTTAGCTCGAGTTGTTGTAGTAAACATGATACCTTGTCTCTCTTGCTCTCCAATATTAATAGGTTAAATTACTATAACACAAAAATCAATGTACATTGTCAATAAAGTTTTGTGCCTACACTAAAATCAATGCATAGTGTTAATCCAATCACTTTAAAATTAATGTACTGTCATATATCCAATTACATCAAATCATAAATCAACATATACATTGAAATCAATGCATTTAATGCAAGAGATCAACTATGATTAGAAAATCACTTCTACATTGAAATCAATGCACCTAATGCAATCAATCAAATAAGATTAGAAATAAACATCTACACTAAAATCAATGCATTTACTCAAAGCAATTAAATAGGATTAGAAATCGCCATCTACACTGAAATCAATGCATTTAGTGCAAACAATCAAATAGGATTAGAAATAATCTACATGAAATCAATGCATCTAGTGAAATTAATTAAATATAATTATAATCGATGTCTAAATTTAAATCAACACATCCAGTGTAAGCAATCAAATAGTATTAGAAATCACCACCTACACTGAAATCAATGCATCTAGTGCAAGTAATCAAATATCATTAGAAATAAATATCTACACTAAAATCGATGCATCTAGTGCGAATAATCAAATAGGATTATAAATCACCATCTCCACTTAAATCAGTCCATCTAGTGCAAGAAATATTCTTCCCTCTCTCCACCCTCCATCCATATCTATATCCCCCTCCATCTCTTGTTTTTTATCTCTCTATCTCACCCCCCTAAACACACACACTCTCGCACTCCATATATATCATTCTCTTTGTCAATCACCCCCTCTCCTCATCTCTCTCTTATTCCCTCTCTTCACCTTCCATCTATATCTCTATCTTCCCCTTCTCTCCCTCTCCCCCGCTAATCAGGGAAAATT
Organism: Pinus albicaulis; assembly: GCA_034641835.2. Lineage (NCBI taxonomy): Eukaryota > Viridiplantae > Streptophyta > Pinopsida > Pinales > Pinaceae > Pinus > Pinus albicaulis. The sequence goes on along the minus strand of CM076572.1, from coordinate 913,301,549 downwards.
TTAAGAATGGAAAATTATCTTGAAGTTTAAAAAATTGGCGAATCTCACTAGTCCCTAATATGAAAATTATAAAATGTTTACTGTTGTATTTGTAAAATAATAAAATTTATAATGATATTGTATATACTATCTATATAATGTTGGTGATTTTTTGATGTAAAATAATTTTATATTATAAAATATGGGCGAATCATTTTTATAAAAAAATGGAAATTGACGAATCTTTTTTTTGGAAAAACCATGGAAAATTAGCCCACCTGCGAATATTAGCCCCTAAAATTTTCCATACCGCTAATATCTCTCCTTCCTCCTTTTGTCCTCTCTCTCTCTCTCTCTCCATATTCCTTATCACTCACACACTCTCTCTCTAGAAACCAACATCTACATTGAAATCAATTCATTTACTCAAAGAAATCAAATAGGATTAGAAATTTCCATCTACACTGAAATCAATGCATTTAGTGCAAACAATCCAATAGGATTATGAATCATCTACATTGAAATCAATTCATCTAGTGCAAGTAATCAAATATAATTATAAATTGACATCTAAATTGAAATCAACACATCCAGTTCAACCATTCAAATTTTATTAAAAATCAACACCTACACTGAAATCAATGCATCTAGTGCAAGTAATCAAATATCATTAGAAATAAGTATCTATACTAAAATCTATGCATCTAGTGCAAATAACCCAATAGGATTAGAAATCACCATCTCCACTTATATCAATCCATCTAGTGTGAGAAATATTCCTCCCTCTCTCCACCCGCCATTCATATCTATATCCCCCTCCATCTATTCTTTTTTGTCTCTCTATCTCACCCCCCTAAACACATGTGCTCTCGCACTCCATATATATCAATCTCTTTGTCAATCACCCCCTCTCCTCGTCTCTCTCTTCTTCCCTTTCTTCACCTTCCATCTATATCTCTATCTTCCCCTTCTCTCCCTTTCCCCTGCTAATATCTCTCTTTCCTCCTTTTGTGCTCTCTCCCTCTCTCTCCATCTTCCTTATCACTCTCTCTCTCTGTCTCTCTAGAAACCAACATCTACATTAAAATCAATGGATTTACTCAAAGAAATCAAATAGGATTAGAAATCGCCATCTACACTGAAATCAATGCATTTAGTGCAAACAATCAAATAGTATTAGAAATAATCTACATTGAAATTAATTCATCTAGTACAAGTAATCAAATATCATTATAAATCGACATCTAAATTGAAATAAAAAAATTTAGTGCAAGCAATCAAATTTTATTAGAAATCACCACCTACACTGAAATCAATGCATCTAGTGCAAGTAATCAAATATCATTAGAAATAAATATCTACACTAAAATCAATGCTTATAGTGCAAGTAATCATATAGGATTATAAATCACTATCTCCACTTATATCAATCCATCTAGTGTGAGAAATATTCTTCCCTCTCTCCACCCTGCATCCATATCTATATCCCCCTCCATCTCTTCTTTTTGGTCTCTTTGCCTCACCCCCCTAAACACACACACTCACGAACTCCATATATATCAATCTCTTTGTCAATCCCCTCCTCTCCCCATATCTCTCTTCTTCCCTCTCTTCACATTCCATCTATATCTCTATCTTCCCCTTCTCTCCCTCTCCCCTACTAATATCTCTCTTTCCTCCTTTTGTCCTCTCTCCCTCTCTCTCCATATTTCTTATCACTCACTCTCTATCTCTCTCTCCACCTTTATCTCTCTATGTCTTTCTTCTTACCTCCCTCTCCCTCCCCCTCCAATTCTATCTCTCTTTTCCTCCCTCTCTCCACTCTCTCACATCCTCTCTCTTCCTTCCTCTCTTTCCCTTTCTCTTCCATCTCTCTCTCCCTCTCTCTCTCTCTTCACCCACCAAATATGTTACTATATCCCTCCCTCTCTCCTTATATCTCATTCTCCCCCCTTTATCTCCATCTCTCCTTATTTGTCTCTTTATCTCAGCCCCAAACATACATGCTATCTCTCTGTCTCTCCCTTGTCACTCCTTCTCTCTCTCTCTCTCTAGTTCTCACTCTCTATATTGCTTATTTCCTACATCTCTCCCCTACAACTCCATCTCTCTATCGATCCTTCTCTCCTCCTCTCTCTCAAGTCCTCTCTCTCATCCTTCCTCTCTCTCTCTCTCTCTCTCTCTCTCTCCCCTCCAATACTCTCTCTTCCCCCATCACTCTCCTCCTCTCTCTCCCTTTCTCTCCTACCTCCCTCTCTCTTTTCTGTCCAATCCTCTCTCTTCCCCCATCTCTCTCTCTCCCTCCCCCCCTCTCTCTCTCTCTAATCCTTTCTCTTCCCCAATCTCCCTTTCTTTCTCTCTCTCTTTCTGCCCCCCTCTCTCCAACTACATTACCATATCCCTCCCTCTCTCCTTCTCTCTTCTTCTCCCCCCCTTCTTTCCATACATCTTACTTTGTCTCTTTATCTCTCTCTCCATCTCTCCCTTATCACACACACACACACACACACTCTCTCTCTCTATTTCTTCTTAGTTATGTAAATTAATGAACATAAATATTCATAAATATAAAGCATATTGTGGAGTAAATATGAAAATAGGTTTTACTTACTTACCTTTGGTTTATTTATATTTTTATTTATTTACCATACCTCTTTTATTTACTATGTTATTTGGTGCATAGGGTTGTTATATAATTAGATTTTTATTTATAATCTTATTTGATATATTGTTATTTATTTACCTTACTTCAGGGAGGTTGAAGCCACTAACTTTGTAAACAAAAATGAAAAAAAATAAAAATAAAAATAAAATTTTTTCACCTTACAGTTGATGCCTCAACACATTGATTAATCCTTTAATATCTATGAGAAAGTCATGGACTTTTGAGCCCCTTCATTCCAAGGGGGAGATAAATTTTTGTGCTTACACTAAAATATATGCATACTTTTAATCCAATCACTTTAAAATTAATGTACCATCATATATCCAATTACAGCAAATCATAAATCAACATATACATTGAAATCAATGCATTTAATGAAAGAGATCAAATAATATTAGAAAATCACTTCTACATTGAAATCAATGCACCTAATGCAAGCAATCAAATAAGATTAGAAACCAACATCTACAATCATATTATGTGTGCAGGTTATAAGGGTTGGCATAAATTGGCACACAAGCTCGAGCGTCTTAAGAACTTGATAAAGAAGTGGGAAAGGACGAAGAAAAAGGAAATTAAAGTGGAGTTGTGGAATATTGAAGACAATATTTCTAAAATATATAAGGACATGTTACTGGATCCACCAACTTCCCTAGTATACTCCACCCTGGAGGAGCTTGAATCACGTAAGCTAGAAATCCTCAAGATTCATGAGACAACCTGGAAACTGAAGAGCAGAATCCAATGGCTAAAGGAGGGCGATTTGAACACAAGTTTTTTTCACAAATGCACAAATGGTTGCCACAACAATAATGCCACTTGGGAGATCCAGGCCTCGGATGGAACTAAAAAACACACTACTAAAGAGATTCAATTGGAGGCTTTTAAACACTTCTCTGAATTCTATAAAGAAGATTTGACGACTGATGCAAACCCCCAGACTTGGGTACTTGAGAATATGCCTCGTATTTTTGACCGGGCAGCGAATGGTTCATTGGAAAGTCTTGTTTCAAAGGGAGAGATAGTTGAAGTTCTAAAATCCTTCACCCATGACAAAATCTCGGGACCAGATGGCTGGCCGACTAATTTTTTTCTTAATTTGAGGGGAATTCTGGAGGAAGAGATGCACACTATAATTGAATAGGTTCATATGGTGGGATTTTTACCTGGTAACATGAATTCAGCCTTTCTGGCCATGATCCCAAAAGCATCTGATAATAAATCATTTACTGATTTCAGACCTATAGCTTTGTGCAATGTGATCTATAAGATCACTTCGAAAATAATTGCCAATAGAATCAAAGGGGTTCTTTCCAAATACATTTTGGTGGATCAATACAGGTTCCTGAAAGGGAGGTCGATACATGATGCCATTGCGGTCGCACAAGAATCAATGCATACGATTCATGCTAAAAAAAAAGAGGCTCTGATCATGAAGATTGACTTACATAAAGCATATTATTTTGTAGATTGGTCATTCATCCAAACTTTTTTTCTCAAAATTGGACTTTCTATGGTTTCTATTCACTGGATTATGGCATGTATCATGTCTGTTCAATATGTTTTCCTCATCAATGGCATGCCCACTGATTTCTTCACGATCGGGAGGGGTCTTAGACAGGGATGCACACTATCTCCCCTCATCTTTATTCTCATCATGGACGGGTTTATTAATCTCATGAAGATGGCAAAAAAATGGCTATTTTGAGGGCCTCTCCTTCTCGCCCACGATATGAATTTCTCACTCTATCTTTGTGGATGCCTTGTTGGTTTATGGGATGCTTATTAGAAGTCAATGGTTTTATTTGCACCTTATACTTATTCGTTTTGGAGCCACCATGGGTCTGTGTATCAATAAAGGGAAATCTATCCTTTTATATGATATGGGGGATATGGATGAACTTACCTTTATTGTTGGTTTCCAAGGAGTGTAAACAAGTAATCTTATGTAGGAACTCACCTACCTTGGATTTAGACTTAAACCATGTGCCTATAAAAACCGGGATTGGCTTTCACTGATCGATATATTCAGGAATAAAATTATGAAGTGGAAAAATAGGTGGCTCTCACTCGGGAGTAGATTTATCATGGTTCAAGTTGTTTTATCGTAGATTATGGTCTATTGGGCTCACATGTTCTACCTTCCAGAATACATTATATAGATATTAAATGCCATTATTTCCCATTCTATATGGTCTGGTGCAACTGACAACAAGAAAGTTTATTTGTGTAAATTATCTGAAATCTCAAAGCCTAAGAGATTTGGTGGCTGGGGTTTACTAGATCTTTGAAGTTTAACCAATGCCCTGCTAATAAAATCCATGTGGCGTGTCCTAAATGGCAGCGGGGCAAGGTCATTGATTATCACCTATAAGTATTTACAGGGTGATCCCCTTCCTTCACCGTACCATGGCTACACCTGGCTTGTTTCCAATGCATCATCGATATGCCACAACTTCACAAGGATTATGAATATTATGGGTAAGGGACTGGTTTGGAATTTCGGTGGAGGATAGAAGATCCTTATTGGCATTGATCGCATTTGTGGGATGAGCTCGTTCACTGACATTGGCCCGATATTAATCCACAAGCTAAATCATAGAGGCTTCTTTTTTTATCAGATCTCATTTCACAATGGGAACTTGGAGCTCCAACTTGGAAATTTTCCCTAGAACTTGGCCTACATT